>VZSC01012188.1:144245-184982 GCA_013398225.1 Steatornis caripensis | reverse complement strand
GGGGGGGGGGGTGTTGCTGCAGTTGCCAATATAATATCTTGATATAAATAAATGCAGGTTCATTTTGGTTCTATTAACATTTTAGAAACTTGTACAGTCCAAGTCCATGTATTCTTTGACACTGGACTGACATGATGCATGTGCTATGAGATGATATTTCTGATGTGAAGTTGTTCAAGAATGAAATGAGTTTCAGTCCCGTGCCCTGGTGTCCTCTGTTGCCGTGCGCTCATGTTGGCCAGCTCTGTGCCTTTTGGGAGTGCGAGGCGAGCAGGAATGAGCCTACAAATGCTCCATCTTTGTGAGGAATATTTTACTTGCAAACCTCTTTACTCTCCCACCATCTCTTTTCTTTAAGAAGTTAATTGAAAATAGGATATGACTATGGACTCCTACAGCAGCTACCTACAGGAGAGCAGGTGAGAAGAAAGAGAATGAGAGGACTATACACGCATGGTGCTTGCCTCTGCAAATTCATCTTCTTTTCAAACGAGACTGATTTGTTGTCTTTCGGTTCCTGTGCATCGGCCCCAGGAGGCTGCGGCCGTGCAGCCCAGCGCGCTCTCACCATTGGACTGTGCCTTGGGTGGCAGGATGGAGCTGGGCACAGTATTTCAGTGGGCTGTCCCTGGTGCCCTACCATGAATCCAGGCAGCCAGCCAGACTTTCTGCCTTAACTTCCAGGGTCTGTGCTACCTAGGAGGTGCAAACCAAGTGGAAATCCTGCAGATAGATAGGATCAGCAGAGATTTTTTCTGTGCTGAACAGAGAAGGGAGCTGGCTCACAATTCAGAGGAACTGCAGTGAGCTCTGTCTGCCAGACCTGCCCGTCAGGCTGGGTTCAGGTCCCTGGTGGGGTGTAGGGGTGTGGGGGGTGGCTCCAAAGGGTTGCACCACCTTTGTTCCCACTCTCTGGACATAGTTTAGCTGTTGCTGGGGATCTAGCTGCCCAAGATAAAAAGATCACACGCTCACATTGTTCTTAACTAGCAGCGTTTCTCTGTAATTCTCTAATTCAAAGCAGGCTTTGCTCACTTTTGTGCTCTCTTTACAAGCCACAATGATGATAGGATTTCCGAAATCAAAGCTGAGTGCTAAACTGAATTAAGAGAGAAGAAGCCACACTGCCTGGTTCGGGAGAGCAGAGGATAATTGCAGAGGATCCTCCCAGCCGGTTTGGCAGTGGTGGTGGGGGAATGGTTTTCTTCTATCAAACTTGTTTTATTTTTATTGTAAAATAAACATTTTCTGGACTTCAGATGGCAATTACTCACCCTGCTCCTCCAGGGATGAGGTCGCACCAACCACACATCACAGAGGAAGGCAAAACTTTCCCATTTAGATGAAAATGTACATCAAACAAAGTGAACATCAATGAAGCAGCTTGGTGTTTGTCCATCTCAAGACTGGCTCACACTATTTCTCTAAACACGAAGTCTTTATTGACACATGGGACTTTGAACTTTGATTTAACTTATAAACCGCTCTTCAACTTTTTGCCCCAGTATGGCAGCAAGGCTTGTTCCACACTCCTTTACCATCTTCTTTGCCGTGAAACATGTTAGCTGGGGCAGGCTGATCCGTTCAATAACTTCAAGTACAGTATTACAAAAAGTTAATTAAATGGGGTAGTAAATTTATGAAAAAATAACTGATTATTACCTAAGGTCACTCACCCTGTCAGAACATAACAAAAAGAGTAATTAAATAAGCTATTTGAAAAATAATGTGAAATCCAGTCTAGAGGAACAGTTATCTTTTGGACTGATCTACATTTAAAGTGCACAGCTCTGCACACAGACAGGATGATCGTAAAATCAGAAAGATGTGATTTCTCAGCTCCTTAAGGTTATCCTTCCTAAATGTCTTCAACTAACGCTGAAAACAACCAAGTGGTACCAAAGGGTACATTAAAAAATGAAGCTTTCCATGAAGTTACAGCTGCTCTGTTAACAATTGTTTCCTGCTTCCCAGGGAGAAAGTAAAGTAATTTTAATGCCACTTCAGGGTGACTGGCTTGCTAATGCTGCCTAAGTAATGGTTACCATTTCACTTTCATCGCTCTCTTCTTAATTGACTCCCACAATTAAAGAAAATAGAAATTCAATAAGGGGAAATAAAGAGTTCTGAAGTTATTAAATGCTATACATCTGTGAAATCTGTCCAAGAAATATGGTTTCAATACTTGATTTAGCATTTAATAGTTCTTTATTAAGCTTTGGGAACTGAAACTAATCTGCTGTGGCCTACAAAGCCAGGATAAACTTATTTTAAATGCTGTTGAAGATGATAAATAAGGAAGGAGAAATACTGTCTGCATGTCAGACTTAAAATTATGTGTGCAAAATTGTGACCTGTTAAAGTCGGTGGAAGTTTAGACTCGTACCAGCTTACAATCAAGATCTGTGATGTCTGATGGTACAGCAGGCTGCCTAGCAGCAGCACAGCAGAAGCTGGTCTCACTGTCTCCTCACCGGTTCGCTTTGTCCTGCTAGGGCAGCCATCTGTCATTCATACAGGCGTGAATGCTTGAGACCCGTTTCTAAACAAGCATTACTCACATGTGGAGCAGATAGGGGGGATGCAGCAAGGCAGCCCAGCATGGGGCAGTGTCCATCAAGGAGCAGATCCTGCCACGGATCATAGCCGGCTTGCACTTACCTGCGGGGTTAGCCATCAGTGACGTCTTTGGTCGTCCTTGCAGAGTCACTGCTGGTACTGGTTACAGCTTCATTTCAGGTTTTCCAGTCCAGTGCAGGTGTTTATGAAATCTAAAACAAGAGAGCAGAAACCTATTAAACACTTACACAGAAAATTATAAATTATCTGAACTGTCTAATTAAGCAACTTTTTTTTTTGTTTTAATCAGATGATCAGGCAGGTGTATTGACCTATTTATTATCCAGGCTGCCAAATCTATAGCTCTGCAGATTCCCAGGAGTGAGTGTGAGAGTGGTGTGATGCTATCTGAGTACATGATGGTGAATCCAAGCATGTGACTTTGGCTGTTTGGTTTAGCACGGTTTTATTTTATTTTCCTGAAAGTTACATGGGATAAGCATTTTAGTCCAGAAACAACTGAACAGTGACAAGGTGGAATTGGCTTCTTTTACCAATATGAAAAAAGTATATTAAGAGTTACGCTTGGATAGCACATACTGAACAGCCATGAGTGAAATTCTTTTCCAGTAAGTTTTCCCAGCTTTGTCCAAGGCAAAAGGCACCTGTTTACTCCCACATTATTCAAATTTCAAAATTAGTGAACTTTTTAACTAAAAATATTTCTGGTTTAGGCTGTAAGATTGAGTGCTATTTGTGCTCTGTATGTATTATCTGGATGCATCCCTCTGACAAAAGTTGAAACATGCATCAGCTTACCTTTCTTGCACTCCACCTGTCCTTGACTATTAGCGATGATCCACAAAGCAGAAAAGTAGTGGGGTTATTTTCTACACCTTTGTGGTATATAAAAATGTTCTCTTTGAAATAGCAGTCCAGGCCTAACCTGCCCTTGAAAATGCTGTAAGCTGCTGCAGGAATGAAAAAACTAAACACTGCAGTCCCAGAAAAATAGGAAATTATTCTTATCCTACCACGTTTGCAAATGCAAAGGCTGTTGTGTGGGATAGCTGTTCCTTAAAATCCAGAATCATGGAAATTGCACCACATATTGTTTTCTGCTTCATGTGCTGTTATTTGATTCAGCTATGTTCACAAGCCTTTTCGTTCTTTTTTTTTAGTAGTAACAGCAACTGAACTGTGAAAGTGTGTATGATGTTTCCATCACTAGTCCAAGTTTAGATGTAAGCTTTTAGCACTTATTTTACTGCCATTGTAACTATTTGATGTAACTGGATAGAAATGGCTGTAAAAACGCAGTCTCGAGTGCATCAGGCTAACCTGTGCTATTAATGCACTGTATTTAAATGTGAAAGTGACAAAGACTTCACCATTCTTCCATATGTACAAAGTTAATCGTTTACAGATCTTTCTTAGGTTTATGATAATTCACAAGATTGAATATTTAAGTAAAAATTAATTTTTTTTAAGAAATTGATTTTTAGCCTGTATGGAATGCATATGTTACACTGACTTAGAGTTACATTTTTTTAGACCTTGCATGAAATGTTTCGGACCTCGTTGCCATGTACATTTATACTCACAATAGAGCCTGTTAGAGAATTTGAGATAAAAGCTATCAATCAGGACTCAGAGAGCAATTCACAGATTTGTAGAGGTGGTGCCCACAAGCAAACCACTCAGGTGATCTGACATGACCTCCTATATGCACAGGCTGCAGATTTCTTTCCTCCTAAAAGCTGACTTCATGAATATTTTTGACACACACAGGCATAGACATGCACGCCGGCCCAAACCTCATTGCGAACACCCCAAACGGTGATGAGCCTACCACCTCTGGTAGGTCTGGGCAAGTTTAGTTACTCTTCCTTATTGACAATCACTGGTTCTTAGGTAGTGACAAGAGCGAGGAAGTCCTTGGCTTTCCTTTGCTGCCTGTGAGCAACATCAAATGGTCTCCCCACTCCCAGGTATCTTTGCCACTCAACCATGGCCGGGTCCCTTTTCAGCTTCTTCATCCCTGAAGTGGCCACACGGACCTGCTGTGAGCCTCCCTTGTCACTGTCTGCATCGCTTACATATCTGCCCTGCTGTCAGCACCATTGCATTGCATTGGTGAAAATACCAACATAGCAGAGAACATAGGAGAGCCAGATTTTTAATCTTGGGCATGCCCATTTATTTCTGTATAAATATTTGAGTTAAAATTTAGTGTAGTACCAAACCAAACACTTTGGAGAAGTTCAAATAAACTGCATCAGTCAACGGGGTTGCCTTTATCAATGAGAAATGTCATCTTCTCCAAAACAGAAATGGTTTGTTTGACAAGATGTGTTTTCCATGAATCCATACATGCCTGTGCTGGTTCTGTATTACTCTCATAATAATTTTTTATGAAGAATATGTTCCATTATTTTCCTTGGGTAGAGAAGCAATGTACAAGTTCCTGGGTAGATCCTCTCCTTTTTCAGTCTTGGAAAAGTAAGAATGTGTCAAAGCCAGGGGAAATGCCAATGTGTTTACTCCTGAAGTATTAATTTCAGTAATTCCCCAGCATTTAGGACCCTTTGGGGTAAGTTATTTGGACCTTTTGATTTTAGAACATTTAATTTTAGTAGATTCTGGCTTGAATTCTCCTTCATGAAAGATGATTAGCTTTGCAGTGCATGTATGTCCTATGAGTTGAATCAGTTCTCCCACTTTGTTTTGAAGGCAAAAACATTTATTCAATATCCACAGATTCTTTGTTTGGGCTCCTTTTCTTCCTAACACATTTTATACATTAATGCCACTGATGATTGAATTTTCATTAATTTCTTTACCTTTTGTCCATTTTACCAGTTGGCTCCAATTTCAATTTGTACCTCACGTGTTTCTATTAACTTTCCTTTTACATTCAAACATAAATGTTTCATTTCTGTTGTTATGTTCAGATCTCCTTCTAACCAGGATGTTTTTGTGGCCAGAATAGCTGTTTTTCCCCTCTCTCTCTCCAGATTGTCAGTCTGGGTGCATCCAGTAGTATGTCCTTGAGCAATTTCCAGCTTTTGCTAATATTTCCCACTTCAAATGATGTACATTGCAATGGCAATGACTCAGGAACTGACAGACAGAATTAAAACCAGTGTTCAGCCCTCCTCAAATTTGTAGAAGTAGTAATGGAATAAACAATGTCAGAATAATTTAATACTGAGAGAAGTAATTGAATTAAAGCCCTTTTGTGTACATAATGTCAAAATGCATAAAAGAAAGTAAGAAACCCATATGTGGAAAGGAAATACAGATTTTCAACAAAATCAGTTTCAGAACAGGCAATTTTCCTACAAATTTGCCTGTTTTGTAAATGCAGACAATTACTCACTTTCTTGCATAAGACACAGCTGACGGCTAGATGCTCGCCCTCTGATTGAGCTAAAACACAATGCTCAGTCTGTATTCCCGCGTCTGGGTTTTAGTGCCCAAAGGTCTTGGAAGAACTCTCTTTTAGGATGCAATGAGTTACCCCCGAAAGTGACTTCCCCAATGAACTTCATTGTATTTTGTATTATTTTGTTTTACCCTCAATAGCTAGCCCAGTTTAGTTAATATGGTTGGCTGAGAGGATTGCCATCTGCAGGGAATGCTGCAATGGAAGATGGCGTACAGCCACCGGAGCTGGGGACTGCCAAGCTACGTGGTGCTCATGCGGTGTACCAAGCTTGCATCCAGTCTGGGAGGTAGCGTGGGGCTACGGCTCGGGCAACTTCCTCTGAGCCCTCCAGGTTCACGAGGCATCGTTCCCCAGATCTGGAGGAGCTGAGATGCATTGGGACCCCTAAAAGTAAGGCTAAAGCCTGGCAGGAGACATTGGATCATTTGAACTGGAGCTTAGGAATGCTGCTGATGTCACTGATATTGAGCCAGGGACCCAGAGCGACATGTAGCGTATGTGCTGTTGCCACTTTAGTCCTTGAGACAGCCCCTCAGCACTGGGCTCTGGTCAGGCTGGCACTGTGAAAAAATACAGGATGCTGAACGATTTCATAACTATTTGTAACCTAGCAGGTGCTCTCACCTCAGTATCAAGGATCCAAATTCCAGCCCGAGGAGGGACCCTAGGGACATTCTGCAGGCCCTCAAGGATGGATGTCCCTCCACATCATGCAACATGTTGGCCACCTGAGGTGCATATTACAGCCACACATAGGATGGGAACGTTACCTCTTCCTTGTGGCCAACCCCAACACAGCAGTAGTATCGTAGGCTGAGGTGTGGAAAACTGGCCCAAAAGCATGCCTGGGAGTCTCCCACCAGCTTCCCACCAGTACCCAATTTACAAATCCTTTTTTTACTTCCTTGTGAAAGTCCAGATATTTTTCCTCATCTGTGCTCCCTTTGGTTAGAAGTAGAGGAATATCTTTGTATAGGCAGAGGTCACATATTGCTGAAAAGAGGGCATAGAGGAGGAATGGAGATAAACATGACTAGAAATGAGAATTTACCTAGATTATTATAGAGCAGGGGTCATCCTACGGCTAGAGTAGGTCTGGATGCTGTGAAGGAGCTTGGGTGAAAGAGACTTTACTCTGGGGTAAACACAGAGCAAAAATGACAGATTAGATCTGATAATATCGTGCTCAAAAGGGGACAGAAATATCACAGAGGTTCTTGGAAGCAAACTGGAATATTACTTTCACACGATCTCTGGAAACTCCAACGTTTGTGAGGAGTGTTCAGGGTTAGAGATGTATTAAGAATAATATGTTTTAAAAAAAGCTCTTGTAATTTATAATTTAGTGGATATCTCTGACCTTTTTTTCCTACTGCTTTGTCTAATACTACTACTGAGATTAAATTGGCCTCATTTCTTTTAATGTAGGCTATTATCTGTTCGTAGCTTTTTACGTGAATCTTTTTATAAATACTTAGTGATGTTTGACAGATAGTTTTTTACTGTAATGATTTCCTTTCTATAGTATTATGCATTTGATGATGTAAAAAAATTAATTCTTAAAAATAAAAAGTATATTGAATACATTCAATGATGTTATAATGTTTCCTTAATATTTTTTTTGTGTTTAAACATTGACTTACGGTGAATTTAACCCAGCAATAAAAGTATTTTTCTATGTAAAAAAGAAATGCCACAATCATTACTGTAATGCACATGGTCCATATATTATTTTCTGGTAAAGTGTGGGACATAAAATCATAGTGAAGTGTGGCTTATTTGATCAACATACTGAGCGTAAGGATTGAAAATGGGACACGTGCTTCCAGCACCCTCGCTGAAAATTTTCTGTATCTTGTGAAGAAGTTAAAGGCACCTCCCCGCTCCCGCCCCCTGCATACCAAACCAGAAATGCATACTGTAGAATGTCAAAAGACAGCACCAATTTCACTAATGGCAGGCACTTTGTTTTCAGGTTTTCCTAATACTTTAAGAACCAGAGACTACGTTAAATACTATGTGCAGCTTGTGGCTACAAGCCAAAAGGAAGCCCACATGACATTTAGTGCCCTTGTCTGCAAGCTGATAAGAGAGTCTGGATTCTCTAAACTCTTTAAGTGCTCAGTGTCAAGCTGGAATTCGGTAACTGCAGCCTGAACAACTTACGTTATTTAAAAATGCACACTTAGCTCTAAGAGGTTTCCAAGCACTCTAATGCTGGGGTATTTGAACAGAGTAATAGGGTACTTTTTAAAAAGCTTTTTATTTTGCAGCTTTATGTTCTTCATCTTGTTCAAATATTGTTTACTTTATAATTCATCTGACTGATAGACTCATAAAGTTAAACATGCTACTCCATAAAATGGGACAGGACTCTGACAAGCTTCAGGAAACTTTAAAAATGTGTGAAGTGTTTAGACTTTACTGTATCACAAAGTAAATTTTGCATAGCTTGAGACTGTGCTCCAAAATCGCATAAAAATGCAAGACAGAATTATTCCTACCCAGCCATTTGACCTATACAGAGCTGTCGGTTTGTAACATTGTGCTAAGGAGCCTGAGTGTTTGCTGCTGCTGGGGAGTTCAGAGTTGAGGTAACTCTGTGTGAAGTTGTGTGGGAATCCCTCTACAGCATAATCCTAAACATCACTGTAGCAGGCGCTTAGTCCATCTCTGATAGCAACTAAAGTGCCTGGTCTTTGTCTTGCCTGTAGGCATGCAAGTACAGCTCCTAACTTACTACAGGCACGAGTGCATCTTGCTTGCGACATCGTGCTCATTTTGCTTCTTTCCTCTCCGTAGCCCTCCGCAGTGTGCCACTGCAGAGCTGCACCAGGGAGCGGGGACTCTCAGCCACTTGGTAGGACTTTGCACAGAATTGCACTAATTCCTTTTGTTAGTGAGCATTTAAGTGAAACTTACTGTGCGCATGGGGTGGACTGAACATCTTCCACCATCTTCCAGCAAATTAATGGAAAATTGGATTTCCGAGAAAAAAAACTATTTTCACATCTGATCTCTGCAGGGAGAAGAAGAGAATTTACAGCTGAAAATAAAAATAAGGCACTCTCTGAGACTGAAAATAATTTATACCTAAATGCAATTCCTTGGTACCTAAATCTTACAGCTCTCTACAAGGGACCTGTGATGGGTATGCTTTGTACTTCGGTTTTTAGCTGCAGAGGGTCATCTGTCAAATTTAAGTTATCTCCTTCTCCTGTCCCGCATCAGTGAGACTTAGGGCACGGGGACAATTCCTCTGGCTTAACATTAGCACCTGTAGGAATCACACACGAAAAGGAAGAGGATTTGAAATTACTTTGCCTCCAGTGTAGTAGCATCCAGCACACCTGAAAGACAAACGCCATATAACAGAGCGCATCAAACAGTGCTGGAGAGGGGAGGGCACAAGAAAGGTTTTTCCATGGAGGGTGAAGATTTCCGCCTCCCTGACATGTAGGTGCTGGCAGCTGGGGCCAAGAGCCAGCCAGGTGGATCCACCTGGGAATTATCCCATGCTTTGCTAAGACTGGCGTTGCCCAGCTGAAGAGCATTATGAGTGAAAGAGTGTGGACAGAAAGATGTGAGTGGATCCTGGGAACTTTTTAGAAGGAGCTGCTTAGATGGCCAAAGTAAATGTAGCTAGGCAAGTCAGTCAGGACTAAAGCTCATTCAGGCTAAAAGCTCATTCTGATCCAATGGTGATCAGAGAATAAGTTATAAATAAAATAAACCGCAAATATCCCACCAAAATTGGCAATGAACAGAAATTGTGGGCTCTGAAGTAGAAAACACTGAAGAGGGAAGATGAAAACATCACTGGTGCGGCAAGCCGGGACCAACATGACCAGTGAAGGAAAGGACACTGTAAAGGAAAGCTTTTCACCTGTGTCGGAACAAGAGAAATGGAAGCAATATAAGACAATTATTGGAAAGAGACATAGCAATGACAGAGAACAAAACATTAAATAAACCCCACTGTTTTCCATTTAGGAAAGAGCTAGATAATGGGCTACTACCACACGAGAATGATAAATTACTGCAATCTGTTAAAGACTAAGTAGGCTGTTGGACAACAGCTATTAGAAATAAATATTTTGAATAGCTGGCAGACGAAATCTTTCATTTGCTGATGCTTTTTTGTTATAAACCTTGAAACACCATGTTAATTTCAAAAGTGCCAAAGAAAGTTAATTTGATGATTTTTTAAAAGATATTTAAGTGAGTTGGACAGCTATTAATTTGAATTTTGTATCATGGAAAACCTGATGCTATATTCAATTAAAAAAAAAAAATATCCAGACCTATTAGTTTGTTTTAATGGGATAAAATTTGAATTTTCCAGCCAGGAGCAAAAGCATACACCAAAAAGAGAGGTCATGTCCTAAAAGCAATATCTATTCAGGGTTTCTGTGGTTGAAAACAATTCAGTATAGCAGGGCTGTAGAGCAAGGAGACCTAACATGACCTGACCTGACCTAAGGAGCAGCAGTGAAAAGATCAGAAAGGGGGTCGCAAATTTAAGTCCAGCACTGATCATGCCGTTCCTGCAAAGCCCTTTCCAGGTCTGATGACTTCACGGGATGCAGAAAAGAGCCAGAGAAAGATTTCAGAGATTGAGACAATGCCTTCTAGTGAGATAGTTTAAACTGCTCATTCTAACTGGTTATTCAGAAGACGGACGGGGAAGGCATGATCGTTTTGTTGAATTACCTTCATAGGATATTGAAGAGCTCTTCCAAAGCAAAGAAAGGAATTGAAAGAAAAGAGAGAGACACGAATTTTTATCTGTGAGGATGATCATATTGTAGAACAAACTTCCAAGGCAGATAGGGTATTCCTATCTCTTGATGTCTTCTGAACATCAGATTTGAAGGAGAGGCAGCAAATGTTAATGCTGAGTGCAAACTGTGAACAACCTCTTCATGTTTCACTAGATAAAGGTAATTGAATAGCTCACCTGCCTACAAATGTGGTTTGTTTCTGGGGAGCAAAGGGTGTGACAGCAGGAGAGGTGATAACGTGGTTATCTCAAGGGAAAAAGAGAGAGAAGGAACCGGAGTGAGGTTAGAAGCGGGAATCATATTGAACTAAATAACCAGATAAATCCACAGTTTGTAGCATCCAGTACAATTTCATCAGTTTGAAATATTTTCTAGCTTTTCCTTGAGAGCCAGGATTGAAGGGCTAGAACAGCTGTTGTATGAAAAAAGTTCTCCTCCTGGTAAGATGTCTTCTCATTGCCCATGTGAGCTTACCCGAGTGCACGGTGGTTGTTCCGTTTCCTGTGGGTTGTTTCCACCTGGTCAGGCATGGGGTGAAGTGTACTGCCTCCAAGGAGCAATGTCGGTAGGATGCAGGATGCTNAGCGGGAATCATATTGAACTAAATAACCAGATAAATCCACAGTTTGTAGCATCCAGTACAATTTCATCAGTTTGAAATATTTTCTAGCTTTTCCTTGAGAGCCAGGATTGAAGGGCTAGAACAGCTGTTGTATGAAAAAAGTTCTCCTCCTGGTAAGATGTCTTCTCATTGCCCATGTGAGCTTACCCGAGTGCACGGTGGTTGTTCCGTTTCCTGTGGGTTGTTTCCACCTGGTCAGGCATGGGGTGAAGTGTACTGCCTCCAAGGAGGAATGTCGGTAGGATGCAGGATGCTGATGGTGTGGCCTTGGAGGGCCTTTTGTTTGGGTAGGTTTCGTGCTGTTGCTCAGGCACAATCAAGTCATTTCACACATCCAACAGGAGCTTTGAATCTTTGAAGTTTGCAGCCTCCATTTCAGACCTGGTGAAGATCTTGCATGCCCAAAGTTTTTCTAACTAGATCAGCTGCTCTAATAAAACATATTATTTCTCCCTATGAACATCACCTTACTTGTTTATGCTCTTTCAAGTGTATATTTTGTGAGGATGTGTATCCCATACAGAAATCACATACAGAAATTTGATTAAAGCCGGTGGGTTTTCCCTCCTTTTGTAAATTCTGTAGTTTGGTTTTGTTTTTTTTTTTTTCTTAGTGACAAACAATGAAGTAACTCAATTTTTGAAGAATTTTGTGCAGGTTTCCCGAAAGAATGTGCAGACCTGAAACATACATCTGGGTTGAGTTGAGACCTTGGAATGAAATGGCAAACCACAATAATTTCTTGTGGTTTCTAGTAGCACTGGTATTAATATCACCTTGAAGGTACATAGCATACCTCTGAGCTGCAAAGGCAGATCTGCAGCAATGCTTGGGACTGCGACCAGACCACCAGCTGCTCAGTAACCTCTGCTATAAGCATAATTTGAAGCGAGGTGTCCCAAAAAAACCCACCAGTAGTTCAGCTCTAGGAAGCAGGAGAAATGCTTCTTCAAACATCTTGAACACTGTGTAGTAAACAGACAGTTCCAAAAGTAAGAGAGAAAATCTAGAACAATGTGGAAATCCTGGCATCCTTAGATAGCTGCTCTAAAAAATTCCTGTCAGTGTATTTTTGTTCTGTTTGGTGCTGTAACTTCAGAAATGTTACTTCCCATACAGTTGATTTTCTTGCTCCCAGGCTTGCAATGTGGGCCTTATATGGAAAACATTTTTTCTATTTCTGTCTGTGCTAGAATAGCACAGGCTTAACGTACAAGACTGATCCAATGACTCTTACGTTCCTTCATCATTGGATAGAAAAAAAAGCATAAGGTTTTGATAAAAAAACAACAACAAAAAATTGTAATTAAAAGTCCAGAAAAAAAAAAAGCGCATAAATAAATTAAAACATTAGAATAGAGAGGAAGGAGTCGTATAGTGTCTTGTGTTCATGTGCAAGTTCAGGTTATCTCCAGACGTTAATTCAAATACCGAGTTTGTAACATGCGTTGAAGGGGTTCAATGAGGGCCAAACTGTCCTCTGAAAAATGGGATTCCTAAATTCACATCTTCTGGAAAAGAGGTAGGATACATTGCTTAGGCACTGCCATGATAGGCTCTTTGGCTAAGCTCATTCAATTGGAATCCCTACACAAGTATCAGTTTCAGGATGGGATAATTTACCCTTTGGTGAGGGATAATACACCCTTGCCTCGTGAACCAGACCCTGTATTTTAGATAGCTGCGTTTATGTGCTGTCAATCAGACATATTTACAGGCTTGGACCAGACTTATTCTACCCCTGCTTCTCAATTTTCCCTTTCTAGATCACTAATACGACACAGATGAACTTGAGATTTTTGAAATAGAAAGTAACTGATGACTGCTGGCGGCTTTTCGTAGTACAAATAAATCGTAAGAGTATTTTTGCATTGGCTGTAATGGAAAAGCCTCAAGGTAAAATTCAAAACTCTTTGTCAGATTGAAATCTCTGCTATAACTTCCCTAGTTCTTACACCTAAGGGAAAACTCACCTAAATGTGTAATAGATTTGGTCTGCAGTGAGTATCCAAAGACGTGCATCTGTGTCACACCTACCAAAACCATGCAAGTGCCAACGGGCATTTGTCTGTGCAAACTGTGTATGTTGGCATGCAACAGGACACTTCAGAGGCCCTAGGTGCCAGGCTCTGTTTTCATACTAGAAGTACCTCTTTCTCCTTAGGTCACAATTCTAGAAAACAAAATAAATTGTCTCTGTCTGCAACATTAGTCTGGCTAAATAACTGTACAGCAGTTCAGAAAGAAAATTAGAAAAAGCAAATTGAAATTTGGGATGAAAATAGAGACTTTCAGGACAGTCTTAATTCAGTCACTTCCGCCATATTTTTTCCCCCAATTGCATATCTGATTTATAAAGGGTTTTTTTTATTCTTTTGCTGTACAAATGTGTGATCTATCCCATTCTTTCTCATACTACAAGGAGATCTCAGATTAGAAGATGTGGGCTTATGCTACTCACAAACTGGCCAAGAAAAAGCCTCTTCTCATCTGGCAGGAGAGAGGTGTGAAGAGCTCTGCTGTGCTCCTGAACGTGAAGGAAGCACACAGCAGAGTAACACCAGTGATGTAGTGACTATGTTTCATCATGTCAGAGGGCTGCAGTGGTTTCTTTTTAAAAGGCAGACATTTCAGAGCAGAAAAAGAGGTGCAATAACTGAGTTTCTGATGGAGACATCCTATTTTCAGAATTATATCAGTACTGGGTAAAGGCTCACCAAAGAAGAAAAGCATCCCTTATTTTCTTCCATCTTCTGTAGCAAATTTGAAAATTAAATACCTCTGACTTTTCTTTCCTGGTCACAAGAGGGATGGTTTTTAGTTACGCAGAACAGAGATGTAGAAATCTTCCGAGCTGACAGATATCCCCTACTTCTTTAAAAAATAGTCTCCAAAGGAAAAATTACCTCACTTTCCTCAAATGTGCCAGATTATTTCCTCTATTAGTTTCTAATGTATTTCCCAATTTACCAACACAGCTTCACAAATTGATCATGAGAGAAAAACTCCATGTGGATTCTCCATGTACAAAAAAACCCGTTTTTGATTTTCATTCACCCTTCCCAGTTTTTTTCTTTTTAAAAATCTTTAGTTCTAGGATTCCATTTCAAAACTGTCTCCATGAAGCATCAGTTGTAAAGATGAAAAACTCATCAAGAAAACATTTTGCATAGTAGTAAAACGTGTATAAATTGCACCCCAATACTTAGGAGGGCTGGCTGCTGGCTGGACTTGGCAGGTACCACAGGGCTATGGGCACTGCTGCTTTCAGGACCCTGCTGCCATGTAACGGCCTGTGCTCTGCTCCAAGATGACAAGAGCCGATCGATACTAACACAGCTTTGACTCTCCTTTTTCTCACTTAACAATGGCCTTTTGGTCTAAAAGACTAGCAAGGCATGGTCTTAGCTCAGGGAGTCTGAACAACCAACTTCATTTCTGGCATTGATACTGTCTGATCCAAAACAGACGGTGGGTTTTTGCTTCACTATCCCCTCACCTGCAAAATAGAGTCAACATCACAGAGGCGCGAGGGCTTTGAAATGTTTGTTATAATGCTACAAAGGTGCTCTTATTATTTAGAAATACATCCTCTTCTTCCACAAGTGCATGAAAACCAAGACTCTTCAGACATGCTCTTGCAGTGCTGCAAATGGAGGAGAGACTCTTGCCCCGATGGAAAGTTTGGAAGATGCCTTTGACTGGTACCGCCTGGGAAGGTGTTAACACCCCTCCGTGAAACATCGTCCCTGTGGGACCTCTCAGAAGACCGTCATCTGGGCAGGAGCTCCGTTTGCTAGCTGCCGAGACTGATTCTCTGGTGTCTTACATCGGGTACGACTTTTTACTCACCATGCAATTACATGTCTTATGATACTAGTAATATGGGGTGGCAGGCAAGGCAAACACAGCAGCAGAGACTGAGAACTGCTGAGATTTTGGGCTGGTTTTACAGCTGCACCGGTGGCAGTGGAATTGCATTTCTACAGCCACTATATAACCAGAAGAACTTGGGAGTGTTTCCAAGTACGTAGTAGCTGGAAACAAGGAGTAAAGCCTTTTCAGAAGCCAGAAACAATTGAATTCAGCCAAAGGATTCCTTCCGAAAATGTACAGCCTGCTAGAGAAGATTTCCAGTAGTCATTAAAGGTGACCTAGAGGTTACCAGAAGTGAAGTGTGAATTAAGACTAACATGGGGTATTGCATCAGGTGAGATAAAACACAGATTCCCCCTGGTTAAAGTCATGATAAGCCTGTCTCTAGGGAAAATAATTCTGCGTGTATCTTGCAGGTGCTTGCTTCAACCAAATAAAAGCTTAGAGAGAGATTTCTTTAGTGTTCTGAAGATACTTAAAAGCAATAACATCTAGGTGATGTAAAATGTCTAATGAAAATCTCCAGCTCATGCTCAAGACAGTCTTTGAAGTAAGAATAGCAGCATTTTATGATTCTGGAGGTGTGTAAATTAGTATAAATAGACATCTTGTAGAAGCACAGGGGCAGGACGGGGATATATATTTGGTAAGTATATTTAATAGAATATAATAATATATTACACTACACAAACAAATCCTCTTTTTATCATGTGCTAAAAAAATGTTCTTTGATGCCTTCTGAAGCAAGAGACATTCATTTAACTCACTGCCTTTCTTGTCCTGCTAAACAGAGAGACATCTAACCGCCTCACAGAGGAGAAGGCATTGCTTCTGCCGTTAATGAAATAGGATTCGTGATGATTTCCAGACAAGGAGGAGACCAGTAGTTTTGATGATCTATTTTCTTTGCTTACATACGAAGTAATTTGGTTTGAAAATAGTTAAGCGCCTCTTGTTGCGGTTTTAGTTCGGATTTTGTCTTTTGGAGGAGGATTGTCAGGTACTGTGAGTGCAGAACGTCTCCAGCTGTTGCACCTCTGAAGCTGGGGAGCTTTTTTATTTTACTTATTTATACAGCCTTCCATCCACCCCTGTGCTCCTGCACTGATGAAGAAGGGAAGTGTGGCATCCGTGGCGGGGGGAAGATATCCTCAGTCCTCACCTTGGCAATCAGATTGCAGACGCTCAACATGGCAAAGTCCTGGTGCCATGAGGAATGGGAAACAAGGGGAGAGTTTCCCCTCCAGCTTCCTCACGCTGTGTCCCTCCTCCTCCTCAGGCCCCATCCTGTCTCTGTGCATGGCCTCGCTCATTCACCACAGCGTGGTTTGTCCAAAGGAATCTGAGTCAGAGCGAGGCACTAAAAGTGGGGATTTATCTCCTCTTCCATCAAGCCTGCCTGAAAGAGGATGCTGTTTGACTAGTGGTCCTGCAGGAAACTTTCTTTATGGCAGCTGCTGGTTTTAATGAAGCAAGTCAGTACATTGCTTTGATGGCATCTGCTTCTTTTTTGCTCCCCGTGCAAAAACTGGTAGGCTCAGCCTGAGTAGCAGACATCCTCTGGATACAGGCAAGCATAAATTAAGGTCTCTGCCTAATCACAGACTATGAACCTCAGTGTTCCTCTGGTATTTTTTTCAATTCATAATTGATAGTACAGCTGCAGTGTGCTGCTTCTGAGACAGCCCAACTTGGAAAAACACATTTCTCCATGTTCCTTGTCTTTCGACCAACCGTGGCTTTAGGCAGGCTCTCTGGGAGGCTCCTGGGGCACTGGGGCCATGTCAGGCCTGAGGGTGAGCACAGCGGCTGAGCCCACCAGGATTTCTGAACTGGGATCTGCAACCCTCCTTGGGAACTGAGGTGCCCTGGAGCTTGTTGGGTGGTGTTTGTGCCTGTGTGGCCAACGAGAAATGGCTGCGGCAGGGACGTACGCAACATCTTCTGCATGGGGGACTAATGCTACAAAACTTGTGAAAAAATTAAAGTCCCGGTTCTGCTGTTTACCAGAAGCTCTCACACAAGATGAGTCTGATGTGCAGACAGATGAGTGAGCTGCTATGTAGCTGGGTATGGGACATAGCAGATGTGTCCATAGCACACCACTGAAACCACACACAGTTCTCACCTGTGTATCTCTCACGTCTGCCTCCATGCCCATGCTTTACTCCATGGACTGTGACTCATCTTTTAGTTTCCTACTGCCTGTTACTTTGTTTTCTTTCTTCTTTTTTTTGGCTGGCCCTGCCTTCTCCATGGACTTTTTTTCTGTTGTACTTTTTCCGAGCCTTTCAGTCCTAAATACTCTTTCATTCTCTTTCCATCTTTCCTCTCTCTATTTCTCCCTCTCTCCCCTCCACTTTAGTTCACCTGGCTACTCACATCAAGATATTCTTTAAAGTAAATATAAAATTAACTGCTTCAAAATCTCTTCCCTCATAGATCTCCTTGCCCCTATCACTGTGTTTGACCCACCCTGTGAGACAGGCCATCTGCATGTGTCCTTGTTGCCTGCAGTGCAGAGCTGACTCTTGTTCTTTGTAACCCTGCTCGTATGAGAAATGCACTCTCATCTCTTGTCCCAGTCAACTTTCCTCGCAACCGGTCAGCCTCTGCCCGCTTCCCAGCTAAACCAGTGGAACCCTTTTTGCTGGTTCTCGGTGCAGACCTGCAGTTTCACTGGGAACACATATACTCTTCTGCCTCTCATAATTACTGGATACATCTAGTCTTTGTTCCACTGCCCTCACATACGGCTTCATGAGCAGCAATTATCTCATACCATTGTTTAAAAATCCCTAGTAAGTTTGTGAGGTACAGCTCCAGACATGCCATGTCTTAGACATCAGCTTTGCCACGAGTATGTAGCGTAAGACAGAGGCAGCAACCCAGCTGCTCAGTATCAGCTATGTATACTCACTCCTTCTTGCAGTCACCATTGCCTCATTTCCACCTTGTCCCAACCTCTTCTTGGTCTTCTCAGAGCTCCCATAGGCTCTCAGGTGTGTGTTAATCCCATTTATGGTTTCACTCCTTCCCATAAATCCCCGAGGATCACAGAGATAAGGCATTCAAAGGCAGCCTGGTCTGTGGGGCAGGAGAGGAGCGAGGCAGAGGCACCAGGCTTTCCTGAACCTATTGCAATTTCTCAAGTGACTTGCAATGGATTTCTTTCCAAGTACTTGTCCAGTCTCCCCTTGAACTGATGAAAACTACTTTAGTCCTTTGCCGCCTTCTGCAAGGAGTTCCACTGCTCTGCAGCACTGCAGCTGTGTCTTTATGGAGCCATCTGTCCTAATCCCAAAGCTTTGCTCCTCCATAGGAAATGGTCTACTCAAGGACCAAAATCAGACGTGTGAAACTGGGACTGCTTTTCATGGTGTTTTACTGCTTTACCTTTAGCTATGCTAAACCTCACCTGACATCTCCTTCAGTCTCATAAAATGCTTATGCAATCTATCCTTGTTACTTTAAACAACTGTGTATCATCTGTGACCTTTATCTCTCACTGCTCATGCCCTTTTCCATGTTATTTATGGGTATTTTGAACAGAACAGACCTCGGTGCAAATCCCTGAAATTTCCACTGGTAACTTCCCTCTACAGAGTGAGATGACCATTTCTTTGGTGCTCTGTTTCCTACCTTTCAGCCATTTCTCTGTGCCAGGACTTCCCCTTTCCTCTAGCTCCTTATTTTCCCTACAAGTCTGTGGGGAGAGACTTTAATAGATAACCTTTACCAACACATTTGTTACTCCTTTCAAGAACTTTTGAGAGACTGGAAAGGCAGGATTTCCAGAAGCCATGTTGGCTCTTACCAAGTAGATCACATCAATCCAGATCACACTTCTTTTAAGGTGTCCACTAGTTTGATCTTTTATTGTAGCTTTTGTTATTTTAGCTGGTACAGGCCTCGGGCTTACATGCCTCTAGGTCCCCAGGTCCTCCTAACATCTTCCTTAACCTTGGTGGCCCATTTACTTCCTGACATTCCACGAAGGTGTTCAGCGAGATGGGCACTATCTCAGTAAACTGAATCTGACCATCCTTAGGTTGTCTTGAATCTCTTGCCATCTGCTCCTGGCGGTCTGGTGGGCCCTATCCCATTTATTTATGCCATGGCTTCTTCCATACAATCCCCTTAAATTTTGGAGACACTCTGGCCGAGTCGTCTCCCACGAAGGTTCCTGTGTGGGAATCTCCGGGTTTCTGCTACAAGAGACTACGGGCACTAAGAATTCACTCTGCTTCTCTGCAGTGGTCTTGTCATCCCTGAGCATTGCTTTTAGACCCTGGGCTTCACCTGGCCCTGCAGACTTCTGCCAAACTTTTTGATTCTGATATGTTGAAGTAGAGTTTAGAAGCAGCTTTGATTCCTTTTATGCAGTTGCTCCTTAAGTTATCACATGACCTAAATATATTTTTACATTGGATACACTGGAGTGTACCATCACCATTTGGATACAGCTTCTGAATGATGCTTTTGGAAATCAACCAACCTCCTTCACCTGATGATTTAGCCAAGCAAACTCCTACCCTTTCTTAAGTGTCTTCTGTTGGGTGCTGTGTATGTCACTCCACTCCCAGTGTGGTGTCTGCCATCCAGTGCTCTCCATATTGCAGGAAAGGTTTAGCTGCCTTAGCTTCCATTTTTAGTTTTCCCATTTATACCATTACGTCTTTGCATTTTATCATGTCTGTGAAGGAGTTTTGGGGCTGTGTTTCTCAAGTAGGGATGCTGGATCTAAGTGTGTGATGGTGACTAGCACAGAGGGATGTTTCCATTACAAGATCTTGAACCGACCCTGTACATCGCTCTGTCCTGAGGACATGGCTGGGTTTCCTCTGTGGAGTTACTAACCTGCTAATGCCAGGATGCTATCAGTGGGAGCATCCCAAAAGCTAACCTGCGCTTTATGTCCCCATGTGGCAAAGATCCAGTGGACATGAGACTGGCTGAATTCATCCAGTACAATCACTTTTCTGCTCTTGCTACCTCTCTGATTTCTCTCAGGATACTGCAGTCAGTGCTGCCATCCCTGTAAGACAGACAGTAATACAGACCTATTACTGCATTATTCCTTTTTAGGCCTTGAAAATATACGTTTAACTGTGCTTAAATATATGTTAGACTAGTCCTCAGCAAGGTTTCTGAGAACAATGTAGTTGAACAATGTAGTTGTTGCTGGAGTCCCAGATATTAAACTCTATTTATTCCAATCAAATATTAACTTTTATTTATTTTAATCAAATTTATAGTCTGGTTTTTGCTCTGATTTTCTAGAAATGTTCTTGCCAGAAGACCAATCAAGATACAGATTTGTAATAAGCCCTTGCCACTATTTTTCTCTTAGATCAGTAGGATTCGTCAACATAAAAGTATTTCAGTTGTGTTTCCTGGTCAGACACTCCTTGAAAATTATATGCTTTCAACATAAAACGTAATTGTGTATGTGAAACTAGTGCTCATTTTGCTTTATAACATGCTTTTCTGTCATCTTTACCCTTACAACAGTTTTGAGATAGAAATAACCTCACAAGTCTGGAAGTGTAACATTTAACTGCCTGTGCAGTTTCTAACACAATCCCTGCCCGTGTTCCAGCCAAGATACTGTAGCATCCACCACTTCAGCACCGAATGACCATATTTTCACAGATGTCCTGGGCACAGGAGCATCCCAGCCCGCTCGTTTGCCCTGTAGCACACAGGGTCCATCTGACAGAGTGAGTCCTGCTGAGCAGGGGTGGGGAGACAACAGCACCCTTTGGAAATTAAAAACAAAAGGAATTTTAGAAAGAAACTGAATGAAGAAGCATCAAACAAGCACCTCCTCTTCCATCATCTCCTCCTGTTGTCGCCGTAATCCCCGACACAAGCTGTCTGGAAATGCAGAGAGCCTTTCACAAGATTATCTGTATCAGTGCGGGCTTTGAAGTACAGGCTGCCGGCATCTCATTACTGACAGAGATCAAACCCCTGAGATTAACATGGTCCTGGGCCTGCTGGACTTCATTCACACATCACAGAAGTGCTAAGCTATCAAAGCGCAGGGCAGTGCTTGTGTGTTACCTTCTCAACCATAAATCCAGCAGCACACACCCACTGCCATTTATTTTTCTAAACAAATCAGTCCTTTCAGTCTATAAGGTGCCTTTTTTTTTTTTTCATGGGGCTGGATGTAGTTTGGGAAATTGAAATAGTCTAAGCTGAAAGATAAATTGAAGTAATATCCTTGGAATATTTGGGCTGGATGCAGATTGTAACTTTTTTGGGGGGTGTAAAGCGAACAGAAAGAAATTTTAATCGCAGCTTTGCCTGCTGACGGGAAATCCCGGGGTGTAAAGGGCCATCCTGGTGCAAACCATTTTCTGCTCTCTTCTGGCACTGATGGCTGTGCAGGAAGCATGCCATCCAGCAGGGTCAGGGACTGCGGATACTGGTTTAAATTAAGCTCACGGTCTGTGTGTCCCCTTCATTCCTTCCCACCCCAAGCCATTAGGTCCTTCAGACAGCAGATATTGGAGGTACAGATGGTTTTGCTTCCACCTCAAAATGAGCAGAAGATGGGAGATGACTATGAAGCCCTTCTAGCTCCAGTCCCACAGCTGCATTTAAGACACAGTTGTGCTATGGGCACCAGAGCTCAAAGGCTCAGGCACACCGGCTCTCTCCAGAGCTACAGCAGCAGGTGGGAGTTCACAGAGGCCAAGAACCCAGACATTTACACTGTTTCTGGGCTGGGGTTTGCAGACCACGCTTAACCTTCTGCTGCCATTACCACTTAGCAAGCTTAAAATGAGCTGTGAAATGCAACACCAGAGTTCAGTGACAGTCTCATTCATGAAATCCACTTACATGCTCCCAAGCACAAGGAGAGATGGATGCTTGCCTGTATGGAATTTTTCCAGATGGATCCACAAAGGCACCTTGCTGAAGGACTGGTGACTGGGATCATGCTGGGAAGGTTGTTTGACTTAAGTTACGGTCACTCTCATGACTAGCAAGCACATTAATGTCATGTGCAAGATTTTCCCACCTAAGAGAGCGCTCAGATCATTAGGTTTTCTGAAGCCAGTCAGAAAAAAAAGAGAATCAGCTCTATCTGCCATGCCACCGGGGACCTACACACAGTCTTGAAGAACTGGTGAAGTTGGTGTCAGTATCTTAGGAAGATGAGCTACCTTTGCCTTGCCCCTCAGCAGGGTGTATTGTGGCCACCAGCTTCTAGTTTGCAGCTGGGCTGTATCATCTGGCTGACCTGTGTGTGTGAGCAAGGTCTGCAAGCACCCTGCAGATATGCCTACTCAAGTGCATCTTTCCCCAGGCACCTCTGGCGTTGTTCCCTTGTTCTTTCGTCATTTGACATGGAGGAGGATGTTTGAAAACACTCATACCTGTAACTTAACAGAATTTTGATGAAAGAACCACAGATACACCATATACCAGCCTCCTGGCAGCATATCTAGAGGGACCGTGCAGGAGAGAGTACAAGGATGTATGCTGTTGTCTCACATAAGTTTCTTACATTTTAGTTCCAATTACACCATAATTCCTAGCATCACAACATCAGTTTATGCTGTTGAGGAGATCCTGTGAAAGGAGCAACGAGAGGCAGAAAGGCTGGAGACTGCTTACTGCTGGGAAAGAATGAAAGAATGCAGGAAAGAGAAAAGGGAGGGAAAGAAGGAAAGCATGAAGGCAAACATTGTTCATAGACATTTAAGTATTACTTAACAGCAAATTCTTTGCGGCAATCTTGAAAGTTTCTAAAAATATAATTTAATCTCTTTTTATTGTTTGAATTTGATAAAAATGCAGAATGACCTCTCTTTTGGCCAGAGGAACCTGTACACTCTGGGCCCGTCCCACCATGGTACCTGAGATCTTCAGTGGATTTGCTCCCATGACCTTCCTGGAAGGACAAGGGTATTATTTGCGCTTTCCCAGTGGGAAACCGAGGCACAGCAGTGGCTGGAGGCTTATCTTCATGGGCAACTGTATGTCATAACTACAGGACCGTGACTCCCCACATGGGCCCTTATGTGCCAGAGTAAGAGCACACAGATCGGAAGGGATAGCGGGATAGCTGTATAGCTACAGCGTTAACAGCACCCCAATGACTGACTTAGGAGCCTACGGGGAAGCAAGGACTCGAAGCACGGATTCCAGCAGTCCAGATAGTGCTCTATACACTAGAAGCCAGTTCTGTGCAAAACCTGAATGTTCTCCATGCTATGTAGAGATACCTGAGCTAGTGTAAGTTTCTAGAGCTTATTTCATGCACTGCAGCCACAGTCTCAACTTGGACACCCTCTCCAAAGGCAGAACACGAGTTTTTTAATTTCCTCCCAGCTCTGCTCCATTGAAGGGGAGATCCGCTCCATTGAAGGGGAGATTGACATCACCCAGGCTCAGGGCAGATAAAGTAGATCTGACGTTTTAGAGTAGAACAAGAGCTGGAAAACTCTCATGACACCAATACCCAATGCCACCCAATTCCAGGACACAGGGTAAAGCGGAGGGAGGGCAGATCTTTAGGTTTGCAGCTCTCCCACCTCCTATGTTGCTCCCTATAATGACAAATATCTTCTTAAAAGTCCTGATGAGGGGAAGCCAAGCCGAGCCAAATGCACTTTCAGTATGCAATTAGCATAAATATACTTTGTGCTAAACTGCCCAGAGTTAGAAACAAAGATCTTGTGAAGGCCCTAATTGTTTCAGAGGGAGTACATGTCACAGAGAGAAAGACAAAGGGGAGTCATGTCCAAGAAGACATGAGAGACAGGCCAAACCAGCAATTGCCTGAATCGAAAACAGCCCCAGAGGCTGTCTCTGAAGACCTGCCAGCGCAGTCAGCAGTGGAATTTGCCAGGAACTTAGCCTAAATCCAGCCACAAACCTTGCTGCTCATTGCAAACGATACATCTCAGTTGGCATTGCGAACCTGCCACACTTACTGTGTGAGTGGCCACAATTACTGACTTTATTGCTGGAGTCCAGCAGATGAAAGAAGCAACATCAAGCACATCACCAGAAGCACCACATTTAAGATGAATCTTCATAATTGCAAGATTTCTTAGGAACAAAAATGTTTGCTTGGAGCATGTTTCTCCTAGCTCGTGGTCAGCATAGCGAGTGGCAGTATGTGACAGTACAGCGAGGGCACAGGGGGGACCTTCGAACTGAATCAATAAAGAATGGCAGCTAACTCTAGCCTTGCTCATTTCTGAGCCTGCTGTCCCATGCGACTGCTAGCATTTACTTGGACCCTCTCTCAGTGGCCAACAGATGAGACTCAAAGTACAAACTCCTCCATCTGCAAACCTGCAAACCCATCTCTCCCTGCAGTGAGTGTGGCCGTGCTTTCTCGCTGTGGTCAGGCAACACCATGACAGCTGTGATCAAAGAGCCCCTCGTGGGCTACTGCAAAGCCTGTGCAGGCGACCATGTGCAGGCAGGGCAGCAGGTGGGGGAAGCTCATGCTGCCTTTGATCCCTTCCGCTTGTGCCCACTGGGATTCAATGCTGTGCACACTGTGGGTTTGCTGAAGTGCCCTCTGGCTCCACGGTGCTGGGTCAGGTCTATTGTCCTTAGGCTTTCAACATTCCCCAAGTGTTCACAGCCAGGATCTTGACAGCTTTCTGTGCCAGGGCCTTTTATACAATGCTGCAGATGAGTCCTTTGTCCCCAGCTCAGACTTTCAGACTCCTCTGGATCTAAAGTTTCAAAAGTGTCTCTCGGACCAGCTCACCGCACTTACTCCCCCTCCAGATAAACAGCATTTATTTGATTTGGAGAACAGACAATAGTTTTCTTCTTAATTATGAAAGATGCACTGTACAGAATACCTCTCTTAAGATTGTGCAAAATTGCATTTAGCGATGTTAACAATGAAGTTACAGTGTTATGATCTGAGCAGGAATGCAGCTCACAACTTGGGAGCCATTTGTCTAACCTTCAAACTGGTTGATGGTTTTCATCACTTCCCTTTGTCACTGAGACTTCTTTTATTTGTCTGTACCTCTTTCTTTTATATGAGATACAATCTTTAACTATGTAAGCATGAACATAAATATTTAGACACAACCAGTGAAGCTTTCAGATGTTTGCTCAGGAATAAATCTTTCTGTGAGTCCTTGGTTCAAGATGGAAGCAGGAAGCAATTGCCCATGAAATTCCCTGCGGGTTGGCAAGAGGACAGGATGCTTCATATCTGTCGAAGGATGGCTTTGGGTTAATGGGCTGCTGGAAGAACTGCTGCTGAAGAGCAAAACTGTTTGGTGAAATGTTTTGTTTCCCAACAGCTTGAGAGCATCTGAGAAGGAGAAATATCAGAAAGGTTGTGTTCACATGTGGAGCCTTTCTTCTTGTATCACACTAAATGCAAAGAGGAATGTGTGTCTCCATGTCAGAAGTTCCTGTGTAGGTGTAGTGTAGGTGTAACGGTTCGTTAACCGTTGTGGCTCTCCTTTCATTTCATTTTCGGCTTGGGCCAAAATCCACCAAAGTGAAAGGAGAGCCACAACGAACTCCTTGGTGGCTTTGGACTAGACACATAAACAACAGCTGTGTCTCCAGCTCGGTCATTACCACAGCTGACCAAGTTAGCACGTCAGCTGAGGTAAAGATTGTCCATGGTTATATGCAGGTTAGGCAGTTGAACAAAGTAATCTGTTTTTGTCAAACTTTGTTTCACTTAAGCCATGTGTAGTTGCATTATTTGGCATTTTGAGAGTACGTACAGCTTGGCTGATGCTCAGCAACTGAAGTCTCAGGAACTTGACCTTGTTGCTGAATTTTTAAAATTTCAGACTCATCCTATTTTCAAGAGTGACTGAGCCTCCCGTTTCAATGGCAAAATTTGCTTGCTCAGCTTCCCTACGTTTCAATGGGTTTCCATTAAAGACTTTTTTTCCTTTCAGGTTTTCTCTTTTGTGAGGAGTAAGTAACTTGAAATGCTTGGAGAACTTCTGCTTTGATGCTTATTTTCAGTCCAATTTCCAAGCATCAGGTGCTCATGCTTTCACAGTTAGCTGGAAAATCCAGGGAGAATTTTTATAAAATGTCATTGAAAAATGTTGCATTTTAAAATTTTCCATAAAGGAAAAGTTGCACATTCATGTCTGTGTTGACACTTCCCATATTCAAACACCAACAGTTCTGTTTAGGAAACAGAACAGCATTTCACAAAGTTACAATTCCAGTTTCAGTTTGCAGTGATATATTTTGCTCCAACAGAAAAGGAGGAATAGCTTCCACCCGTGCCTGCGAGTCATTCCTTTAGCCACTAAAACTGCAATCCTTCACCCAAGCCTCTTGCGTTTCAGCTCTCTGGGAGCTTTCCTCCTAACCGCCCTCTGTGAGTGAGACTCAGCTCTCCGCTTTGCAATGGCCAAGAGGCTCAGGAGCCTTCTGAGAACGGCAGGTTTGCCTCTCAAGTGCCCCTATTCAGAGATCAGAACAGCTCATGGCTCCAGCTTAGGCTGGTTGCAGTGGGGGGAGTTGTTGGGGTTTGTAAAACCCTTTTGTGTTATTTGGCATAGAGGTACCATGAGGTTACCTCCTCCTGGGTTCCTTGGCTGCACGTCAGCCCCCGGTCACCGATGACACCGAAGGTACAGCAACTCAGCTTCAGGAAACACAAAATTAGAAACAGTAGGAGCAGATGCCAAACAGTAGCTGCATCTGGATTTTGGGTGATCGACTCCACATGTATTTCCCTGTTACTGCACAGTATCCTAAGCAAACATTTTAGCCTTCCTTTGCAGCCCAGGATGTCTTCATGTCTAAAACCTGTCTTGATCATGTTGGGTGAAAAATCTGCTAGACCACAGCTGGTAAGAAATTGGTGGTGCAGA
The DNA here is from genome assembly GCA_013398225.1 of Steatornis caripensis. Taxonomy (NCBI): domain Eukaryota; kingdom Metazoa; phylum Chordata; class Aves; order Caprimulgiformes; family Steatornithidae; genus Steatornis; species Steatornis caripensis. The sequence goes on along the minus strand of VZSC01012188.1, from coordinate 157,832 downwards.
GGTTACGTTGCTTGTTGGATCTACCTCCTGCATGATAACCGTATGAAGGCATTTCACAAAACGTGTGCCCCTCAAGCCAGGGAATATAAGGCAAAATGTGTGACTTTAGACACAGTGTGCCTGGATCCCAAGGATCCAGCCCTTGCTGTACTTAGCTCATTGAAATCAGGAGGTCTTGGTCACTCCCACTTTCAGCAGGTACCAGGCAACAAATTAGATGTGAGACTATTCTCAGTTTTTCATTCCTTTCCTTTTTTAATGCTATTTTTTCCTTTATGCAGATGTTTTTAATACGGCATCCTGAAATGCTTACAGCTGTCAGTGTCTAACGAGACTATAACATGCCATTTCGTACTGTCACTGTATGTCACTAAACCATACCATTTACAGAAAAAAAAAATGTTTTATTTGTATGGTTATCAGTAATTCTGGAATAGAGTAATTCCGCTCTGTCCGCATTTATTGTCAATCTTTTTTATACAAAGGTTTGCATTTGTGGGGAGAGATATACACATATATGTACATATTTTGTATGGTTTTATTGTTACGACTCAGTAGGAGATGAGCCAACAAGAAGCTCTTCTGAACTTCTGGTAATCGTTGCAGTGAAAACGTCTCTGTAACTTCATAAACTGATTACACAAGTTCTTGCACAGGAGTTCTTGGTCTTTCGATCAAAAAAGTGAGGAAAAGGCAATTTGATTCCTCACAAGAGTGAATCAGTTCATAAATATAAGGGCTAGACAAAATGCGTGTGTGTGTACATCTACCATAATTATTTTTTAAAAATCACATCAAAGTATTTTAGTAAACAAAATGTGGCTTTAATTTCTTTTAATAATAATTCCGGATACAAATAAAAGCAGTTATAAAAATCAAAGGAATAACGAAAAATAAAGGAAAAGCCAGATTTTCCAAAGAGCAACATCTCTCATTTCAGCACGGTACTGAAGCAACTCTCTGTGCAAAGCACTTAGCCCTCACCAGAAACCACTGCTCTGTAGTTTGAAAGCACAGCCATTACAACTGTATTCCTCAACTGAGCGTGCTAAAATCCTGGGATCAGAGCGGGTTTTGATCAAGTTTGAGAAATACAGCCCTAAATGCTGAGTGGTCCCTCTTCTGTTCCTAAGCAGTCAGCTTTACTGGGCAGCCCTTGGCTTAGGAAGAGTCGTGCATACTCCCAAATGCTCCATTACAATCCTGCCGCTGGTCTGCCCTGCAGCCCACTGGGGTTGTGATGTGGCTCCTGGGGCTTGACAGACATGGCTTTTTTTTCTGAAAGTCATTGAAACACACTTTTATTCTGCTCTCCTCAATGACAAGGTGCCATCTTGCTATACAGAGAGCTTACAGATCTTGTGTGTCCAACCTTTCTTGGAGGTAAACTTATTGCTTCTGCCGCTTCCTCACCCTTCTCTTTTCCATCTCTGAGGATACCTGTGATGGCCTCCTGTGTCTCCCCAAGGCTGTCCCTTTCTTTCTGCCCCTTCTAAACCCAGAACCCCAAAGGGCAATGGGCTAGTAGTCTAAGGACGTAGTGTGGCCAGTGTGTGACAGCTTTCAGCCAGCACAACATTATCTGGAGCTCAGCATTGCTGCTTGCCTGGCCTGGTTTTGAAATATTGCCTAAGGTGTCGAAAAGCAGCAGATGGGCTCCTCCACATCGCTGTGAATCAGAGGAAATATTAAGCAGCACTTCAGCTGTGTGGGAGCACCTCTGGCACTGGTGCCCGAGCAGAAGCAAACCTCCGGGAGCCGTAGGCAGCTGCCTGTGGCGTAGCCTGGCTGGGAAAAAATGATGGTGTGCCTAGAGAAAAGGCACCCAGATAACCGCTTATCACTGCAATGATAGTGCTCTGGAGGAGTGAGCCTGAGTCCTGGCCCTGGTGGAGGTGACAGAGCTGCTTGCTATGTCCCTGCCCATTGCAAGGGCTGCCCCACACCCAGGCAGCACCATAGGTCTCTTGAGCAGCAAAAACTTTGTTATCTGTTAGTTCTTGCAGCATCCCTGTGAGTGGTCTGACCCAAGCACAGAGGCTGAAATGGCAGGGAGGGGGGCTAGTCCTGTGTTTCACAGTGTCTAGTATGGTGCTTTGCTGGCCTGTGACAGGAACTATAGGTGACCCTGGCAAAGTACATCGCAAGCAAAAATAGACACCACAGCGTGGGAGCAGAGCCGGAGCAGACATGCAAGTCTCAGCTAAAATAGTGTGTGCAGCTTGCCACAGCAGTGCATCACATCCCACACGAGCATTTCATGGTGATCTCTTTTCTGGAGTAACGATAAGTTGGGCTGGAGTAGGGACGATAGAGGCTGTGTGGAAAGGGGTTGCTGCCAAGATGGCAGCAGATAAACACTGCATGGTGGAGGGTTCCAGGCACGCAGTGCCTGAGCCTCAGCTTGGGAAGACCAGCTCACCTGGGTTTAAATATATTGGTACAAGAGGGAACACAACGCCACAGAGGTAAAGGCACACTTATAGCCACACATGCACACGCTCACACACTCACGGCATAATCACAGAGGCTCATCGTGCTGGAAAACCAGGCTAAAACCCAGCCACGAGTGCCTCAGAGCAGAGCTCTGAGCAGAGCCCTTGATGTACACAGAAGCTCAAGCAGTGGGGTGGCAACAACTTGTTCCCCTCTTCCCTGAGCAGAATGGGGACTGAGCCAAAGGTGTGGGGCACTTTGGGTGCCCTGGGTTTTCCAGTGACACTGCAGTGAGTCTGCTAAAGGCCATTTCAGGGGACTATGTCCACATGTGTGGAAGGGGTCACTTATGTTACAGAACTGACAGACCAAGCTGAGCAATGCGTTTGACCACACAACCTCTTCTTTGATGGTGAGGAGTTGCTCTCAGCCTGTACTGAGTACAAAGTTTCTGCTTCTGCGTCAGGCTTGGATAAGGGCATGTGTGCCTGAAGGGCATGTCCGTTTTTTCCGTCTCCATTCCCTCTCTCCTCAAACCTTGTCTTGCCACCACATCTCCTGCAGTGCTCATGTTGTATGTGGATGGTCATCAGGGATTTACGAGTGGGAAGATGCTCTCCACCAGCCCTTGGACTTGGGATTTGCTCTAGCAAACAGCAGCCCTTACTTGAAGGTCTGGCTTCCTATGGCTGAGAGAGTACTGATAGTTCATGGATGCAGCTAAATTGTGGGCGTGTTTATTGGAATTACAAATAGCTTTATACAGACGGGTTAGCCTGGTCACTGGGAATTTGTATGGGTAATTATGGGCTCATTATTATCTTCCCTGCAGGGAAGACACATGACCCAGTAGTCTGAGGAAAAAGCTGGGCGCCAGGAACTCCTGGACTCTAATCCCAGCTCTGACACTCCCTTCTCTGGCCCCGGGCAAGTGACTTAACTTTGTGCCTTGGTTTCTCCATCTGTAAAATAGGGATAATACCTCTGAGGAGTGTTGTGAGGATTAATTAGATAATGTTCACTTAATGCTTTGAAGATATGAAATGTGAAATCTTATTATGCAGCTTGGAATGCTTTCCAGGCTCTTTTGATTTCTGACCGCATGCTTTCATTAGATCACCTCCTTCCCCGCGGAGGTGGATTCGCTTGGGAGCCACCCCAGCTAATTTGGGAGTTGTTTTTTTCCAATAGCTTGGAGCGGTTCCCAAACGCTCTGACTCACACCGGCTCGCTGGAGAAGCTGCCTCTGACACCTGACCCTGGCTGGGGAATGCCTCGCCTCGGTGTGCGCCGGCTTTGGGATACAAGTCAGGGAGTGGCTGGAGACAGGATGAATCAGGTTTAACTGTCTCTAATGAAGCCAGGGATGAATTTTGCCCTCCGGCCATCTCCAAAAGCATCTGCACTTCTGGGATTCCTGGTTGACCGGAGAGGCGAGGAGCAGCTCCTTTCCTGCTGTCCTGCCAAAGGTGCAGATGCTTTCTGAGCCTCTGTTTAGACCCTATTTTTGTCTTTATATTGTGAGGTATGGATGTGTGAGATAAGGGTTTGTTTGTTTGTTTGTTTGTTTGTTTTTAAGAAATTAAATTATCTCCTCAGTCGTTCCCTTTACATATAGTCACCTTCCTCAGAAGAGTGATTATTGGGAAAATGCAGAGTTCTGTGGTGGCAAGTCACTGTGCAGGACACAGTAAGGTAAATTACTGCTTATAAAGCAATAGCCAAAGCAGGCCTGATCCCTCAACTCTTCTTTTTAAATTTTTCAGTGTTCCTATTATCAGCCTTATCAGTTTGCTCTGCAGTGACAAACTGCCCCTTCCCACATAGCCCGTGCTGCACGCCCTCATCCAGCAGTGCTTGGGCCATGGCAGCTGCGGTGACAAGGACAGGTGGGAGTGCGCCAGGCACCACGGCCGCCCCAACCGCTGGGACGGGTGGCAGGACCACTGGACACCCTGGCTTGAAACACGACAGGCTTGAAAATGCTTTACCTCACCCAGGAGCAGCGTAGGCTCTGGCACAAGCATCTCCCCAGCCTTTCAGGAGGAAAGAAGTGCTCCCTGGGTGCAGCCTCCCCTGGCACTGAGGGCTCGTCACCCGCAGGATTTTGCCTGAAGATGCCGCGAGGGTTTCCGTTCAGCTACTCAAAAGCATGAGCTCCCTCGAGTGGAGCAAGGAGCCCACTGCAGCGGCCGGCGGGGCGCGGAGCGGGGCCCCGCTCCTCCCGGCGGCACCGGCCGGCGTCGGCTCGGCGCCCTCAACCGAAGAAAAAGATGTTGGAAGGAATAAGCGCCATGGAAGTAAATGATGAAATCCAGTAACTTTCAGAGCTAGACCTTGCCTCCTTTGAATCCAAGACCTTCCCCGGGCCAGACAAGCTGCTTAGGAAGCTGATCCCCACCACTGTGAGGTGTAGAATCATCACAGAATCACAGAATTTTTGCTGGATTTTAAAGTGGCTCCAATTTATTTTCTCATGCCCTACCCTGAAAGTGAAATTCATGTTCAGAGAGAGGTCGTTTCCGCTCACTGTTGACCCCCAAACATCCTGAGAAGAAGTTTTGTGGGAACACAGGTCTTCAAACAGAACTTGGCCTCTAGAATTTGTTTGTGGTATGCCCTCATCTCTAACGCTGAGAAAAGAGCAGTTCTTTGCCATACATCTCAACTGTCCATATTGCACCAGGTGAGTGAAAGAAACCTAATCACAAAGGAGGAGAACATGTGGGCAGTAGATTTCACTCTTCATTCTGTAGCTCATGAGTATTGTCCTGGGAATATTGTCCTGGGGTGCTGGTGGTGGAAAAGGGGAGACAGGTTCTCCACTTTGGGGATGCAGATCATTTAACTTGTTATGAGTCGCAAACAGCATAGGCTATACCTAGGAGTTTCCAAACAACTGGAACAGATCATGATAAGGTGCAGGGGTCTGCTAGTGTGGCACTCTGCTTGAGGGCGTTGTCACATTTTGCATCCAACAGATGTAAGCTGTGTCCCTTAAAAAGGCACAGGGAAAGAGGAAGGGAGAAAGAATGAGCCAAGTCCCACCCAGAATCATGGAATCGTTGAATACCAGGTTGGAAGGGATCTCAAGGATCATGTGGTCTGGAATAAACTTTCTGGCCAGCTGAAGGTGAAAAAAGTCTGTGCTGGGCATTGCTGCAGGATGATCAATGAACAGCAAAAGAAGAATCCAGCAATACTTGCAGACTGCAAAACCACATGCCAAGGTGGGCATGGACCCCCATCACAGGGGCTGAGATTTGATCCTGGGAGCACGGCCAAGGCTCATGGGCTTTCCAGTCCCTGTCCTTTGGCTCACCTGTGTTCAAAATGCTGATACCATTTTAGGCACATCCATGCAGACACATGCACGGGATGCTGTAGTCAGCACCCAGGCACAGGAACAATTTGTCTGTAGAAAGCAAACCTGTTTCTTTAGCTAAGCTTTGATTATATATGCTATCTGCTAAGTCATTGAAATCTCTTGGAATGAATATATGGAAGAATTATTGTAATTGAATCTAAGTAGTGCTCAAATTAATGTAAATATGACGCATCAGCCTGATAATTAAAGTTGTCAGGTATGGGTTTTATTCAGAGCTTGAATTAGATTCATGCTTGAACTTGCTGATTTGCCTTGAAGCTTATGAGGCTGAGCTCAAAAGGTAAAGTGTTGTGGGAATGCCGAAAACAACACAGCAAGGCAAAGGGCTCTTATGCTCTGCTCTGCTCTGCTTTGGGGACCTTTTCTCATACCATCTGCAACTCCCCTCACTAAGTACCTTGCGTTACATGTAGTTGCCCCTTTGTTTAATTTATGGAGGCATTTCACAGCAAATAGGTGGCAGCTACAGCCCCCAAAGGTCATCTTTCTCCCAGCCCATGGTAGCCGAGCCTCACTGCAGGACCTTGGGGGAGCTCCATGTCTCAGCCTGTCCAGCTGCAGGGGCCGGCAGGTATGGTTGGAGCGGGCTGGCTCTGCCTGGGGCTGCTCCGGCACCTCCCCAGTGCTCCCAGCTCCAGCAAGCAGTGTTAGCAGAGTTTATTCCCTTGGGAACCACTGTCTCACCAGCTGGGACCCACTAGGCTGGGCTCATGTAACCACGAATTTCAGCTTGAATGACCCCTGGAAGAAGCCTGGTCAAACTTGCTCTGATATGCCTGGCCTCAGAATAGGGTGCCTCAAAAAGCACCATTTAGGAAACAAAGTGATGCGTTCCTATGGCTATACCAGCTCAGCATCTGGCTTCAAGTCCTTTTATTTTCAAGGCATGGTTAGGAAAAAGAAGCTTAGGTTCAGGTTTCAAAGTTGAGAAAATACACTAAGAACAGTAAAATGGTTCCTTTGGAGAAAAAATATTGCTAAATCAACTGGACCACATCTTCAACACATAAAAGCCCAATTAAAAAAAAAAGAAAGAAAGAAAGAAAGAAAGAAAGAAAGAAAGAAAGAATGAAAAGCCCCCACCCCCAACTATTCACATTTTTTCTTGCTTTCTTGCTTTCTGTGTTTGGGCCAGGCATTTGGATATAAACGTAGATGATGCATACGTTTGTGCACACATACATCTCAAATGCACACAAACACTTACAGAAACGACGCCCAGCCAAGCCCTTACTCCTAATATCCCACGCAAAAGTTAATTTGGGAAGTGAAAAATTCGAATGGAAGTTAGACCCCTCTCCCTGCACAGTCTGCTGGATTGCTCTGTCTGCACAGTCTGTGGGTGAGCCCTCTCTGTGACCTGTTTCAGGGCACTGTTAGTTCTCTGCCATAGCCGTGCCTATGTTAGTGACCTGCTCTGTGTTTGGGGCACTTAACCAGCCCTGAGGAAAACCTATGGATGTGCATGCACTTGGCAGCTACGTGCAAGGGGAAAAGACTGTGTTCTTGAGCATCCATCTCAATACCTCAGTGTAAAATGAGCGTCCTATTTTGCTCTGAATCTCTCCTGTGTAACATGAAGCCCTGAGTGCCTTTGTGACACGTCCATGTCTACACGACATGTGATTATGGTTCCTGATGACATTCACCAAGAGGCGGAAACTGTCAGTGACGAAGTTGACCAAAGCACCATTTTCCTGTGGGAAATTTTCCATTAGCAGCAGAGAAAGCACAGAGAGACAGACATGTCACCTAATTCCCTGGGAACTGATGTGGACAAGTATCTCTACCAGCATCTCAGCAGCATATTCCAGGCACCCTATTTAAACATAGCTTCTAGCTGGGTGAGCTCCAAGCAGCTTGAGGACTGCTAGGAAGGCAGTAGTATGTTGAGGGCAAAACCCTGCTGTCAGGCACTCCCAAACCAGCCTGACATAGCCAGGTGCTCTCATAGAGAAGGTGGGATGTTTGGCCTCTTGGCATGACGGAGAGGAGCTGTGGGGGTGTGTGTGTGGTCACTGTGAGGAAAGCTGGCTTGGACAAGGTATCATCTGCACTGCCTTGCGCTTTGGGAGTTTGTGTAGCTTTAACCCTGCCTCCTCCCAGTGGGGGCTGAATCCTGAACAAACAATTAAACAAGACATAGCGACATGGGAGAAGACTCAAGTCCTTCCCTAGATGAAAACATTGCCCATGCTGCTACTAACATTGCTGGTGGGGGGTGGGGGATGAGGTCCCTATCCAGCTTGCTAGAGGGGCTGGGGCATGGGGAACAGGGGCGAATTGTCCCAGGAGGGAAAGGGCAGGGGTAGGGGTGGCGGGGACAGACCACGAGGCCAGCGAGACTGTCCTGGTGGCTTCGGGCTCATCTGCTTCCTGAGATGACATTACAGCACTGGTATTCGCTGAGATGTTTGGCACTATGTCTCCAGTAGCTCATGAAAAGGCTTTGTACAAGGGGACAGCGTAGGCTGCCTTGCAAAGAGGCTGCCTTCCCACAACGCCAATTAAGTATAATCTCAGCGACTCAACTGTCTTTTTCTGGGGCTGGAGCCATTTAGCCCACTCAGAGACATTTTATGCCCTTGCTGTTGAGCCCGGTGGAGCTGAACATAGTCCTTGTTTTTCCTATCTCACACAGAGCTGAGGTCACCAAACTCCCATTTAGCCACTCTTATATTTAGCTCTTCCTCCTGTGGCAACACCACCCCCTGCTCCTCCAGGACAGAGGCTCCCATCATTTCAACGCACTCGCAAATGAAAGCAGAGCACAGCAAAGCCAGAAAACAGAATGAGCATGATTCTCTTGATGAAGGTAAACATGGTTAGCAATACTGTGCACTTCTTTCTCCTTCCGAGCAAAAGTAAATGAAATAAAAGGCATCTTCTTTACAAAAGGCAGCATCAGCTTTCCTTTGGGAAGTGCCTTTGGGGGTCTTTGCACTCATGCTGAGGGCTGCTGGGTTGCACAGTACGGAGGCTGGCTCTGCATCTCCTGGAGCAAGAGGTGTGCTCAGGCACCCTCCTTTATTTTCTTTCTTTGTGTTTTTTCCTGGTAAAGCTTTCTTTATAGTGCCAGTTGTGTGGGGAGTGGGATTGGAAATCGGACCAGAAATTTGTTGTTATGACGTCTTGGTATATATTGCCTGCGAACAGCACCCATGGTATGCTACAGCTTTTCCGCTGTTCAAGAAAGGGCAGCCCCAGCCCTGAGGAATAACTCCAAGGTCAAGCAGAAGAGGAAGAAAGGAAGAACAGAAATGAAGGGTAGCAATTTCTTAAAAAATCAACTCTACATGCTATTCTCCGCAGGCAGGAGCAGATCATGGCACATTGATGTATGGGTGACCCATAGCCTGTTCCCCCCAAGCGCAGCTGGTGAGCTGCAGGCGTTGTTACATGCCTGGGTGAAACAGGAGCTACCCATCCCCTGACCCCAAAGCCAGCGCCCTCCCTGGCCGCAGCCCTTCACCCAGCAAAGAGCGAGGATGACCGTGGGACCCCNGGCAGGAGCAGATCATGGCACATTGATGTATGGGTGACCCATAGCCTGTTCCCCCCAAGCGCAGCTGGTGAGCTGCAGGCGTTGTTACATGCCTGGGTGAAACAGGAGCTACCCATCCCCTGACCCCAAAGCCAGCACCCTCCCTGGCCGCAGCCCTTCACCCAGCAAAGAGTGAGGATGACCGTGGGACCCCCAGTATGGCTGCAGAGCAGCAGGCGCAGTTCTGGGTCATATGAGGATGTGACTTACCTGAGGCCTTATTCACAAGAAGCAGCATTTAGTAGTGGCAGGCATTAAGGGAGGCATGGGCTATAAGCATGACAATACAGCACATCATGCCAGAACATGAATTAACTCCACTGGTGAGGAGCACAGTGCTGCGTCCTTGCAGTGGGGATCTTCAAAAACATGCTAGGCTGAAGCCAGCCCCTCCTGGTTAGGGCTGGGGTTTACTTTTGAGACATTCGTCTTTTGTTGTGGAGAAACCTCTCTCTGCTGGAGTCGAAGTGCAAAAATACAATCAAACTTCTATTATGCCCATAACTTGCCTGTGTGATTTTATACTTTCTTTATGCTGGTTGATGGATTGCTCTAACGATTGTGTTGACATTTATTAAATGGTACTCACTGGCACTTTCGTTTAATAAAAGTCTTTTCTCACTTTGAACTGCAGCGTTTTCTCAAATGTGGCCTGTGGTGATTTGCATTTGCTTTATTATTAATTAAAAGTAAACGCCTTTCTTGAGAACGTTTCATTGCCATGCACATGAAGCCAGCACCTTCAAATGGATTTTTTCCGCATTTTATTTCTTTAAATGTATTACCTCCTAAAGCCTGATGAAGTAAGAATTTGAATAACTATTTTTGAAAGGTAGAATTCACTGATAAGGTTCAGATAAGCAGTTCAGATTCTTATCATCTCAATTTAACTACTTTGGCTTATTTAAACAGGGGGAAAAAAGCAACCTGCAATTCAACAAGAACAGCTTCTCCAGAGGTTTTCACTTATGTTAGTCTTGGAGTGGGTTCAAACGCTGTAAGGATGCCTTTATTCTGTCAGCACTTCCACGCTCTGAGTTCTCATATTGACTTTTCAGGCCATACGAGCCTGCTGAAGCACTCCTTGTCGCTGCAGTTATGTCCAAATTCACAGAGTCAGTTTTTCAGAGTAAGTTCACCTGGGGATGCTCAGGACTGCCTGCCAGCCTCAGCTGTCTGCCTTGTGCTTGCATTTTGATGCCAGGTACCTAAGCAAAAAATCTGATGCCATGCTGCTTCCTAAATAAATCACCTCAGTTGGATGCTTAGTCTTTGAAAGTCTCTGAAATTCTTTTTTTTCCAGATGAAAATCCCATGCCTTTGTGTTCATGGGTGGGATTCAACCCCTTTTCTCTTCTAGAGATGAAAAGAATTCAACCCCTTTTCTCTTCTCTCGTCTTCCGGATGGAGGCTGCTGCTCTTGTTACCATTTTTCCTTCCTTTTCCCTTCCCTTTATTTTTGCCTTTCTCTACATGGACTTTATTTACTGACTGCTGCTCCCATCCTGATCTACAGATCTACATTCATAGGTCCCTGTAAGGCCCAGTTTCCCTATAATGTCCGCAAAAGTTGCTGCTAAAAATTCACTCGTAAATTAAAACTTTAGGTGCTTTCTTCGTTTGGATTTTCCATATGCCTGTGTGCTCCAGTCTTGTCTTCGAACTTCTTAGTTTCTAGAGCCGTGTCCTGCTTTCTTGTGTCTTGGGAAAAGTTGAAAGGAGTAAGTGATTACTAACAGACTTTCAAAAGCCATAATCGAAGGGTATAGCTCCCATGATGAAAACCCATGATGAAACCATGATGACAGGGAAAACAAGGAAAGAAAAACACCAAAGGAAAAAAAGGGAAGCCTTGCAGCCTGTCTCAGGGAGGCACCTTACCCTGACGTAAGCAGGTAGAGCCACGCTGCTCTCTTAGGTGGGCAGGAAGTACCCGGGCACAGCAGGCCCAGGCTGCAAAGGCCACCGCAGGCCCAGGCTGCAAAGGCCACCAAGGGATGGTTTCCAGTGAAGGCACTGAGACAGCAGCGCTGTCCGGACTCACAGGGATCGTTTTATTGTGAAACTGCACACACTGTGCCCAAAGCCAGTGCCAGCAGTGCTCATGTCTAGCCCAATTTAGAATAACTTTAATAAAGGAAAGGTCAAAGGTGAAATATCAACACCTAAAATTTATGTATGTTAGACATATTTATAGATGTTTAGAGATGCCTCAGTTGATTAGCTGATACCAGACTCTCCGAGCAGCCACAAAACCCAAATCTTTAGCCCTCAGTACCACGGAAAATGCCAGTGCTTTAGTTTCAATCACTTAATCATGAAAAAATGGGGCTGAAACTTTGGGAACAGTTAGCACAATGGCTTGTACCTTGTCTTTCCTTTCTGAACCCAAGGTGTTCATTCCTGGGCACCGGAGTGCAGTGGTCACAGACCGTGAAAAGAGGCAGTGTCTGCTCATCTGTCCATCAAGAGTTGCTTTTCCAGGAGGTTTTAGCTGCTGTCCACACAGCCTTTGTTGTCTCATTCCCAGGGCTTCTTCAGGAGCTAGCACGCAGCTTGGAGAGGAGGAGGTAAAGCAGCTAGATGATTCCTCACGGGCGAGAGGAGGGAGGAGAGCCTCTCCACTGCCTGGATTTTTGGAAACAGAAAGGCTGGTTTAGAAATCCGAAATAGCTATGGAAACTTTTATTTCAGCTTGCACCTAAAAAACTCCCAACCCTCTGAAGCTCAGACTTTATTCTCAGTGAAGTTTCTTGCACAATCATTAAAAACTTGGGCTGTTTGCACCCTTAAGCCGCCAATCTGCTGTAGCTACTTGTGCAAACTGAGTGTAAGTGAAAATTTGCATCACTCAAGGGATCTGTGTGTCATGCAGTGGAGGAGAGGGACCAGTGGGGAGGACATGAGCATGCCAGCCCTGCAGCCAACTGCGCCTCATGGAGCCACCTCACCAGGACAGCAGGGACACGGGAGAAACAGCACTGAATGCTAAAGCAGAGTCAGCAGCACCAAATATTTTTTATTGGCAAGCTCAATACATTTCAACCAGTTTCATGAGTGTTGCAGAAATGCCTCGTGGAACAGATCCTGCCCTGCTGTCATGTTTCTGCAGGGTTTTGGGGCTGACATCAGCATCTGACGAGCTGATCCATCACTCAGGGTTTATACCCAGAGAAACTGGGAACTGACTTGCCACACAGTACCAACCACTGGTTTTTATAACAGCTAATTTAACATGGCATGAACAAAATGAATTATTTCATTTTCCAACAACTGTCAACTAGAAATACTTCTTGAGGAAAATCTTACATGGGTATCTTATAGACACACACTTTTCAGCACTTTAAACTGCAGCACTTCTGCCCAGTTTCCAAGGATAATGTCATATGTGCTGTTTCTCCCATTTATGTCTGGATCCACAACAAACATGAATAAGCTGCTTTCACCTTCATCTTCGGACACTCTATCTGCAAAACATTATCCTACTGGTCCCATCCATGCTCTCTTAGTCTGGCCACCACCCGCTGGCTCACCGCTGCTACCCTGTCCTGAGGGACACATCAACACTACATTTTTGTCTTTCCTTTTGGGAGTGATCTCTGTGCTCCATTTACAGACTCTCTTCCTGGGGCTTTTTTATTCTTTGCTTCTTGCTCAGATTTCCCTCCCTTTGGAGCTCATCTTTTCGTATTCTTGGACTGCAGTCTGGAAGCAGAGACAGGCTGTCTGATGCCAACCTTGAGGGTGATTTCCCCTGGACCTTCAGAGGTTTGGGGGGTTTCTGAACAAGGTTTTCCAGAAGCAGACCCAGGATGTGAAGTTTCAGGCTTACATCCACCTCTATGTCTTTTCCAGTCTCACGAATGTTTCCTCATCTATTATTCTGTGATTAACCTTAACATAGTGAATTCCAAACATTTAAGCTTGAGTAGAAAATAACTGTTTGGATTTAGTATTAAAGGATCATGGTAACTTTATAATCACCCTCAATATTTAAAACATCTGGAATCTGGAGTGCTTCAGTGCTCAGGGCTTTGGCTTTTATTCTATCAATTAGTGGAGATTAGCTGAACTAAGTGAGGTGACTTGGATTTCCTCCTTGTTGTGTCACAAGGGCTGTTGGATCCTGACAGATCTTCTTTCCGTGAGCAGATGTGCTTGGCCATCACACACAGATGCTTTTACTTTATCGATCTATATTGATCTATATATATATATA
>VZSC01012188.1:60598-144123 GCA_013398225.1 Steatornis caripensis | reverse complement strand
TATATATATATAAATATATATATATACTATATATATATATATAAATATAAAAATACAGTTCTATATAGAATATATATATAACTTTATTTTTTTTAATTTTACCTTGCAAGATGTTTGGGAGGGGATACTCACCTTGTTGTAGCCAGCCATGTCTTCTAGGGGTATATCTGCATTTCTACAAAGGTAGTAAATCATTTTTCTGTCTGCTGGCCACACACTAGCTTGTTTCAAACATGTTCCTTAGCACCTGTGCAGCCAGCTCACCTTGGCAGAGCTCAGACTAAGGTCCCAGAGCTGACACTTCCTTTTGTTGGCAAATCTGCACCCTCCTTGGGTACAGGGACACGTTTACAGAGCTGCGATCGCTGGTTACACTGTCCCCCTGTGCCATTATCACTAGAATTCAAAATGGGGTAAACCCAAAACCAAGTGTGTTTAGCTGTATTTCCAAAGCTTGGAAAACTTGGAGGTACAGAGCAGTTTCTGTTTTGGCATCAATGTGCTGGGGCACCTGTGAGGTGGTTCTTGATAGCAAGAATCGTTTCTATTTCCTTACAGACCCTGGCACCTGAGCTCACAGCCAATGCATTTTAAAATGGATTCGAGTGGGACAGGCACTCCTGTTTCGATTCCCACTGTGCTCCCTGGAACTGGGCATGGCATCGCTGGAAGGTGACACAGACGTCCTGACACTTTGAGCATGTTTGTGTTCCTGCTGTCTTTCATTCCCACTGCCAGGCATATCCTCTAACTTTGGAGGAAATACACAGACTGGCACACCACCTGATTTCTGCTCGCTGGGTTTCATTGCAGGAGATCTGGAGGTGTCACAGCTCTAGAGGTGGCCGCGCAGCATTGGAAACCCATTGCAGAGACAGCGAAACATCCTGGTGAATAACAGCAACGTCAATATTAAACAAGGCATCCTAAAATCTTTTTCAGGAAACAAACGCAGACTGTATAGTGCAGTGCACACTATTTTCTTTTAAAGTTAGGGTGATAAAGAGGGAGGGGAAAAAAAGACAAACTGGCTACACAGCAGATTTTATTAAGTGGATTAGCTCAGTCCATCCCTAAGCCAGTTCTTTTGCTTTCTTGCAGGATCTTAGATCTGGGAGTCTTCACAAACCATCTGTAATATGCTGTTAATGACTCCTGTAAAGTTCTTTGTAAAATGAGGAAAAAAAGGATGCCGGTGCCGCATTGTTCCCATTTTCATGATTCTACAAGCATAGCCTCCCTCTGTAGCGAGGTCTTCCCTGTCTTTTATCATTCAAGATTACCCTAGCGATGATGAGTTAACAAGATCTGACAAGATCACAGCACAGGGCAGTATACCTGCAGGTAAAACATAGGTCGCTTTGGAGTCATTTTCTCACAGTCTGGAGCACATAAGTGTTCAACTCTTAGAGTTTTTTCAGCAGCAAGGGGAGACTGGTAGCCCAGTAAATGCAGTTGCGCCTGCTGATGGAGGCGCGCTTGGATTGCCTCCACGGGCTGCTGGAAGCCCAGTCTGAGCGTGGTTATAAAACATCACGAGCACACACTCTATATGATTGCATTGGCAAATGAATTAGTAGCTAAGATAATTTAGCAACCAGCTGTCAGATGCAGAAGAAGCAAGCACAAAGCCAACTTCTTCTTATAACCCCAAAAGCAGTGGGAAGTTATCTTAGCAGCATGCTTGTTCAAAACTGCAGGGCCCGCCGTGACCCACTGTTATGGGAAACAGTTTGCTGTACTGCTGGGATCAGTGTTGCTCTCCCTGCCTGACTTGTCCCTGCCAGACCCACCCGGGGCTAAGGCACTATGGTTGGATCATGCACCTTCAGAGGAGGACCCAGTCTTCGTTATGGACTTCTGTCTACACTTGCTCTGATTTTACACTGCTTGTCCTCATTTATGTTCTCTCAAAGAACAACTCCACTGTATTCATCCTTGCTAATGTCCACTGATGCTACTGTCCAGTTTATTTCAGTCCCTCGGAAAGGCCCTGCCTTAGGTCACATCTTCTTAAGGTCATCTTTAGGCCAGGTGTCTCTGCTCATTGCAGGGGAGTTGGACTAGATGACCTTAAAACGTCCCTTCCAATCCAGCCCATTCCATGATGCGATGATAAGATGCACTCTCATTTAATTTTCTCTCCCAACTATTGTGTCTGCGTTTGCACAATGGAAGGACGCTTTTAAATAACCATGCAAAAGGTAAAAAATCACCCAGTTGTTACACTAAGTTTAGGTAATGTAAGCCCCTTTTCCTTCCCTCACTGGGAGCACTAGGAAGGTGGAGGTGTAATAAGTACCCAAGTTCTTTACAGAGCACCTGGCTACTGTTCTTTCTACCCCTAACATGCCTCACCTCCCTTTTAGCTCACCAAATCACAAACAAACTCTTTCGAGCCTGGGTAGCAGCTGATTTGGGCCAGTCTGGTGCTGGGCAGAAGCTGACAACGTAACGTTAGCAGTTTGCCATGGTTGCGCTATGGAGCAGCAGGATTTGGGGACAGCCATGTGTGCCATGGCCATGCAAACAGCACAAACGCTGGCGAGCTTGACAAGTTTTTCCCGGGGTTTTTTCTGTGACTCCCCATAAATCTTAGCTATGATTTTCTGAGCTCTTCTCATCAATTGCAGACTTTGTCATTCGCAGAGACAGACCGCAAATTTGCAAGACCTATTTCCTTGAGCCAAAAGCTGAATGCAGATGACTGCCATGTTCACAAGTGCCCAGTCACAGCATGAACAGCAGCACCATAAAGACTGGGACCCATCTGAGCCCCCGATGCGTGTTTGGGCCAGGCTTGAGGGAGGAACGCCTGGCAGGGATGTTGGCCCTCAGCAGAAACCCTGGTACCCAGCAGTACTGGAGGGGGAAGCTCAGCCTGGAAGCGCAGCCTTCCTGAAATCGGAGTCAGCCTCTGGGAGCAGGGGAACTGCCTAAAAGAGATCACAAGTGTAGAAAGGATTTTTTTTTTACCTCTTTATTAGGCTCTGCGGAGCCATCAAGCCAGCCTGAGTGGGACAGTTGGTGTGCTGCTTTGCACGCAGAGCTGCCTGCAGTCTCACAAAAATTCTGTGGTGGAGTCCTGGAAGAGAGACAAAAGAAAGCCAAACTGCCTGTCAAACTAGTTGCTGCAGTATGCTTTATCTACATCATCTTTATCTTTCCTACCTCTTTCTCTAATGTAGAGAGGTGAGACTTCCCCATGTGACTGGTTAGATTAGTATTTATTAGGACATCTAGGGTGCTAGCACTTTGGAGCACCCCATCCCAGGGCTTCAGGAGGTGTGCAAGCACTGAGAAGGCAGCCTCTGCCCCAAAGAGCCTGTGCTATAAAACACAGGGTAATGGGTAGATAAAACAAGGAGATTGGGAAGCTGCAAGAGAAACCAGTGAGACAGGTTTGGGCGCACGTCAGCCAGTAATCTCAGCACACCAGTGCAATTTTTGGAGGAGTCGTGCTGGTAAAGGAGTGATTTGAGAGAGGTTAGCTTTGGGCTGTTTCTAATGGAGGGGTCTTCTGATGATAGTAAGACAGTTTGAGAGGGAAGAAGCAAGCTGCTGGAAAAAGTGTTAGGGCTTTGCTGCGTCAGTGGTGGTGGGGGGAGCTGGCAGTACAGTAGCATCTGAGAGGTGATACGCTCGGAGGGCCGTGGAAGCCAAGGCAAGTAGATACAAGCAAATTCCCATGCAGTGCCCTGCCTAATAGATCTTTTTTCACTCCAAGGGTCCAGAGCGTCTGACTCCAGCGATCTGCAGGGCCATAATATTGACCGCAGTTTCCCCCTCCCTCTCGCCTTTAGTTTTCCTTCCTTTCTTTGTGCAAATAAAGAAAACGCACTGGGAATTCTTTTGAAGACAGTATGGTTGGGGTTTGGACTGGAATTTCATAAGGAAGCTTACGAGACATTATAAGATGTCTTTAGAAAAAGACTCTTTGAACCTTTTATCTTAATGCATTTACCTCTAGAATACACAGACTTTGCATTCAAGAAAAGCACTTTACAGGGAGAAAATTAAATACATAATGACTTGCAGGAGACCAGGAGACTATATCCTGAGGAGTTTACTGTGGGCTAGCACCAGGGAAATTAAAATGCTCGCATACTCTTGACCTTGATTTTGGCGTTTCTGTTTCATGACATAAAACAACTGAGTTAGTATGGATATTTTATTATTGTCCCCTACAAGTGAACTAGAAGCAGAATGCTGTCTATCAGTATCACTCATAATCGTGTAGTTGGTAGAAAATTCTGCTTCAATATTTCACTCCAATTATAAGAGCTCATATTGCCTTGGGTGAGTGTGGTAAAAAAAAAATCACATAATAACAGGTTATTGTGCAATGGACTGTAAAACCATCAGACAAGGGTGTAAGCTGGTTTGTTTTTTTTTTTTTTTTGAGTGAAAACCAACTGAATAAAGTGCCTGAAGTATTTTTCTGTTATTTTCTGGCATTCCTCTTGTTACTTTCTAATACATTCTGAAGCCATGCTGTAACTTCAGTTAGCAAAATACTGTTGGCTTACACGAAAAAAAATAATTATTATGTACAATTGGATGAGTCACATCGGTTAGGAAGCCAGGAAACTTCAAATACAATGTGTTCTTCTGACAACAACATACATCAAAAGGGGATAGTGAACACTGAGGCATGTGTTTCATGCAGAAGGTGGCTACTAAGAGGGCTGGTAGTGTTTTGCTTTTCCTAGTGTAGCAATGCAACAGCACTAGCATGGTCTCAGTTAAACATTTATTAAACTAATGAAACTGTCTCTAGAAAGGAGGAGGCTGCATTAGATTGGTCTACGGCAATGAATATGCCTGTGTATTTGTTGCCACAGTGGCACAGTGCACCTGGCTAAACCCGTTTCACCAGAGCACAACCAACCTGCAGAGCAGATGTTGGCATAAGGCGTCCTTGAGGTCTTCTCTGCAGCTGTGAACAGATGAGGATGTTTAGTACTTCTTGCAATGCTGCTCTGGAGAGCAAATGGACAAGTGTGTGCTCTGACAGGCAAATAATTATATACAAATGATGCTCTAAAAACTATGGCTTCAGGGGGTTTCTTGGTAGGTGCAGGGCTACACGTAAAATTAAATGACTTTAAAAGCATACTGCTGCAGAATTATAATTCAGTGCAGGCATTGCACTGCCCACCTGTTTACCACCTATGGATATTTCACCGGTACCTACCAGCAGTGACAGTATTCCTACAGGAATAGTTTTTTTCTGGTCACGCTATCCCTTTAGCCTAGAGCAAAGCATGATGACTCTGAAGTTATGGGAAATAGTTACCAGAGCAGGTTATGGATCAGGTCATCTGCCGTACTTTGTCTCTGTTAGGAGAAATGTGTGCAGATCTGCGGGAAATAAAGGGAGGCCAGGTTGAGCTCAGGTCTTAAAGGAGGTCATCCCTCCAGGCTACCTACCCAAAGAACAACCTGTAGTCATGCAACAATGCCTAGAGTACATGGTTTTGGTAGAAATACAGCAGAAAGAACATCTACTNTTTGTCTCTGTTAGGAGAAATGTGCGCAGATCTGCGGGAAATAAAGGGAGGCCAGGTTGAGCTCAGGTCTTAAAGGAGGTCATCCCTCCAGGCTACCTACCCAAAGAACAACCTGTAGTCATGCAACAATGCCTAGAGTACATGGTTTTGGTAGAAATACAGCAGAAAGAACATCTACTGGTTTGCAATCTCCCAGAACAGTAAAATAATGTGAATTTACCATGGAATTAATTACAGGTTATAGTTCCATGCTAATTTGTGCCTCATAAAATAATGAAAATATCACTGAAGCAACAGCTCTGCCTCTTCTGAGTCACTGCTCCAGCTATTACATAGCTGAATATTGTGAATCAGAAATTACACAGGGATTTAGAGCTTTAGCAAAACTGGTGTTCCTGTATCCAGTTGCTATCATGCCAGACTTACTCTCCTCTGTTGGAACATGTTCCATGAGGTTCTTGCTTTAACATCTGTACAACCAGTTCCTATGCAAAATCTTGAGTTATAAATAAAACATGTAATATATACATGTAAGTGTGTGTGTGTGTATGTAGACCTGTATGCATACATATAGGTTTTGCTACCTTGTGAATTCCCAAATGCTTTTAGAGAAAGACTACTTTGCTTTGGTGGCATGTGCTGCAGACAGGCAACTCCACAATGAAGGAGAGGAGTGATTCCTGCAGCTCTGTGCCACGCTCTACACAGGCAAAATTCCTGCCTGCCAAAGGGGTTGATTGCACATAGACTGCTGCTCTCTGAGTGGAAGTAAGAAGTCAGACAGCATGCCAACTGCTTCTTATCACCTGATATCTGCCATTGTTTAATCTTTCCCCCATGACCCCGCTGTTTATGACATGTTTGATTTTGTTGTTAATGTTTCTCAGCTGATGTTCAGATTTGCTCTTACGGTAGCATCACAGCACCTAACCTCTAATACTCGCTGCACGGCTGTCTGCAGCCAAACCAGCCGTACCAGATGGCTTATAGCTAATGGAGAGACCAGGCACCTTCTGGGCACATTTCTGGCTTTTCTACTTGACCTACTTGAGGATGAGATGTGCCGCAGCCCAGTCCCCCTTGCCTATGCTGAATGATGAATGGAGCCAATTGCAGTTAGTGTTAGTCAGGGCGAGAAAATCTGCATTTAGCTGGATGAGTTTCCCACTGGGTATTTAGCCCTCTGCTACTGAATTGAATTGATTTTCCCTGATACATCTTTTCTTATCTGAACTTTTATAAATGATTTCTCAATGCCAGATTTGCTTTGCATTTGATGGATACACTTTTACTTTCCAGTGGCAGAACACCCTTTGGACAGGCCGCGACTACGAAAGTCCACAGCCTCACCATTGGAAGAGACAGGGACAGCTAACTTGCCTGTACAGCAAAGCGCTCCCATAAATAGCAGGCTTATTTTGTAAAGGGTGGTTTTGTTAGGCGAGGAAGAGACAGACATTTCAAGGCAATTTTCTATCACTAGATATTTAGGCTCAGAAATATCTTTATCCTCTTTGGGAATGCACTTCCTGTTTTGACTTGCACTCTAAATATATATAATTTTTAAATTACAGGTTTACGTCAAGAGAACAATTTAGTCAAGTATTACTTTCTTTGGAGAACACATCCTTCTTGCTACTCATAAATTATCACATGCATTCAAGCATAAAGAATTTACGGATCTATTAATCAAAAACCATAATCCACATTATGGGTTCTCTGCAGGAAAGGGCTCTTCTGGATGTGGGGGCAATTGATACAGAGCTGGCAAAATGAACGGCAAAGGAGGTCTGATTGGAGGTGCAGGGAGTTACTGGTTGGGAAGAACATCACAGGACAAGAGGATATGGCAGACATTTTGGAGGATCCATTTCATGCCTTGATGTAGCCTTTCTGCACTGCCTAGACGAGGTGGCCCGTGATCAGGGCATGTTTAACCTTCTTATGCTGACAGTTAGAGGAAACAAACTGGTAACCTTACAGGGTGCAGCAACATCAGCCAAGGTTCAGCGTCATTCAGCCACCCTAGCAGCTAGAAACTGAAATTTGGCCTTTGCTACTGGGCTGCTTCTTGCTCTAAGCCCTGAATTGCAAAGAACCAAAAGGAAAGATGCCCACATTGTGGATGTCTTTGCATTTAAAGTACATTTGTTGCGGGAAATACTTTAAGACGCAGATTTACTCACTAGGGATGGTGCCTCAGGCATCTCTCTGACCCATGCTTCTTGCTGCCTGATCCCTAGACAAGGACAGGGTGGGTCAGAGGTGCAGTGATGCTGGAATTTTGTTCCAGGAGCAGCCTGCTGCAGTAAGAACGGGAAATGTACAACTGGAGTAAGCTGTACTCCAAGTCTATGAGAGTTGCAGCTGGGGGCTAGGAAGGACACAGGCGGCTCAGACGCTTCTGATGGTGATTTTTTTCCAAAGATCAGCAGGCAGAAAAAGACTCCAAACTTTGTTCTGAGTTTCTTCTCCAGCCAAAAGTTTGAACATAATGGTTCCTTGGGAATTTATCCCAACAGCTCTAATGTACGATCATGAGAAGAATGTCCCACTAAAACAAAACTTTCACGTATGTTTTCTGGTGGCTGTTGTACCTCTTGAGGTTTATAGTGATCCATTGAGCAATGTGATGCTCTGTCATAAGATGCAAGCACCATGTTTGATTGTATTAAAGAATTATCATGTGTAAAATGGTTTAATTACACACTCTTCTGAATACTGAATAGATCATATCTGTATGCAATTCAAAATACCATGCTTGAAAAAATGCACGTTTGACTCCCATGTGAATTATCATAATAAAAGCTAAATCTGTCCCAAGGAATATACACTTGTGTTGGTACTATGTCCACCAGCAACAGGTCGATGTAAGGCTTTGAACGCAACCTCTGCCTTCCTTTGTGGCTGGCAATGGGACTCTCGTTATACCCCTTTGGAGGGCTAAGTCTGCAAACTCAGTGCAAGCTTTGAACTTCTTGATGCAACTCCTCCCATAGAAGTTAGCTTATAACCCACACTAATGGCCTGGTTGTGTCATTCTGCTGAAGCAGCCTTGTGGAAAGAAGATGGTTAATATATATATATGTTGCTTTCACTTGCAGTATTTTATGAGATAAAAATCTGAGAAACCCCCTCAACACACACATATTTGCATTTGATGTAGTTAGTATAGGTAGTGATGTGTTTTGGTGTCACATTGGCCAATGTCACACGTGTAAGGTTTTGATGGAATTTGTATGTTCCATGTGACAAACCCAAATGCTCACTTCCACTGTGTACACCCCTAACCCTCAGCCTTTCCCTAATTTTGAAGCAATCTGCGCATCCTACACAAACCTGCCCCAAGGAATACTTGGTTCCCAGTATAGAGGATAACAACATCTGTTTATGACCACTGTGGTAAAGAGAAATTGCCATAAATGTTTGGCAATGAGTTTTGAGTTTTCCCCATTAAGCTGATTCAGCAAAGCTAAAATGAAATGGCCTGTCAGAGCATGCCAAGGGGAACCATTTAGTGCTCAGAAAGCTCGCAAAGCGTCTCTTTGTTTGTTTTCCCCAATACCTCATTGAGCCCAAAGCTTTCAGGACCACAATAAACAACACCTCATTATGTTTATGTAAAAGAAATTGAAATTACTGTGCATAGCTATCAGCCAGTAGTCCAGGTCTCAGCCCAAAATTATTTTGGCTGAAGAAAGCTTTGCAGTGAACATATCCACCCTCTTGCTCCACAGCGCTGTGAAATCTCTGAACCAGGGTCAGGATATCACTGGTAGGACAGGATGTGCTGAGACCCTTGCTGAGCCCACCCACATTGCAGCAGCCTTGCGGCTAGAAGATCCCCCAGCTTCCTCCACTTACTTAATCTTTCTCATATCATTATACGTCCCCTTCAGAGCCAAGTTCCAAAAACAGTGCCCGTCCTTTTCCTTTTCAAGTTGGTAATGTTCTTTTGTCCAGCACATACACGCATGAACACAAACACACACACATGCAAAATGGTTCCAGCTGTTGTGAATTACAGCACATAAAATACTTAAAAAAAAAAAAGGGAATGGAAGATCAGCACACAATCCAGAGAGTGAGGGAGTAAATGTTTCTCATTAGTGATTAGATCTTTCACATGTTTTCCTGCATACTTGTGCTCCTTGGTTAGTTCCTTGCTCTCAGTTTACTTAGATTGGACTGGAACAGTTGCAGATCATTTTTTAAGAGCCTCGACCTTCCGTGAGGACACCTTGATTGCTTTTTTTGTTTGAAAATGTAGCTTTGTGAACTCTCAGCTTGTCTGGAAAGGACATTTTTGCCCACATCTTTGGCCTGAATCTCAGGTTCATAGCAGCAACAATGCCTGTATTAAAGGCCAGCACAGAAGCCTCTTGCCAAGTCTCAAAAGGAAAATGTAAAAGTGATGCTTAAAAGTTACCTGAGACTTTTGCTGGCCTCAATAGTATCAGTCCCAACTATTTTTCCTTGGGACGGATTTGGGTTTGTATTAAGATATTTCATACGTAGGACAAATGTTATTTCTTTTCTGTAAGTATGTCAATTAATCACGAGGTTAAAGAAACATTGTTCTTTGAATATCCAGAAAGATTACAGCTGCCAGGGAAAATAAATTCATTCTTATCTTGTTGGATTTTTTTACCCCTGCACGATGGCAAGTTTTCTGATACCATTGATCTGTTTGAAATGTGTTATGGATTTCTACATCTAATAATAAGCAGTCTAAGTGTTAAATACCAGTTGAGATAGAAGCAGACCTGGTGCAGACCTGGTACAGACCTACCAGAGAGGAAAATATGTCATTCACAGAATAGGAAATCCATGCCTAATGACAGTTGTTTGCATTTCTCCCGTTACTGGTCTCCAACCTTCAAACCTGTATTTCATTCATTGAAATATCTCATCTGGCAGGCTGAGTTGTGCTGATGCTCAGGCAATGCAAAGAACAGTAAAATAAAGCCAAGTGCTAGCAATATATTAGAACTGTTGCCAAACTGTGCTGAGATAAAACGGCTAAAATTAACAAGTGCATTGTTTTCCTCGAAAACATTACCTGTCCAAAAATAAAGTTCAAGACAGTCATGTTTAAACCTATAGTCTTGGGCCAATTTCTAATCTCATTTACCCTGATGTAATTGACCTCAGAAGTTGGCTTGAGGTGTGCTTACGTTACATCTTGGTGCTATTAGCAGTAACTACAATAGAACCGAGGGCGTATGTTCTACTTTACGTCATATCTCCATGTCTCTGCCTCTCAGCAAGTGAGACATTTCTTCTGTCTGCATGAAAAGGTATAGATCAAATTTAACCCCCAGCCAGAAAGAAGCTAACAGATACCACAGTTGAATGTTAAAATATTCCATTGGCTGAAGCTTTCCTTTTCAAGAAACATTGCACTGTCTGTAAGTAATTTTTACTTCAGCCACAAAGAATACACTGGTGCACAGAAAATTTCTTTCAGGAATGGCTAGTTAACCTAGCAATTTAAAACTGCTCTGAACGCAGTGTGGGAACAGTAAATAATCTTGGTGTCTGCATTTCTAAATCTGTTACAGGAACGCCCCGTGACCTGTTAACTCCTTAGTCTGTGTCTGTCACCGGGGTTTTGTGGAGACAAGACTGAGGGCTTCTCATGTCTTCTGCCAATGCCCTACTCCAAGCCCGGCTACAAAGGCCAGACGAACAAACAACAGACTCAAGCAACACATGCCAGAGGGCCCTAGTCTGCTTGCGTGCAAACTGGCAGGAGATTTTTGATGATATTGCACATAAAAATACTGGGATTTAGGAACACAACATAATGGTTGAGGCTGAAGACCATATAAACTGGGCAACCAGACTTTTTTTCAAACATCACCCAACTTCCTGTACATTTGCTGCCAGCTCACCGTTAGGCATCCAGCAGCATCTGCAGCAGTATGGCAAGGCAGTAAGCCCATAGTTCTGTGGATGCAAAAAGATAATTTGACTTCTCTTCACATTTGCATACATTTAAATGTTCACGCACATTCACGTACACTCATTTATCGATGGCCCCAGCACAGAGCACCCCTGCTGATCCACTTGCAGAACTTCACGCCATTCTCACTTACCGGTTTTCATGAGGTCTCCTAGCCAAATGCCGAACATATTTGTCTCTGTTTTGTTGTGAGGTCTGATGAGATCACAGAAAGGAAAATGCCCTCAAGACATCACAATAGAAATTAACCAAAAGACTTCCTCTTGGGGAAATGCCTTAGCAGGCATGAATCAAATGTCAGCAATATGCAGATTGCAGAAAGTCCTTCCAATGGAGTGCCATGTATGGATCATAATCAGCAGGATGATCCCGACCAGGGCCAAAATCAGCATAGACGTGGAAAAGGGCTTTACGGAACTGAATGTGAATGTGCAGGTTGGCAGACAAGAGTCTTTAGTCTTCACTTTGACCCCACATATTGTATGNGAAAATGCCCTCAAGACATCACAATAGAAATTAACCAAAAGACTTCCTCTTGGGGAAATGCCCTAGCAGGCATGAATCAAATGTCAGCAATATGCAGATTGCAGAAAGTCCTTCCAATGGAGTGCCATGTATGGATCATAATCAGCAGGATGATCCCGACCAGGGCCAAAATCAGCATAGACGTGGAAAAGGGCTTTACGGAACTGAATGTGAATGTGCAGGTTGGCAGACAAGAGTCTTTAGTCTTCACTTTGAGCCCACATATTGTATGCTGGCTGTGGGTTCATTTCCTTTAATTTGGGGGGGGTTGTTTTTAGTTCATTTCACACACAAATCTTTCACATGGAAGTATCCATGACTTGTGCTTTCCCGTGTCTGTGTTCAGCAATGAGGTGGTCATCCTGCTATCTGCCAGGAGTCATCAACCTGACAATTCATAACCTAGTGGTGATTAAACTTGTCAAATATCCTATTTGCACTGTGGCAGCACAGCATATCTGGACCTGAAGTCTTCAGCCACTTGGAAATTTCAGCTAGCAACAAGTAGCACGAGGTACTGCAAACTCAAGCACAAGCATTATTTTCTCTCTGTGCTGGCTATCAAGCCATATGTATGGTCCTGGGTGCAGGGATCCCAAGCCCTGACCAGGGACTTCCACAAATACCACCATTTCTTTGGTACAGTTAACTCTCGCTATGTCTGTATGAGAAGCAGAACTTGCTCAGAAGGAAGCCTTAGCAGAGCAAACTCACAAAGCCACTCACAGGCCATCACAGACTTCCCCAGTCTTGCTATTTGCTATACACTTCTTTGACCTAACATGCATATTAAGCCACACGTAAAAAGAAGGACACACACACACACACTCACACACTCCCCCCCTCCTTTTTCTACTGAGGGAAAGGATGAAAGATGCTGACCTGCATGTGGCAGAGTTTGGTCGCATCACATAGCACAAGCAAGCCCAGCATGTGGGTACTGTGGCGGTGAGGACAGTACAGCAGCCATGAAGAACAGAAAGCAGTAAAACAGACCAGCCCTTCTCACACTTTATGGTTTTTGATGGTGACTGGAGGAATGTCCTGTTTGTGAGAAGGAGTGAAAGCAACATGCTGGTCTGTACGTGCAGCCAAGTGCAAGACCTTGCCTTGGGCAAGGCATGCGTGTTACCATCAGAGACCTCATTGATTCCCATGAGAGTGACCCAAGCCATTGTCCCATGTGGTGCTGCTAAGCGGGAGGATCTCAGATGCAGCAGCAGGCTCGGCAGCTGAGCAGCATGGGCAAGCTGCCAGGAAAGGACAGCACTAAAGGTAGGTGGGAAAAATACCAGTAGTACCAGTGGGGCACTGGGGGAATGGATTTTGTGGGAAAATTTTTATGGGCAAATCCAACAAGTTTAAGGGACAGCATGGTGAATGGAGAAGAGAGAAAACACAGTTAGAAGCAAGACAAATGTTGTGAGCACTGGAGGTAGGACCTTCACTTGTGCTTGTGGTTTGAGGTAAAGAGAAGGAATGGCTGTGTACACTGGCTGTCTGAGACAGCAGGAGGTGAGTTGTGAATCTCCATAAGCATTATGCAAGCACCAACACCACGATAAATAAGCCACAGTTTTTTAAAAAAGTATCTCCTGACTGCAGGAGGTAAACTGGGTGCTGCATTTAAAAGACCAGCCTCCTGCTGCCCCAACAACTTCCATGGGGATGGAAGAGGAAGTTTTCCTCACACCCCTCCCTAGGGAAGGCAGAAGTCAGCTCTCCGTGCCCTATGCAGAAACCTCCTGGATTAAAGGTGTATGGTTTAGCAGGGCGAACATCCTTCTTTCTCTATCAGGAACAAATGCCACTCACTTTCTCCGCAGAATTTGGGACGTCCAGTGCCCCCGTAGCACTGCACAAGGCTGCCAGTCCAGCACGCTGCCGTGCACGCATGCCTGCGGCTGCCTCCAGCCGTAAACATCGCCCAGCATTTCTCCCCCAGTGCTAATTAATGTGGGATGTGCACCCGATCCCGCGAATCGGGAGCATATATCAACATGTATCGTGTTTCTCTGAGCAGAGCTGTTTTCTTTATCCCCCAAAAGACCAAGCAATCAGACAAGTTGAAAGCCGGTCTGTTATTAAACACTTAACAGCAATATCCACCTCCTATGGCCATCACACCAGCCCAAAGCCTCCAAATCTTCTATGGTGCAAAAATGTTCTGCTGTTCCTCTCCCCTGATATAACATCTCTCAGCAACATCTGCAAAAAGGTTATGTTTGCAATGCAAAACTAGGTCAGGATTGTCAAAACACAGAAGTTTAAAGCTAAGATGTTACTTCTATCTGTGAGTCTCGCAGCCTGAACCTAAAGAAGCAATGTGCAGTATGAAGTTAACATTCAAAACTCACAAGATCTTTCCAGTATTTTGGAAATCTGTCCATTTTGTAGGAGACTTGTCTTTTAGACCTCTAGTTTGTTTTTTGAGACCCAGTCCTCAGATTTAGAATGAAATGCTGCTTTTAATTAAATATTGAATGATGGTCATTGCGTTCTCATGGAATTAACTGCTAGCCCATGTAATTCACTGAAGAAAGGTCCATTGCAGAAGTATCAATCTTGAGGCTGCAAGTTGCAAACACCTCACCTTTAATATTGCCATATTTCCCTGGATATAATATGGTCTAAATCTAGGGGATAAATCCTTTCTGTATGGCAGCAGCTCCTTCCATTTCTGTTAAAAATTGCAGTATCATGTTCTGCCACTTCTGGTAAAATAATTAAGCTTCTACATGGATTTATGATGTGGAGGCACCAGCAAGTGCCACCACTGAATTTGTTATGATCTAGTCAGTAGGGATGTGATATTTAGCGTGTCTTTAGATATATTGTCTGAGATGCTGTGAAAAATACCTTAGATTAAATTCTCCTCTGTTTCTTACAGTCTTCCTTCATCTCTCCCTCATAGCATGGTGCAAGGCACATCAATACAATAACGGGGCACTGAAGTAAAAAAAGACATCCATCATGGATTTGGCCAGATGGCATATTTCTGAATAATAACGCATTTGCTAAAAAGTGTAGGATATGTCTGAATAATAATGTGTTTGCTAAGAAGTGCAGTTCTGAAACCAATTAGATTGTGAATTGGGATAAAATTAAATTAATAATTTTGAACAGAAATGGAGATTAGAGAAAATCAAAGCTTTTTGTTCTGATGTTATTAAAATGAAACAGCATTTTTTCTTTCAAAAACTCATTTTGAAAGCCAGCAAAATTATTTTTAAAAGGTCTTATCTCATGAAAAGTAAATGAAATACTGGGTCAAATAAAATGTTTGTTTGATCAAAACTGGTTTTTTCTGGATTATGCAGTTTTGCGACTATATCAACTATGCAATTATTTAAATTGAAATAATCTTGCTCTGATCTATAAAAGTATAGACCAAGACTAATTTCTTTAATACCCACCCACTTACTTTGGAATAATATCAAAGTATCTGGACTCGTATCCAAAAATTTGATCAACATCCGAGCATAAAATGCAGTTTTATGCACTCTGGCTAAGGCAATGGAAAAGAAGTTATAATTAAATCCTTCCTTTGAGTAATATTTTCTTTTTATTGAATACTGTTTGGAAACAGGAAGATAGACAAGAAACAGGAAGTGGAAATTATTGCACCATCTCATGCAAGACTTCTTGTTAAACAAATGCATAATTGTGTTCATTGTTGTTAAGAGACCTGATGAAAACCTTCCTTCATCGATTCGAACAATCTGTACGCCATGGTTGAAGTTCAAGTGACGCGCATTCGTACTGTCGACACAGTGATGAATGGTGTGCTGGCGTCCCTGCGGCTTCGTCACAGGTTGGTAGAAGACACAGGCTGGTGCTGGGCACAAAGGTAGTGCAACAGGTGGCAGAATGACGCTACGGGTGAGCACAAGTGGGAAGTCAAGGCAACTTGAAGAACAACCCCGGCTGGGCTGAGGGATATGCCAAGGTGCTGTCCCATTTGCTGCTACTGATTGCAGGTGACATCTCTCAGGCACCCCCTCCAGCTCTGGCTGGACAGCGTTGTGTTTTGTTTTGGTGAAGCACCCCTGGCCAAGCCTCCTCTGCTGCCCCTGAGGTGCAGGCGGGCTCTGGGCTCCTGCTCCCAGGGCTGGTTTCCATGTGGTTCTGGCTCCTGCAGCAGCTCCTAAAAGTGCCTGAGTGGCTGGGATGCTGTGCTTCCCAGTTCCCATGTGTCACCCCTCTGACTGCGTGGTGCCCATGGTGTGCTTTTCATACCAGAGCACATACCTTACGAATATTATTGTATTCTCTTGTGAAAGATCGGACAATCTTCAACGTATTTTTCCCTTGACAGAGGGTCTCTCTCAAAAGCATTTCATGTCAAAATACTGCGGAAGGAATATGTTTGGATTGTGTCTCTGATGTCATAGGCTACGGTAATAGCAATCATATTTGTGACATATCTTGAAATAGAGAAATACCAGGAAACATTACACATACTGCATTCATCAAATGCTTCAGTGTGGTCTGCCTGGTCAAAGCGCTTTCCTCAATAGCAATATTTAGTATATAAAACAACGCTTAGACTGTTTCCATTTTAGCTTGTCATTCTCCCTCAAACTATCAGAAATACTTTGGGTGTGCAACTGAAGCCTGTGTTAAACTAAGCTTAGAATGCATAAATATGAGGACTCATATCTGTTCTCTTTAGATCTCTAAATCAAGTTGAATTTTAGCATGCCGTGAAAAAAAAACCTTTGTTAAATGATTGTAAAGCACTGAATGTTTTGCCCTTTCCATATAATTATGTCAAGTAATTTCATTTGCAACTAAAAAGGAACCAGAAGTAAACGCAACCTTTGAGACCACCACAGAAAGCCCCTCTAACTTCAGAAGATATTACTAGCAGGCATCAAAGTAGACATATAGAGTTACCAGCCCCTAGAAATGATGAGCATCATCTCTCTGCTGTGAAAAGTGACCTCCAGTCTAAGAATTTCACCCAGAAATAGAATGAGTTTGAATTACTAACCACATTTAGGTTTCAGCAATGTAACTAGCCAGCTAATTCTATTATCCCTTTCTTTTTACATATTGCTTTAGAAAAGTGTACAGAGAGCAGCATGGTATATTGCCATGGCAACCAGACAGAAGCTCCTCATTGCAAACACACACTTTTCCTTTCCTCTGTGGGAGCCATTCAGAGGAAGAGAGCCTGATACAGGTTTTTTTAAAGTTTTGCAGATTTTGGCGGCATGTGATAATCTGCTGGGCTGGTTGGCACAAGGCCCTGCCAAAGGCACTCATCATCCTTGTCTGACGATGTCTTCCAGCGTTTCCCAGAAGAGCACGCCCACTTCTGTGGGTACAGTCCTTCAACCTCATATGGTTGGTTTCTCTTGATACAAGCAGTGACTTAAGGGAATCTGAATCAGTCATAAGCAATCCGATGTTCAGCTTCATCTCCTGACTCCCACTTACTCTACTTCAGTCACCTTTAAACAATTCCACTCCTTTCCTAGAGTCCCTTACCAGCTGTTGCCATGTTAGGTTTAAAATAAGCTATGGATTTCCGGCTCTTTTAATATTTCTCTGTAAACTGGTCCCTTCATTACCTCCTTGATACTAAAAAAAAAAAAATCCTAAATGTTGTTTTTCTTTTTCTCTTCCTTTTTATTAGCATCATTCCTGAGAGTCTAGAAGGACATTTCTCTTGTGTCTTTTCTGCTGGTTACTGACATTAATCCTGGCTGCACTTTCTCATATTTTGCTTTTCCCTTTCCTGGCTCTTTTCTCCATGTTCTCCTCTGCCATTTACTGTCTGCACTAATGAGAAGGTAGCTCTTGGGAGGGACCTGGGTTTACCTCCAGCTCACCAGCACATATCAGGCTATGCTGTTCAGCTGCCATGGGCTGGGTTTTATGCAGAAGAGCTCAGAGTGCCCAGGCCAAGCGGAAGTAGGGCAAGGCCTAGTAGGTCCCTCTGGCTGCAGAATTTCAGGCCAAGACCTGGTATGCTCTGCAGAGTAAACCTGCTGCAGAGTTTATATAAAGCCTAGCACCGGACCCCTCAGATGTGATGATTGAAACTACGGGCGTTGGATGGGAAAGATCCTGCCTTGTGCATTTCTCTTTATTGCACCTTTCAGTAGTTCGGTACTGGGAGACTTCCCTCCTGCACCTCCCACCCAGCAAAATGTACAGTATCAAGTTTGGCTGGTCCCTGTAGGTGTCCTCACCCAGGGAGCCGATGGAGCCCAGAGTTGGACACCCACAAGGTGACAGCTTAAGGAGCAGATACTCTCAGCCCCCAAACCATTTTGTCCAAAGCTGCATTGCTGGGCAGGGAAAGGAGCTCTGGGGAGACAAGGGTTCATCACATCAGCTCTATCAATCAGATGTCCTATGTGCCAAGGCACCAATGTCAAGGGTTTAGATTTGAGACACCTGCTCTGCTGGATTTGCAGCTGGAAGCCAATTTGCTCCCACCATCAACACTGGCTTCTAGTCTCAGAGGTGCAGCTCCCTGAATTCTTTACAGTGCCTAATCTTTCTTAAACCCTGCTGAAGTTACCAGCAGCTGTGTCCTTAAGTATTGTATGGACCCCGGTTCTCAGGTCTTCTATTATTCTCAATATTTGATCCGCAGCTGGTTGGATCACTGGTGAGTTCAGCAGAAGGTACAGAGACAATACCTCCTGAGACATGACAAGCATCCCAGTCTCCGCCTCTGATTTCTGATTTTCACTGTTGTCTGAGCCGTGTGCCACATCATCCTGTTCTCTCAGTTAGCCTCCTTCAGAATCACAGAATCAATCGTAGAATAGAATCGTAGAATTGTTTTGGTTGGAAAAGATCTTTAAGGTCATCAAATCCAACCGTTAACTGCCAAGTTCACCACTAAACCATGTCCCTAAGTACCAGGTCTACACATCTTGTAAATACCACCAGAGATGGTGACTCAACCACTTCCCTGGGCAGCCTGTTCCAATATTTGGCAACACTTCTGGTGAAGAAATTTTTCCTAATATCCAATCTTCCCTGATGCAACTTGAGGCCATTTCCTCTTGTCCTGTTCCTTATTATTTGGGAGAAGAGACCGACCCCCACCTCACTACAACCTCCTTTCAGGTAGTCTGGACACGCTCCAGCACCTCAATGTCTTTCTTGTAGTTAGGGACCCAAAACAGAACACAGTATTGGAGGTGCGGCCTCACCAACGCCAAGTACAGGGGAACAATCACTTCCCTAGTCCTGCTGGCCACGCTATTTCTGATACAAGCCAGGATGCNCATCCACTGAGCAGGTAACCTTGTCATAGAAGGAGATCAGGTTAGTCAAGCAGAACCTGCCTTTCATTAAACCCATGCTGAGTGTGTCTGATCACTTGGTTGTCCTTTATGTGCCATGATGGCACTTAAGATGATCTGCTCCATAACCTTCCCCAGCACCGAGGTCAGACCGACAAGCCTGTAGTTCCCTGAATCCTCCTTCCAGCCCTTCTTGTAGACGAGCATCGTATTTGCTAATCTCCAGTCTATGGGGACCTCCTCAGTGAGTCTAGACTGCTGATAAATGATGGAAAGTACGTTGGTGAGCATTTCACCAGCTCCCTCAGTACCATTGGGTGGATCCCATCCAGTGCCACAGACTTGTGTGTGTCTAAGGGGTGTAGCAGGTCAGTAACTAATTCCCCATGGATTATGGGGGCTTCATTCTTCTCCCCATCCATCTTCCAGCTGAGGGGGCTTGGTGCCCAGAGAACAACTGGTCTTATTGCTAAAGACTGAGGCAAAGAAGGCATTAAGTACCCCAGCCTTTTCCTCATCCTTTGTCGCTATGTTCCCCCTGCATCCGATAAAGGATGGAGATTCTCCTGAGTCCTCCTTTTGTTGCCAATGTATTTATAGAAAAAGTTTTTATTGTCCTTTATGGCAGTAGCCAGATTAAGTTCTAGTTGGGCTTTGGCCCTTCTCATTTCCTCCCTGCATAGCCTCATGACATCTTTGTAGTCCCCCTGAGTTGCCCACTCCTTCTTCCAAAGGCTATAAACTCCTTTTTTTCTAGAGTTCCAGTCAAAGCTCTGCTCGGCCAGCCCGGTCTTCTTTCCCACCAGTTTGTCTGTCAGCACATGGGGATGGCCTGCTCCTGTGCCTTTCAGATTTCCTTCTTGAAGAACGCCCAGCCTTCCTGGACTCCCTTGCCCTTCAGGGCTGCCTCCTCAGGGGCTCTGTCCACCAGGCTCCTAAACAGGCCAAAGTCTGCCCTCCAGAAATCCAAGGTAGCAATTCTGCTGACCCTCCTCCTTACTCTTCCAAGAATCAAAAACTCTATCATTTCATGATTGCTATGCCCAAGGTGGCCTCCAACCATCACATCACTCACAAGTCATTCTCTGTTCGCAAGAAACAGGTCTGGCGGGGTGCCTTCCCTCTTTGGCTCACTCACCAACTGTGCGTGGAAGTTATCTTCCATGCATTCCAGGAACCTCCTAGACAGTTTCCTCTCTGCTGTATTGTATTTCCAAAATCTTACAGCTCAGAAGAAACCAGGGATGTGCAGGAGGTCAAGAAAGAGTTGGATCTGAAGTGGGGACCCAGACTAAAAGCACAAGTGAATGACAGGGTTGCAAAGGGCCAAGGGCTGAATTAGGTGGAAGGCAGGTAAGAAGCCAGATCATGGGATGGCTTCAGGTAGGGCTGATGCAGTGACAGCAAGAGAGAGGGACAAGACGGGCAGCAGTATTTTTGCAGACTGATGAGAGACAAACATGTGTCAAGACACACAAGAGCAGGGACTTCTAGCAGTCAAGCTGGGAGAGACTGCAATTTAAATCTAATGGATGTAAAGTTGGAGGCAAAGAAACATTAATGTCATTTTTCTAAATCCCAGACTAAGGACTGGATTCCTTGAGAAAGCTTTGGGATTAACTGACAGCATCACAAAAAATATGCAGACATAGCTTACATTTTTCTCAGGCTTTAACTACCTTAATATCACAGATAATAGGAGGATGTCAGAAAAATTTAAGCACCCAGAAGCCTTTGGAATTTGAAAATCTCTCCCAGTACATAATTAGAGCTAGTTATTGAATCTGGAAAATTATTTCACTATGGGTTCTCATTTTTTTGATTTTTTCTTTCACCTACTGTGCTCCATAACGGAGTTCACACCATTCTGTGGGAGCCACAGGATCCCCTTTACCGGGCAAGAACACCAAGTCCAGCATCTCATCTTTTGCCAAACATTTCAAGGAAGGTATGTTCTTCTCCAGGACTGCAGCTTACTGGATCAGCTAGGCTAGGCTTAGCTACAGGACACCGCTGTCAAACCCTGTGCCTGGCCTCTACAACCTGAGCCTTTCCTACCCAATCAGTCAGAGCGATGAACATTTTGGAGCTAAGCAGCTTAATATGTCCCATGAAGACAGTTAACATTCTGTGAGATTTTAGTCCCAAGTTCACCCCAGTTCGTTCTGGGGAGAAATGGGTCACAAAATAACCAAAGCAACAGCCACCATTTTATGCCACATGATGCTTTTTCAATTAAATCATAACACTTCAAGAAACTGTTTTACTTTAGCTACCATTTCTCTTTTGTAAATGGAAGAATAACAAGGAGAATACCTCTGTAATTTTAAAAACCAACAGTGAATTGAACACCAGATCCCCCAAATGAAATGTTCTTTTCTGCTTTGTTATGCATGGGATATTGCAAAATAAAGGGAGAGTAGTGTTCCTAATTGGAGCAAATAGGACCCAAAGATCATTAAATAAAAATATTTCACAAAGTGAATTTCTGTTTCCCAAACATAGAGTCATAGATTTCCTTCTAAAAACCACAGGATTCAAGAAAGCTCAACGTATCCATAGGACCGTTCATGGATGAGCCCATAGGAGTTGAGCGAGCTGTGGACTCAGACTGAACTGCTGACTATCAAGTAGGCAGCTCATGCCAGCTTCTTTCTTCTGCCCTAGGAGTCCTTATCCTGCCTGCGTGCCCTGGAGGAGGCTGGGCCGTCGATGTAAGAGGAGCAGAGCTGCTGCTCCTGACAAGTCACGGTTTTAACTCCAAGGAAAAGTTAACAGGAAAGTCAACAGAGTGCTGGCTTTCAGTTACTCTGTGCTCTGTACACCAGAGAGTACCTGAGATCTCTTATCAGCAGATCGTTTCAAACACTGACTACACTGCCAGACTCCATCACTCTCATCACTCTTGAGACCGGGCAGAAAGGAAAGGACAGCTGTCCCTCAAGATGACTGCTGCTGCCCTCTAGGTTTTCTGATGCTTGGAATAGGGGTTGCATTTTTAAAATTCGTGATATTCCTCCTCACTTCTCCACCTGGGGATTTCAGAGTCCACTGGCCTTTGAGTATCTGTACTGATGGGGATCTTCAGCTGTCTCCACTCTATTGCATATCCAGACCATGCATGTCTTTGTCCTCCTCTGCTGCAAGTGTACTAGCTGTACCGTCCCTCTCTTTCGCAGCACATGTTAGGAGGCCCATAGAGATGCTTTCTGCAGCCAGGTGTGAAAAACCTGGGCAGCTCATAGTCCCACTTCAGTGTTAGATTCCTTTTCTGTCTCTCACTTCTGAGGGTACTGCTGTCGCTGCCTTTAGTGGCAACAATCAAATCCTTTGTGTGTTGTTTTCTGCAGCCTCATGCAGATCTACCAGCACCTGGGGCAGAGGCAGACCCTGATCACCCAGAGCTCACCATGGGGTTGGGTCCTGTGTCGAGCCTGGCTCAGGTTACCTCTCTGCAGTGGCACTGGTAGGATTTATTGACTTGAGTGCAGAGCATCAGAGCCTAGACGTCTTCAGCTGAGCTTGTCGCCTTTAGCTCCATTTAGGAGCAGTGTGGAAGGAGAGGTGCCCATAAAGTATAATTCATCCAATCTCATTTATGCATCTGCTTTAGGATGGAATTAATTGTTCCTCAGAATCACTGACTACAGATACTCAGATTGTGGTGACCAGCTCAGATAAAGATGTCTACAAGACTGCCAGATGAACCGCACCCTGTGAGACAAGTTGCTTTGAAAGCGTGTGGTTAACTAAGCAATCTTCCGGGACAGTTCTTTTTCTGTTTTACTCAAGGCAGGTTGATAATAAATTGAAATATATTCTTAAATTAGATAAGAATACTCATGAAACATATGGTACCAAGTTGAACTAAACTGGTGCATATCCTTATGCAGATAAGGTATGGGATTATATGTTTGATCTGTTCATTATGAACAACTGATTAGATTGAAGTAACCTTTTGCAATTAACAAAAATGTACTTGAGACATGCAAAAGAGTTCTTTCCCCTAAGACTGTCATGGTATCAATGCCAGTCTGTCCAGGTGGTCAATCTCATAATTAACCAAGGATTTCTCATGTTGTTTCCCCCGCCCCCACCCCTTCTTTGTTTTTTAAACTTGCTTGCTTAAATTGGAGCAGTTCATGCCCCACACATTATTCACAGTTCAGTACTGGAGCCATGTCCGTTATCCCAGAAATGCCGCAGTCGTCTCTGGGCTGACACTTCTAGACATGAGGACAATGACGAGTAGTCACTCAGGCCATAAATCCCATGCATAGACAGCAGCTTAGAGAAAAGTCAAGGACTGAAGGTTTTTAGAAAATGTTAAATATTTTATTTACAGGCCACACTGGTGTCACCAGAGATGCAGTTTCTGGGGACAAACTAAGCTAATTCAAGGCTCAGGAAAGAGTGTAGATTTGTTTTAGAAAACATGTGTATGAGCCTCAAAGCTTGCTGATCTCCCTTGTTGTGACAGCTCAGGTCAAATTCAGGTGACTTGGCTATAAAAAGAGAATGATGCACCTGATGAAACGTATAACAGACGCTGATCTGTGTGAACTCCCACCACGATGTATTGACTTCACAGAGGAGTGCACAACAGTGAAGGGATCTGAAAGAACAGCGTTCACACAGGTGCACAGATGCCCTTTCAAAGAGCAGGCTGTCCACTGGCTAAAACGTGAGAATTATGCTGAAAGACCAAATTCTGAAAGGCATCTCCATTGCCCAAGCCAGGCAGGCTGAACCTTCTCTCCCCATGGCTGCCCTGGAGCTGCTGTCACCATCCTCTGCAAATGCTGAACAAAACCCCCTGTTCAAAGCTCAGTATTTTCACACCTTCTGCTCCTCTACAAACTTATAATGGGTAGTTAGGGATGTTTCAGGCCTTCAGACACAGAGGGCAGCAGCAGCAGCAAAGCTCAGGGCTGGCAGCAGGATGATGAAAATCTAGACTGCATGTTAGAGTTCCTATAAAAACAAGTCTCTGGGGAATAATCTCATTATAGGTAACTATAGTCTTATTATCTTGCTATATAAGTTTACTCCCTGAGTATTACCTCACTAGTTTCTTGTGCACTGTGAACCTGTTGTTTCTCTCATGGTCTTTTGCTGTACACTCCAATTATAAGTGGTTTTGGGCAGGCACCATCTTGCAAAGATGTTTGTCTGGAGGGACCTGCTCTGCAGTGGGGGCTTGGAAGTGCTGCTGTATTACAAGCAGAGAACAGCCTTACTGCTCTTTTTGAGAAGTCCTGGGTTCTGGAGATGCCTGGTCAAACTTTATTAGTGTACCCAAAAATTTGCAAGGTACCTCTTGACACAAATAAGGAATTGTCCTGGAGGAGGGAGTACACGATTTTTGTGTTGGCGGGTGAGTGCCAGCCCACCGCATCAGCTCAGGGTGACTGATGGGAAGGGTGGGCAACATCACCACCATCTTATACTTGTGCAAAACAGAAAGAAGTGTGTGGATGAGCAGAAAAGTGCACTTAGAAAACTCAGCTCTTCAGCAGGTGAGACGGCTGGGAGTAGCGTGAAGAGCTCCTTGCTGAGGGACCTTGCACACAGACTACAGAGGTGGCACTGGGGGGCGAATGAAAACAGCATGGGTTTCCAAGCAAAAACAGGCTTTACAGAGATACAGGCAAAAATAAATGGATCAAGCTGGTAAGTGGATGCTGCAAAAAGATATGTGAGGAAAAGCTTGAACCCGAGAAAGGAGAACGAGCCAGCTGGGAGATTGCCAGGGTCTCAGTTCCATGGATGCATAATCAGTGACAGATCTGCAAGACATCTCCAAGATCACTTTTCATGACTAACTAGAGAGATGAGTAGAAATAATGGGTTTATTTCTGAGAAGGATCAGACTTAACTTCTGATCTGCAAAAGAAAAAAGCACACATCTAAGGGGCTAAAGAAGAGGGGAAGAAGGAGCAGTATGGAAGGAGCCAAAGAGACAGTGAGGAACTTAGTGGAGGACTGACTCAGATTCGTTCTCAGAGGGTTAAGAGAAGAAATCCTTCCCACCCTACTAAGAAAAACTGCCATCATCACCATCCCACCGAGAGATTTTTGTTTTGAGGAACGCGATCTATAAAAACGAGCATTTCCCAAGGATAGGTTTTCTTCCTCTTCTGTTATCACTAGAGACCTTAGAAAAACTAAGGCAAAGGTCATAGTCCATAACTCAGTCTATATGGTGGTCTCTGTGCCTGGAAAGATCACTCAATTATTCCCGAAACAGACCAACAAAAACAGAGCATCCTTGAGGCCAAGCAGCCCAGAAGACAGTCTTCCTGGAAAAGACATTTTTATGCGACTGAGAATGATAATAAACATACTCATTCAGTGCAAGGCTAAACATGTCTTAATTTTCTCCAGGTTCTAGATAACAGGATTGGTCTTAATTAAAGGGAAAAGTAGACTGAGCAAAAGAGTATGGAGAGCTGATCTGCACTCAGCCTGCTAGGCAGAATAATGCCGCCAGCTCACCTGGAGGCACAGCAGGGACCTGGCAGGGACCTGGCAGCGATGACAGCCCAGACTCTGTGCAGCAGTAAGTGCATTCCCTTAATAAAAATACTCCTCATATGTACACACTAGGCCTACCTAAATGACATTTCAGACAATACATACACAATCAGGCACTGGCTAGAGCAAATACATACCAGCAGAGAGAATTAGTTAGACCCCAAAGGCGTGGGAAACTTATCCAAGCACCCTCTTACTCCGGATCATGTGTCGGGAAGAGACACCCTAAAAACTAATGATGATCCATCCCCTTACAGCTCCTTATTCAGGGGCACCCAGGCTGCAGCAAACAGAACTAGTCCATCAAGGGGCAATGGAGATCATCAGTTCCTGGAGTGGGCATTTCTTACCATCACTGGCCAAGCAAGAAGCTAGAACAGACTCTCAAGTGTCACTGCTAGGGGTACCAAAGAATACGCTTCCGTTTGAAAGCACATTTATAACATGAGGCTATTGAAAGGGTCTTGGGGCAGTGAAATCTAAATGTTTCATTAATGAAAGAACAGCAGATGAATAATCACAATAAAAGTGTCTGTTACCATGGGACAGGGAAATAGAAACACAATGGGCATTTGATGAGTGGCGATTAGTCTGGCTCCACAGACTATTTGGGAAATAGAGAAAAAGAATGGATTGTATTAAAAGCCAAAGTCAAAACGCACATTTGGGAAGCTTAGCTCGATGAAATTAAGGATGTCTACACCAAAAAGATGCTGCCTCTGTGGATCTATGGTTGAAGTGAAACTTTCAAGTACAAGTCATGTCTATGAGCCTGTAATTATAGGGTGTCAGGCATCACAGGGATGCAGAGGGGTTGAACTCAGACTATGCATACCTCCCACATGGTGTTTTCTGACTCTGTGCAATTATTCAGCCTGTTTTCTTCATACATTCCCTAAATCCTGCCCAGATATTCCCAACTCAGAAATTGCTATGACACTCACCACCCGAGGGGGACTCAGTAGCTGATGCAGAGCTAACTTGCCGTGTGTTTAGTCTCATTCAGCAGCATGCCTGGTTGACTGCTCCAGGTGTGATTGGAGTCCTTCTGAGGTCTCCTCGCGTGAAGTGGGACCTCCTGACCTACTAAGACCCGAGGAAGAAGCAAACGCAAAGGAAATGGATGTGAAAGTGCCAAGTCACGCCTGGAGCACACACGCTGACGCAACTGGGAAAATCCAAGCTGAGACCATGAATATGGGAGAAGAGACAAAAAATGAAGGAAATGCACCCCTTTGGGGAGGCAGGTGATCAGCAGCAGAGTGGACACAGTCAGTGGTGTACAGTGCCAGCAGCTCTGAGAAGATCTTCCGGGCATGGTGGCCACAGTTCCGGGTCTGGACTCTCCCTCGTCATTTTGGTTAGTCACCCCTGCATCAGCCATGGGCATCTGCCAAGTCGTGGCACTGGCTTTGAAGGAAAAGCCATGGCAATACAAAGTCTCATTTCAGGGCATACAGCAGTGGCCTTGCTCCATTGTGGGGATAAGCAAACTACAGGATGGGAGTAAAAACAAACGTAAAGAAGCAGAACAGGTAATACCATCATTTGATAAAAATGACTGCTAATGATATGTGGGATGGTAATTAAAGACAGCAGAGCCATCATACCTGAATTGCTATGTAAAAATTACATTGAAAGGAACCCAGGAAGATAATTTGCCTAAGAAAGGGGCAGAGACATTTTATACTACTTCAAAGGAAAGGAACACTGAAGAAGATATTAAAGCTTTTCCACGTATACCAAGTACACAATCAGTTCAAGTGAAACCATATTAGCAGCACAGAGAAAATTGTCCTTTCTCTCTACAGCAGTAGATTTGTTCAAGCTGCTAAAGAATCACACACACCTGCTCCCCAATGTACTTTAGATTATATTTCTCACGACCTTTGGCTAAGATTAGTAGAAAAAGAAGATATCCAGAACAAGTCTTTCAGTGGATGTGGTGGTGATACAGTGATGTATAACAGTGGGCTACACTTTACTGGGAATGACTGGGATTTTTTTTTTTTATGTGTCCTGGTTTGAACTAGAACAGAACCAATTCTCCTTTCAGTAATTTTACCTTACAGTTTAGTCTGTTCTAAGTGACTGCACTTTCTGAAGTTAATGACATATTTTTCAGACAGTGTCTGCTTCTAGAATTGATAATGCTCGCTGTTTATAGTTATTATTAATGGTAACGGTAGGAATGGCATGCAGGAAGGCTCTTACTTATGCTTATTCCTGTAGAAACCAAGGTGACTGCTAATTTTTGCTAATTTTCTCATGTGCCGTAAGTGAAAGGACATGAAAGGGTTGCACCTGTGGGGAGAATCGGACAGGACAGGTGACCCAAAACTGATCAATGCAGTATTCCATCCCATACACATCATACTTAGTATAAAGCTGAGGGATCACAAGAGCCAAGCTCTCCTTCCACAGTCAGTGTCTGAGAAGGACTCTGTCCGTTCTTCTCCCTTTGATCCCGATCCATGTGTTCCTGAATCCAGTTCCTGTATGCCACTGAGTCCAGTCTAGGACCTTCCCAGGGCCTGACCTGCAGTGTCTGGGGTGATGTGATTGTCATCAGGGAGCTCGATGTTGGTTTTGTACATATTTGCATATATTTCAATATTTCCCATTAATATTATTATACTTTTTTCATTGTTGTTCCTTCTTTAAAGCTGTTTTAATTTTTTTCCAAACCATGAGTATCTCTCCATTTTCTCTTTTCCTTCCCCTCCTGGGAGGGGGCCAGCCCAGCCTTAAACCTTTGACATTATGAAATACCCCCAATTATCACTTCTGTGGAAAACAAAGTCTGACCAACAAAGCCATTACTGAAGCGCACACCAAACTCTGATACAGGTAGAGCACTATTACTTTTTATGCAGCACTGATCCAAGCATGGACTATCATCAATACTGGGCTAGAAACTGACGATAGCTGCTTGATGAGAAAAACAAGGTTAGGTCAAGTAAACACAGAATTTTTTTTGGATTTATAAAAAAAAAAGCAAGAAAAGATAAAAGATAAGGAGACTCAACCTGAAAATTTTGATTTAACCCCCAATGGAACACTTTGTTTCAGAGTATTTAATCCCTGAAAATCTATTTGCTTTTCTTTTTGAAGTACAGATCAATTGTTGGATGAAAAAAAGTTTAAAAAGAAAAAAATTTTTAAAAAAGAATAAACAAAGTTTTGTTTGAAATATCAAGCCAAGAAGTTCTTCATCTTATCTTCTAAAGTACATCACAGTGTGTCAGAAAGAAAACTTTCTCCAAGAGCAAAAGTACTTCTTAATTAATGTGATCTAAATTCATCAAACTTTTCACCTCTCTAAACCCCATGTTTAGATCAAATTTCCTATACGTAAAGAAAAAACACCTCCGCTCGAGTTAACACACTCTGACATTTTGTCCAACAGAAAATGGATAAGTAGAATTTCCTCCTTATAAAAATCCCATGTCCGAGAAGCTGTAGATAACAAGAAAGAAGAGATGGGAGAACAAAGTTGTGAGAACACCCTGGTGGGAAAGGCATCCACAGCAGGGAACGTGAGCTGCAGACAGCAACAGTCTGACAGCCACCCGAGGTGTGAATCCCACCCCATGCTGGGGGACTCGCAGGCAAAACTGCTCTTCCCGGTGCCAGGGAGCAGATGCGCATGGGCACGGCGGCAGCCGTGGTGCCTGCGGAGGTACCAGAGGTGATCACTGCGTCCGGCTGCGAAAGCCAGAGCTCAACTTCTGGCTTTAGTGTTTGACAGCAGTGGCACTGTTATTGCTATGCAGGTCCCTGGGAGGTGACTAGAAGAAAGTCTGCGGTGGCCGTAGGTTTTTATTTTTGTTGTGCTTGACTGGGAAGTTGAGGCAAATGTCACTTTAGAGGGCTCTGGCTAATGTCAGGTTTTATCCAGGGACAGATGCTGAGGGAAGCTGGTTTCTGGAGCTCAGTGAATTACTTCTGTGGTTTCCTCATCTCCACGTGGTATACGGACCACTCACCTGAGCCCCTCCTGTTCTCCTTGAAGGTAAGCAGATTGCAGCGTAGCAGCTTCAGCGCTGGTTCTCCCACAAATCCAACAGAAACGCTGGTATTCACAGGGACACTCAAGTTCTGCTTCTCATCCTGCACTCAGGTGGATATCAATAGGCTCAAGATCTGGTGTTTCGTATACATATGAGCGCTATTTTCATCTTCCTCGGGAGGTCTTTTTTCTCAGTGTTCTGGTTACAGACCCATTCAGAGTTAGGGGTGTAAGCCGATCTCTGAGCTCTCAGTTCCTGCAATGCTTAATCACATCCCGCTCTAAAAGGAACCATCTGACATCAAGATTTGGATGATAAGAAAACAGGACACATTAGACATTGAAGAGCTGACACACATAGAGCAGCAACAACAAAGAGATTACCTTGATAGGGCTGCCCTTCTTAGCAAATGTGGACAAGGAGAATTCTTAATCCTTAAAAACAGAGACTTAATTCCTTTTGCTTCTGCTAGTAAGTGCCCTGGCCTTTGCTGTATGAGAACACCACCCTCTGCAGCAGATGCATACAATAAAAGCATAAAAAGCATAATAACATTGCTGTAAAAAAGTATACAGATCATTGCTCCAACTCACAAGATCCTGCCTTTCAAACAATTTTGGTTTCATTATTAAAGATAATTGTATTCTTGGTTGTTTGCAAACAAACATTGCAAAACTCGTACTCTATGGTTTTGGAATAGAGTACAATACAAAAAATGTGATAGTTTTGAATTAAATCAGATCTTAGGTGAGCAATAAAAGTCTTAATCTGGCAAAGTGCTCAACAGCATGCCTGGAGTGAAGTGTGTGAGCAGTCACAGCAAAATCTGTTGGCAGGATGATTTGAGCCCAGGTTAACAAGCCTGCCTGTGCCAACGCAGAACTTGGCACATGAGACTTGCAGCACCTGTGACCGGGCAGCGCTACCACCTGGGGCAAGATCCAGCTTGCTTTTCCCACCTTATATCAGCCCAGAGCAGGAAGTACAGTGTCACCGGGACATCAGTCTAAGACATAGTCCCCTGC
This sequence comes from Steatornis caripensis, assembly GCA_013398225.1. NCBI lineage: Eukaryota > Metazoa > Chordata > Aves > Caprimulgiformes > Steatornithidae > Steatornis > Steatornis caripensis. The sequence goes on along the minus strand of VZSC01012188.1, from coordinate 113,268 downwards.
ATTTGTGCCACATCTTCCCTGCCCAAAGCCAAAGAGAGATACACAACGAGTCAGTTAGTGACCCCAGGTAGCATGAGCTCAGAATGTGAGCTTTGGCCCGGCAGGCCATATAGACACCTACCTACAGCTCTGCTATGGAGGGGTTCACACTGTAGAAATTCCCTCTCAGAAAAAATTAGGTCATATTACCTTCTTGCATGGGCAGGGCTCCTTTCTGCCATGCACTGGGGTATTTCAGAGGCATTAGCCATCTACCTTCCTCTCTGCCACGGTCCTCTGCGGGTATGTAGCACATCAATAAAGAGTTCTCGCATCACCGGGCTGACTGAGGTTAAATTCACAGTTATGATGGAGATCCAGCAATATGGCTAGGAAATTAAAGAATATATTTTTACACTTTCCTGGATGCTTTTCACTTCAGTTCACAGCACATTGATTTGCATGCTTTCTATTTGAAAACCACGAGTCTTTTGGAAAGCTGAAGGCATCTCCGGAAGGCGACAAGATCACTGCTGACTATTCAGGTAACTTCTGACACCCCATCCGCCCTCCATTATCTGTGTGCTGATGTACTGAATTCAAAGCATCAGTCCTCTCTGTGCACATCGGCAGTCAAACACAGCTGCTGTTTCTAGAGATCGGGGCTACTTTATCCCTTGCTGCAGTTGCCGTGGAGAACATGACAAGCTATAGTAAGACCAAGGCTTGCAGAGACACCATGCAGGAGGTGTCTGTGCTGGCCTGGGCTGGATGAGTGCTTGCAGGGTGACCATGCCCATGCAGGAGGGTCGCTTCTGGCCTGGAGTGGATGTGAAACAGCAGCTATTGGATGTGCAGATACTCTCTGCTTGCAGCTGAACACTAAGGGCCTGATTTGGAGACTCAAAGATCCTACAGTGACAGCAAAGGCAAGAAATCTAAGACATCGGAGTCTGACCTCAGCTTTAAGGGGAGCAGATTAATGGTCACTGAGGAAGTATCACCCTGCACCAAGTGCATAACATCCAAATCATTACCTGTAAGATAAAGCAAGTCTCTCTGCCCATCACCGCTGCCTCAGAAAACCGGAGGACTGACCTTCAGGCCAACTGAGCAAGGCAGCAGAAGGTTGGTTGAGGAGCTCAAGACAACAGCTCTAAAGGAGCAAACTGAAGATGAGGTCAGTGACAGATATGTGGGACTAAGTGATGCAACCAATTTGAGAAAATCCTCTTAAACTGCAGGAAGACACTCCTCCAAAAACCTTACACAAGGTGACCCGAACATGGATCCTTTTGCCTGCTGTCAGGGGTGCTCTCCAAGTGCCAGCATGGCTTGGAAAAGGTGGGATTTCCTGAGAAATCTTAGAGGCAGAAGGGAAGTGCTCCCACTATGGTAATGCTACTGGGGAGGACGGAGTTGTTTCTCCTTTGAAAGAAAGTTTATCAGTTCAGCACAAGCACTTTAATTTTCATTTTTCCTAAAGAATCCAAAGCATATTGACCTTCCCTTTTTCCTGAGTGATGGAAAAGGGACATTTCCCCAGACCTATGCATCAATCCCGATAACAACGCTTTGAAATTCATGAAACAGCCATCATGGCCATAAACTTTGCTCTTCCACCTTCTAAGAATATTTTAAGATGCAAATACTCCAGATAGCCAAAGGTGTCAGGACCCAGAAACCAGCAGGAGTCCTGTAAAATCCAACATGTTCTGCACTTGTAAAAGTTACATTAAAAACCCAAAGGAAACTGAACCCATCAGAGACCTTGATGCGCGTACTCCCTGTACAGGGATCTCAAAGGAAACTTACTGTGTCTTACTTGGCAGGTACCTGAACTGTAGAGTCTAGTGTACAAAAAGTATCTTTAATTAAATACTGACAGGAAGAGTAGTTTATTTTAACTCTTTTTTCAGAGGAACTGATTTTGAAAGTCTGATCAATAATATTGTATTTTTCCTCTGACAATTCATTTTTAAATTGAGGTGAATATCTTGCATAAATTATCATAGAAAAATGCATTCAGTGAATAAATGAATGAAAAGCATTAGCAAAATATTTTGGCAGAATTTTACTTACTCTTCCATAAAAAGAAAAGATGGTAAATTTTTCCATAAAAATGTGCTGAAATAAATATTCCCCTACCACCACCTTTTTTACCATGCTCAATACCCAGCAACGAATTGACATAGTATTATTACACAGGACATTCCTGAAACAAGCATTAGATTCTTGGAGGTCTCAGTAGCTTTCAGCTAGCACTGCCAGCTCTCATAGTATTTAATGCTGTTTTCTAAATCCCCAGATCCTGAACTAATGTAATTAATTGAGAATATTTGTTTTCTCAGGCCCTCAAAGTTATCAAAAGCTGGAAAACTTGCAGCTGACAAAGCGTGAAAGCAGAAGCCAACAGCAAACAACATGAAAGTTGGTGATGCTGAAAATCTCCTGAGTTTTGGGTGCAGCTCCTGATTTCTGAATGCCTGTCTGGGAATGCGCTCGCTGGCCCTTGACAGGACTTGCTAGGTCAGGGAAACACAGCTGTACTGTGCTAGCCAATATCAAAGTTTCTGCTTCCAGAGTATGGATATGTTTTAGTCTCATCTCCAGAAGAAAGTTGCGTGAAAGCAGAGTTTGCTCAGGCCCTGCGGCTTGTTAAGAAGGGGATAGCTCTGGACCAAGGTACGAGGAGATGATGAGTGATGGCTGCACACCAGGACCCTGCTCCAGCCCAAAAGCTGGCTGACGCACAAGCTTTTTCCTCTCCACATCAGTACTCCTGCAGCTAAACATTTAAAAAGCATTCAACCGATTTTTTTTGTCCTCTGAACTACCCAAGAACATCAGGTTATGGGATTATTCTGGTCATGAGTATGTTTCTTATGTCTCACTACTACACACACACACAGAGAACACAGATGCCTAAATAGCCTCATTCATAACAAGGGCATCACATTTCAAAGACGAGTGAGGCCCAGATGATTTTTTTAAATTCAGTTCCCCTCTGTGTGCCTCTCTCAGGTGCTTGTATGAATTAAGCCCCTAATCTTCTGAGCTTTGCCCACCATATGTTATGAGGGCAATCAGTTTTGCAGGGATATCTTTGATTTCGTTAAAATAACCGGTGGCCAGAACTGTTCTTGTAGGACTCTTATTGACCGAGATGTGCTGTTGCTTCACTGTACCTCCTCAACCCCAATCCTTCAAAACTCGTAGGTAGGAGACACAGCCCATTGTCCAGTAAACTTTCTCTTCCAAAGCCATCTATCAGTTAGAGAAAGAACAGTGAGTTACATTTGCTGTGAAAATGAGATGACGAATGAGATGGAAAAGTGGTGTAGATGCTCCTTGGAGGGATGCCACACTGGTAGGGCCAGGGACCACCCCAGGATCCACCCTTGCCACCCAGAGCCATTGTTCCTTTGTCTCCTATCCCGTCCCTCACACTTGCCTGTGAGCGGCAGCTGCACACCAGGAGCATGGCCAGATCAGTGTCGGGAGCACACTCATGCCCTGGGCTGGGGACAGGCACCTTAGGTAACAGTCAGCTTTGCCTGACCAGGAGTAAAGAGGTTTTAGTGAATAAAGTTTTGGAGAAGCAGTGATGCTGCACTTTGTTCTGCAAAGTTTATAGTTCCTCACCTCTGGCCCTGTTTAATGCTATAATTACTCTCTTAAACTTCTCTTTATTTAACGTCACCCAGCCTGTCTTCTTTTGTTACCATTTATTTAACTAAAACAGGCAGAGGCTGATATTGAAGGCAGGCATGGAGCCAGCATGTTAAAACCTGCTTTTAATTTAAGGTTCTGGGGCTAGTTTCCTAGCCACTACTAGATTTCAGCGAAAATGAATTTTCTTTCTCTCTGTTAAATGACGCCTGATCTAGATCTAATTAGGGTCAGGTTCACCTAAAGATGAGTCATTTACATTCTGAATAGATGGCTTCCAAATTATCGTTTTGGTTTAACATTAGACATGAGCAAACCCATGCATATCTTTTTTAGATGGCACTGCAGATAAAAATCAATGGATTTTCTTCCACAAATACCTTTTCCAGCAAAAAGATGGCAGCTGGATGAAGAAAAAAGATATAGTCCAGGATAAGGACAAATAAGATTAAGGGTAATTGCAGAATGTAGTTTTCTGAACTGCAGAAGCAGTGGCCTTTTTGATACTTACCAGGGAAAAAAAATAGCTCTGAATGTTCAAGTAAAAAAAGCTCTGAATGTTCAAGAATTTAAAGGTAAAATTTTGACAAAAAATTCCAGTTATGCTGTGCCATAGCTCTTTTTGGCAGTGTATTATGGGTGGCTATTGGCATACCAGAATGACTAAAGAAACAAAGAGATTGCAGTGCAAGCAACTGAAAAAAAAAATATTTAATACAACACTGCAATTCTTTTGCAGTATTGGCAAATTCTAAACTCAGTTAGGAGAAAAACTCTTCTTGTTAAAGATGCCAAAATCCCATCCCCTTTTCAGCTGGGAGTCATTTGTGTAACCAGTATGTCTTGTAACAAAACTAAAAGAATAAAACTCAGCCATACGGCATCTTGTAGCCTTACTTTGCCAGGAAAGCCTTGAGAACATGCATTTCTGTCATCACTCTCATTTATATTCTGCACCCCATTTTGGCCTGCATTCCCTCCTATTTCCACTGTATGTTTCACTGAATGACCAAGAATTAACACTGGAGCCACATATATTCTGTCCTCTACTCCAAGACCTGGCCCATTACCAGGATAACACCAAGGCATTCAGCTGAGGAGACGGCTGAGACATAAGCACTTCAGCGTTAGGAAATAATAAGGTCACCGAAGTACACTGTGGAAATTCAATCTCATGCATCTTCTCGCAAGATTCAATAACATCTATAACCTTGTTGTTTTGTGTTTTAAATAACTTTTTCAGCAGAGTAACTATCGTTCTGCCAGTTCCCTCAGAGGAGGTGTTATCAGTAAGTTCACAAGTAAATGCTCATCAGAAGTGCAGATGACAACAACTCTCTGCTCTTCAGGGGGATTAAGCAAAGCAGACTACCGCTATCGGCAAGGGGAAGCTGAGTTATTTAGGGCAGCCTATAAATCAGTCAAACACCAGGAGGATCTGGCATTGCTGGGACTCTCAAGACTTTGCATATCCTTTCCTCGTTGCGTTCCCACTGCAGAACAGCAGCGCTGGTATCTTTGCACAAGTCTGCAAGGTTAAAAGCATCTTTCATACATGAGCTCTTAGGACTGAGATGAATTTTTCTTTTCACCTTAAAAAAGGGCTTATAATCATTACCACTTGTTTTGGTGGGAATTCAAAGGAGCAGAATGAATTGCAAAACTCAGAGATGCAATGGAGCTATTTGTTGTTTTACAAAGAAACAGGGATAGTCCAGGGTTATATTTCCTACATAATTTTGAATCATGCTATTTTCCCCAGGGCCTGAAGATTTTTGTTCATTTTAGATCCTGGCAAAGTCAGCACTTTTGTATTTGGATTATTTCTCTGATCTCAGAAAGCCTTGAGATCCATCACTCACCACACACAGTCCCCGCCCAGCAAAGCTTCAGTGACGTACACAACTTGTGTCAAAGACACAGCAGTGAAACTGTGGGGTCTGCCCACATGCAGCTCAGGACCAGATCCCTGCAGAAGTAAACCCATCAGGCAAAAATTGCTTATCCCACCAACACAGATAGATTTCAGCTCCTCTATTTGAACTTTTACCAAACTGTAAGAGCAAGCTAGGGGAAATCACTATTTTGATCAAAACCTAAAATGTTCAGCCCCGAACATATCTGAATGTCAAAGATGGGAGTTTCCATATCCTATAGCCATATGGCAATGGGAGAAGAGAGCCCTTGTAAGCTCCTAGGTGGCTTGGAGAGCAGCAGCCTGGTTTCCAGCGCGGAGGGAGGGATGCACAGTAGTCTAATTGAAGCCTTCTGAGAGTGAATGGCTGTGGAAATTCCGTTATGGTTTTCAGCAGGATGGTTATCTTACTTTAATCAACTGCAAGCAATCACTGTCTAAACTAGCCTCTGTTAACTTTGCATGCAGTTTCCGTTCACAGCAACCAAGCTCCTGCTTGGAGCCTCGGCTAATTTGTGTCAGCCATACTTCAGTAACAATAATTTCAACATTATGTCACAACTTACCCGAGAACAAGAACTTCACCCCATGCCAAACTCATCCCTGGTTCGCCACTAAACTCCATGAAGTTATTCTAGCCATGGACTTGGCACAGAAGTGGTTTGAGTTTCCAGTCTGATCCTATTTAGCGCTATGCCTGATATTCTGTTTCACATATATTGACTGCTTCTCTCTTTGATCTCGTGAGCTGTTTATTTTATATCTGCCTTGTTATTGTGGTTCTTGTTTACAAGCTGCAGCCTGGCATTGCAGTAATTGCACATACACATGCCCAGGCATACGCAGATGCACAGATCAGATAATTGCTGGATGCGATCAACTTCTACTTCTAAGAACTATTCCATCTTCTTTCACAAGTGTTGTCTACCTCAAGCAAGGACTGTGCTTTACAGAAACGTTGTTAAGAAACCAGAGATGAGGCCCAAATACTGCATCTTCAGCTAAGGCCTACATGGAGTCAGCTTTCAGACTGAGTTTTCAATGCAGGTGTGCAAATAGCTTGTCTATACAGCCTATATGGCACATGGAGAGATTTTTGTCAAACAGAAAAGGCAAAAAGCTCTTTAAGAGAAAAAGGATCAAAAAAAAAAAAAGAAGTCAAAAGCCTGAGACTAAAACATAAGCAAGAAGCAAAACTGAAAGCCTTTAAAATCTTATAAACAAATAACAAAAGAAAATTTCTAGGGACAACAGCCCTTTAACTGATGGCTTGATAATAATGAACAGTAACAAAAGTTTGTAATTAGATAATGCCTTGCATCTGAGAGATTCATCAGCTCTTAGCAATCACTTACTATTAATTTGACACCAGTTCTCACAAACGCAGAGCTGCTGTGTGCGAAGGAGAGGAGATAGGGAAGTGTGTGTCTAGGAACAGCACATGTCTGAACTGCAAGTGCTCAGACTTTTAAGGAAAGGCTCACCGGGGCCTAAATGTCTGCCCCTAAGCTGAACCAAAACATCTGCAATCCAAAACTGTTTGCTGCTTACTCATTTGTGTTGTTAAAATTGCCCATACTTTCAGGCACCTTCTAACCCCCACTCACCTGCCTAAAAGCAGAATGTTAAGACAGGCGTGGAAAAGGCTGTTACAGCTGTGAGGATTTGTAATTGTAATTCAAATATACCTGGATATCAGAACAGTTTTTGATCTAGAGGTAAATACAAACAAGTTGCTGTGCCTGACTAAGCGCATCTCAGACGCGTAGCTGCATGAATGGATAGGAAAGCGCCTTCTCTTCAAAGGATATTAGTGGCATAATATGCGTGATGAGAACTCAGCAAACTTCACGTGCAAGGAGGTACAGCCAGTTAAACTATCAGGCATTTCCTGCATGCCCCATCTTTACGAGGCTCTTCAAAGATTCCTCGCAGCCATCTTTCTCACACTCATTCATGACTTTCAGTAATGCTCTCTGTGGATGGAAGCCATTAGCAGGAGAGGCAATGAAGTCTAATGAATTATTCGGGGCAGCCAGGGCCTCCCAGCGCACATCCTTGGGCTGCCACTGATTCATCAGGAGACATTAAGCAAATGCCTTCGCCTCCCAGTTTTGGATAATGAGTATCTTTGTCAGAGAGCTGTCAGCTAACGTTAACTCAGGGCTTTGAAGCTGAATAATGCTAAATAGGCATTGATTTATAGTCAACTCCCCATCAGCTGGGGAAATACAGGGCTGGGATCCCCCAGTACTGTAAATGTCCTGAAGCATGATGCACAGATACTTGAACAACTCGACAAAGATTCGGCTTTGGTCCAGCAGGGCTGGGTCCTGCAGAAACCCTTCCCTCCTGTGCACCTGGTTTTTGCAAAGTGAATTCACTGGGAGCCAAGCCCAGGCTGCCTCAGCAGGCAGGTGCTGTTCCGTGCCAGAGCCGTAGCATTTCCGACACCCCAGAGCATGAAACATTCAGCACGGTGGTTACAGGTGCTGCCTCCATCCGCCATCCTCTCTCTCACCCCCCCAGGGCTGGTGCTGGCAGCTCCAGCTTGATTGACTTGAGTTGAATTTGCATTCAAGTATCTTTGTGTCATAGTCCAGATCCTGTAAAATGCAGTGCAGTGATACCAAACTGGACTGACAAGTAACCATCTCCCATCCACCACCTTTTATTAGTGCTACTGCAGGCCACATTGAAGTGATGCAGATTCCAGACTGTAAGCCTGGGATCTGAGAGCTGCTTCCTTCTCTCTTGTTTCATACTGCTTATGTTGAACTGGACTGTGAATGAGAAAGTGCTGTGTATGGAGCAACAAGCCATGTAGGTGTAGAGTCAAGAGAAGAGTAGATGTGGCAAGCTAAATGCACACTGCCTATCTCTTCTAGGCACATGGGACACATTTATCAAATGCAGGGGCACAGGAAGGAACAAAGCAGCTTGTCAGAAAATGTGTGGCTGCTTTAACGGTGCCCAGCCCAAGCAAACATGCCTTGCTGAGAATCTAAATGAGGCAACGAGAGCTACACACATGGATCACTTTACAGTGCCTAGGAGATGAGTGCATATGTCTGCCCTGTGGCTGCCTTCAAAACTTTCATTTTGTTGCTGTGTGTCTGTCCACCCCCAAATAACCACACAAGGGTGCCTGGCGCATGAGGACATATGGGGCAATTGTTTGTAAATGTAATACATCATACATGGACGTGCCTCACTGCTCAGTTTTCTGAGACAAGAACAATTTTTCACCAAGCTGATGTGTTCAGGCTGACCTCTTTATGGGAATGTGTTTCCACAGCTCATCCTCGTGCCAGAAACATGTGCAAGTCTCATAACGTTAAAGTGATTAATCAACATTGTGGGTCAGAGTTGACCCTCCATGTATGGCCTTCATTGGCCCGTTGAAGAGCTGGGGGAAGGGGTCACACATATTGTTAGACCCAGTGTCTTAAAGCCTCAGACTTGACAGGCTATATATGTGTATGCATGTGTTCGACTTTGTCTAGGCTCAGTCCTGAAAGAGCTAAGAAATCTTAATTTGCTGTTACAGCCATCAGAAGCTACGATCACCTAACACATAGCATGCTTTGCAGGACTGTGTGCCCCTAATTAGAGCTTCTGATTGCTAAAAAAAATAAATGCCTAATCCCAGTTCAGAGATAGGCACTGTTAGCAAAGGCTGCTGAAAATAGAGAAAGGTCCACTGATGTCATGTGATGACAGATGCCTGAAAACTCACCATATACCTTCACGGATCTGTGCCAAGTGGAGTCAGGGGCAAGAGCCTGAACGACAATTCCTGGCCTATAGGAAAAACTTGGTGCTCTTGCAGAGTAACCCACAAAAATTCACGAGCAAGCTCAATAAATGATAAAAATGATGAACAAAGGGATACAACAAATTCCGTATTGCCCTGTAGCAACTCAGTGCTTCTCTCAGGACTGCATGGGAAGAACCACTACGAACCACAGCTGGGATAGCAAGGTCCCTCACGAGCTGGAGTGGAAGCAGTTCTCATCTCTCCCAAGAAAACCCTAATAACCATGCTCCAGAGCAACCTGTTAGAGGGCTCTTCCACGGTCCTTCTCCTGAAGGTGGGCATGACACAGCGAGGGACACAGGAGTCACTGGGCGGAGGGCAACAAGCAGGAGGTCTGATTCTGTAGCCTGTCAGAGCATTGAGATAGCTGGGCTCTTTCCTCTCTACTCCTGATGTTGTTCATGTGATGAGATGAAAAGCTGAGACCTGGAGATAAAATTCAGGAGTTCAATGAGTTCACTGGAGCATGATCTTCAATTCAGCCACCTGAATTCTTCTTGCTTCTTGCTCCAGGCACCTTGACACCTTCTCTGAGGTCTGCCCCCTTGCCATTTGTGACTTCTTACTGACTTTCCATTAAATCCTTCCTGAATGTTTTCATACAGTCCTGCCCCAAGATGGTAGTGATCTCACTCATGCATTTGCTCATCTCAGGATCTGAGAAGAAGTAGTAAATATACCCAAGTCAATTTAAGACTGTGGGATCTTGCCTTCCAAAGAAGTTTGCCTGCTGCTAGCCGAGCCTCCAAGACGTTCATTAGCAAGGTATGACGATGACTCAGGTAGCCCAAGTGCTCTGATTACATGTTATACCAGCTCATGTTTCTATGCCGTGGCTTTCCAAGTTGCCTGACTGGACAGGCACCAGCTCACACCAGCTTGCTTTGAAGCTTTCATTTGCAGCCTGGATGCACGGCTACACCCAGGGCACAACTGGATTTACAAGGCCTGGGAAAAGACTGTAGAAATGAAGGTACTTTGCTCTCCTCCCACCCTATCCTGCAGGGCTCAGGGCTACAGTTTAGCACCAGCAAGTGTGAATTTGGTCAGTATGAAGAGCCTGAGTGATGAAAGCTCTGGGTGAGAATCTGCATCTCAGGTTGGGTTGGAGTGTGCTAAGAACAAGAAGGGAGATCTCTAATGTTGACTTTATCAAGAGGCACACACATTCCAGCAACGATTTCTAATCCTCTTTTCCAACCTCTCCCACCAACCATAGGAAACTTCTCCCTCACAGCCCCTGGCTCACCATCCCTCCACAGCTGGTATTCACCAGCAGGAGAAGGGAAGGCTATACGTGGACCAAAATCTACGTGGTTTTCTGCCGTCGTTGTTGCTCAGATACGCTGCTGGATGTCTCTGGTGCAAGACTGGTATATAGGCTCTTTTCCCAAAACAAGCCATGCTTTCCTGTAATGTGGCCAGCTCTCTGCTGTAAAAATCTGCTTAAGATTTTACAGATTTGGCTGTTGATCAGTCTGATGTGACTGGGAGACGGACATAGACCTATTTTTTAACTTTTTTCAGTAAGTTTTTATTGAAAAATCCAGAGTATTTCAGTGAATCTCATGTAACATTCAGGATATTTTGAGTCACTACCTCTAGTATCTTCTGTAAATTTGCTATAACAACGGCTCAGTCATGATGTTTTCCCGTGATATCATAATGAGGACCCAAACTGTTAGCTCTTCCAAAACCCTCTGCTGCACCTTCTTCTCTAGTGTGGAGCAGCACTTTTGAAACTCAACTAAATGGTCACTTACAGCTGATGCTCCCATAAAGAAACTTAACTAAACTAGAGCCAAGAGCAGAGGTCTCACACTCCCTTGTCAGTAGTTGACTTGGACGAAATGCTGAAAGGCAATATCTAGGAACCCGTAAGATCAACTGCAAAATCCCATGGACTCAAATAAATGAATTTGGGATTGAAGATCCATTACAGTCACCTGACAGCCTTCCAGCAACTGCAGTCAGCTTTTAATCAGACTTGCGTTTTAGCTTGTCTTCATGTCTCAGCACGCAACATGTGAAAGACTTCTGAAGGACCTATATATTCAACAACACAGTCTTGTGTCTGCATGCAACAAAACCTGCAATAAGAGCCATGTGATGTCTCTTGCACAATGCTCAGCTTTAAGTATTACATCAGGGGAAGACCTTTTATCTCCATTCTGTAGGAAGCAGAGATTAAAGTGGTCATGAATAACATAGGTTTCGAGACTTCTGCTAGGCAAAGAGTTTTAGGGGACGGAACTAATATAGCTCATCAGTGAAATGGCATGGTAAGTGTTGGTCCATGACTATAGAGAAATCTAAATTTTAGATGTAGTGTGCAGATAAGGCCCTTAGGCAGGGCTGCAAGACACTCCTTTGCCTCTTCTGGAAAACAAACATATTATTAACAACAGTTCTAAAAAAGGAGGAGGAAAAGGAGGAGGAGAAGGTGGAGTAGGAGGGAGGAACCACCAAAGAGCAAAAGTTTTTAGCCAGCAAGGGAGATGCACTTCCCATGCAGTACAGGAGCTGTTAGATTCTGGCATCCTCTCCTAATATTGGCCAGGAGTGCTTTGGTAAAGCTAGGAAGGTAAATTTCCATGTCCCCTTGCAAGAGACATGAAACAAACCCCCCAGGCAGATTTCCACTGGCAAGGAAACAGGATGCAACACAGAAATAAATAAATAAATTGCCGTGAAATCACGCTGGGAGGAATATCGTGGCTTGGCAAGCAGACACCTCTGTCTAGAGGAGCCAATGCTTGTCAAGAGAAAACACAAGGGGAAGAAGAAACTCCTTACCCAGCCTAATATTAGGAGCTAGTTATCACAGTGGGAAGGTCCAACAAGGATGGAACAAGCCAAGTAACATTTCTAAAACCTTAAGCAAAAAAGCTCACCCTGTTGAACAGCATTTGCACCTGGACCCCAGTTCCAGAAAAGCCTTCAGGGTTTTGGATCTGTCAACCCCATAGCTTCAAGTGCCCAGGCTTGAAACCTCTTCCCCCGGGTTGGCAATAGTTTGATCCAAAATTCTGGTGTTGGCTGTCTCTAGTAAAACAAAGAAACACCTACTATGTGCTGAGACACACACCTTGACAGCAAGGTGATCTCAGCCCTATGGTTAGGCACGTAACATGAAAATGCTTCCAGTGAGATACTCTCTATGTGGCACCCTGCCTGCCTGTATAGGGTGATAGAGCTGAGGATGATAGAGCTGGGAACACTCCATGGTGCTAATCCTGTGAAATCCTATTTAAAAGACGGGTTTTAGGTTCATAAGCAATTTAATTACTTTGACTTTTCAGAGCTGTTGTGTTTCAATAGGAGGATTCTTACATGGCCTGTTAAGTTTTGATGTCGTTTCAAAAGAAGGAAAGAAGAACTATCAAAGGGGTGTCAGCAAAGACTCAGGGTGTGTTTATCCATGTGTGTAAATACCTGATGGGAATAGTAAAGAATTCTGAGCCAGACTTTTCTCAGCGGTGCCCTGTGATAGGACAAGAGGCAATAGCACAAATCAAAATACAGAAAATTCCACTTCAACATAGGATAAAATTTTTTTACTGTGAGGGTGGTCAAACACCGGAGCAGATTGCCCAGGGAAGTTGCAGAGTCTCCATCCCTAGAGATATGCAAAACCCAGCTAGACACAGTCCCAGACAATGTGCTCTAGTAGACCATGGTGTGAGCAGGTGGTTGGACTGGATGATCTCCAGAGCTGCCTTCCAACCTCAACTGCTCTGTGATTCTGTGATTTTCTGATGTGCAAGATGCAGACCTGTTGGTAAGGTGTACTTGCTGTGCAGCCCAACCAGCAGCCCACAGGTTTGTCCTTCTATGTGAAGTCTGTCTGACCCAGCAAGGGTCTTGGGAGAACCCAAGAATCGCTTTCAAAGAGACCAAATCCTGGTTTTCTCCCCTTAGCAGAGGAGCACAAGCCCCCAGAAGACTGGCCTGCTGCATCAGCGTGCTGGCAAGTGTTCCCAGCCTTGCACCGAGGCAGTTTGAGCACCTCGGTTTTTAAGATGAAACGGGCAGAGCAGAGCTGACACCCCTCCCCAGGCGCAGCCCTGCCTTGCCCTGCAGCCCTCTCCCCAGGAGGACAGCAGCTGAGGCAGCTGGAGGCAGATGCTGCCCATGATCTGGGAGAAACACCATCCAGGAGTGCCATCTGCTGGGTCTTGGGCAGGCAGCGAAGGGCAGGAGCTGTAGTCACCCTTGCAAGCGTATCGGGAGGCAAGCGGGGCATTTCAGCTTGCGACGGGTTTTCTCCTATACCCGCAGGTTAGGTGGGCATGCCTCTTTGCTGAAGGCCATGAGGAAGGCTGTGTCAAGAAATCTGTCTGGTTTCACACAACCTGATTGCCACCAGACTGAGAAATAGCAAGAGAATTAGTCCGAGGAAAGCATACTTCTTAAATGGAGCTTGCCACTACCACCTGAGCCTCATCACTACTCTTGTGCTGCTCCATGGGCTCCGAATTTACCCCAGGAGCTCTCTGCTTCTCCCAGCTGAGAGGTGTTAGCTGAGGATAATAGCATGGGAGAACTCTGGAGTGCTAATCCCGTGAAATCTGATTTAAAACCCGGTTTTAAGTTCATAAACAATTTAAATAACTGTAACATTCTCAGAGCTGATGTATTTATATAGCAGAATCCTTACAGGGCCTAGTAATAGGGTCCTTTCTGATGTGACGCCCTAGGGAGTATCAGATTCCCCGTCTTTCCTTCTAGTTGTTGCATCTCAGGCCAGGCACTTTCAGTGGCGGATCTCGGTGAGGGAAAGGGTGGATCACGAGTGCCGCAGCACGAGGAAGAAATCCCGCAAGGTTGCTGCGCAGAGGCAGGGGAAGCTCATAAGTGAAATCTCTGGCAATCATCAGCTATCTGCAGTTTTGACCAGCTTGTGCACTGCCTGAACTTGCAAATTGGCCCTTTCTGGTTTTAAAATCACAGTANAGGAAGAAATCCCACAAGGTTGCTGCGCAGAGGCAGGGGAAGCTCATAAGTGAAATCTCTGGCAATCATCAGCTATCTGCAGTTTTGACCAGCTTGTGCACTGCCTGAACTTGCAAATTGGCCCTTTCTGGTTTTAAAATCACAGTATCTAAGGAGTAAGTTGGGATGCAGCGGTGGTATTTAGGACAAGCCTCTGATCCTAAGCCTTGTTGCATTTCCTCCCATCACACACAGGCCTGCACCTGTAGGCAGATGCATTGTGAACAGCCACAGGAGCAGCAAGAGAAAAGCAATAAAGTCTCCGGTGGCAAAAGGAGCATCTCTGGAAGAGGGAGTGGAGCACGCCCAATAGCCCACATCACAGTCTGCTGTGCCATGGTTTCTCTGAGCCAGGTGGATTGCATTCTCATGGAGACTGGCTCACAGATGGGACAGGAGACACCTCGTCCATCCACCTTGCAGCTCCAGTGATTTGGTCTCTAGGAGGTTTATCCCAGTGGTACTCATTTTGCCACCAGTCTACATATAATCTAAATTCAGATCCAAAGTGGTCCTGAGCACTCTGTTTTGCTAGCAAGCTCTAGTCCTCATAACACCTAATGTGGCCATGTGGGTGAAGAAGTCTCGTGGATCTTTTTCTTGACAGCTCAATCCTGGTTACACTCTAAGCTTGAAGATGTGTGGCGGCAGCAGTTCTTGGGCAGTGATTGTGGTGGTGAAGAGAGTAAAGGGGTAGCTTCACTGAGCAGTCTGCTTCCTCTTTGATGAAGAGACACTTTGAGGGACAGAAGTCATTTCTTCCCCCTGTCTAGTAATGTTTTACTTGGCCTGTCTACCGTTATCTTCTGAGAACAGAGTGTTTTCAGCAGAAGCTAGATCCTGCTGCGGTCTACAATATTTTAAAATGCCAGGGTGTGCAAGGATTTAGGGACAGAGCATGAAAGGTCTAGAGGGGTACCTATGCCTCTCCATGCAGCTATATGAAACAGTTCCTGTATTAACCAGCAGCACTCACGCACTGAGGTCCTAGACAGCCTTTCTGCTGCTCTGCAAGGCAATGATGGCCCAATGAGACTTTGGAAATCACTTGCCCTGGCAACAAAAGGCAACATCACAGGAACATAAAACCACATTTTCCTACAGTGTTTCTGATGGACCAGGCTCCTAGAGTGCTTCACAGAGCTAGTCATCCCTCTAAGGAAATTTAAGCAGGTTATAGATGGAATTTAGGCGGACATTTCCTCAATTTCCTTATGTGAAACTCTCCCCTCTAGAGATTCCACTCAAAGGTAAAAAGTGACCAACAGGCTATGAGAGGAGTGAAGCTGCATAAGGATGGAGAGTAGTGTTACCAGGGTGGAGAGTCAACAGCACTGAACTTGCAGGTGTCAGGTGTTAAGGAAGTATTAAACAGTGACGAAAGCTAGACAGTGGTTTAGACCAATCTGCAGTACTTGGCTTGGCAGGCCTACCTCGGACACACGGTTTAACAGCTAACAGAAGTTCTTTTACTGAGAAATGTGGCCACGTCAGTCCATTTGGTCCCAAATTTTGTGGCTCACTTCACTGACAGGCTGGGACTTTATTGTCTGCGGTTCTTTGACAAGGCCTCAAACTGCTGGCTGCTCACGTACTTGGAGAGAATTTCTCGGGAAAAAAAAGAGAAGGGGAAAAGAAAGCATTTGTCCTAACAAAGAGGGAATGGTCACAGGAAGAGTTATTATAGAATCATAGAATGGTTTGTGTTGGAAGGGACCTTCAAGACCACCTAGTCCAACCCCCAAATAAATTACGGCCAGGGACACGGTATGCATCTCCGCACTAGTGAGTCTCCATTCAGCTGTGGATAGGCAGGCACAGAGACCTGACCAAATCTCTGCAGCCTGCTGCCAGCCCTTTGCCACCACCCCTGACACACCTCCAAAAAGGGAATGAGGAACCCCTCAGGCTTGTGGGGAGCTACCCTCAGCCTGTCCCACCACCCTGGGGTGATATGAGCTGGGGAAGGCAACTGCTAAGTCTGAGGGCAAGAAACAAGTTTTTTTTGTGGCGTGTTGGAGAAGGAGCAAATGCTATATGCTACGTTAGTCTCTCTTCATATGGCTGTCCCCATCCCTGAGACAGTGGTTCTCGCACAGGAAAACCCCTGACTGTGTGTAAAGAAGGATATTTCCAAATCAATAAATAAATAATAGAACCCATCTAGGAATTATGTTTAATTAGAACTTTTCAGCAAGGTATTAAAGCAACGTGACTTTGGGCAAATGTGCACCAGCAGTAAATAAGCAGTGTCTGGTTTAACAGCAAAAGTACTGGGAACATTGTCCCATACGTTACTGAAATATGTCTATTAACTGAATATCTTGAGTACTAAACTATTGTGCACACCTTCTTATCACTTGTGCCACCAAGATTTTTCTTCTATTGATACATCTCATTCTAAACAAAACAGACCATTCCTGACTCACAGCTTTTATTATTTTACGGGAATTAGAGTTGTGAAATTGCAGTTCCAGTTTTTAATGAAATGGAATATTCTCCTCTCAAATTAATAGTTTGAACTGGCTTGCGCTGATGTAATCTAGGCTGAATCCTCTGTTTACAGAAGCTTAGTGACATGCTAGCTTGTATCAGACATTGAAACAGGATCTTCCTCCAGTTCTTGGTTTCAGAATCCAACCTTTGAGTCAATTAGTGGTGGGTGGGCACCAGACTCTAACACACACCAAAAAGACCCTCATAAAGCAAAGCCTTAGGATCCAGTTAAGCTTATGCTTGCTTTTCTGAGTGCAGAAAATGTGTAGGAATGTGTTTTACCAAATTGGACCCCAAATAAACTCTTCAAGATCAGAGGTAAAGCACAGCCAAACGAGGGTGGGTGAAAGGGAATTATACCCATCTTTTCTATAGGGTTTACAAGGGCAAGAATTAAATATGATCCGAAAGTTCCCGAGCTGGGGGAAAGGTGATCAGGGCTGGCACGGTGTCACCAGCAGGCTGCCCAGAGCCGGGCTGCACGAGGACAAAGCCCGACTCCTCACCCCTTGTTGGAGCCCGGGCACTGTGCAATGCCCGGTTGCACGGCTGATGAGGCCAGTGAAAGCGAGGAGGGCACTCAGCACCACAGCCCCATGGCGGGTCTCGTTCTGCCGTGGCAGTCAGCGGCCGTCATTTGAGGGCTACTTCCTTGTCTGCTGCAGCCCTCTTGAGAAGAGCATGGGGCACAGCATGGAGCGGAGGCTTCTGCTCTGATTCAAGCAGTTAGCAATGCAAGATAATGCTAAGCAGAGTTAAACATTTTCCCTCCACTTTCTCATTTGAAAGTGTGGGTTTTATAAGGGCTGGTTTCCCTTCCCAGAAAGTACCTTATTTTGAGGGACTTTCCCCCCCCCTCAAAATGCCCGCATGTAACCCATAGAATAAAATCCTTGGCCTTGAATACACATATTCTTTGCTGAAAAAAATGTTGATTAATTTCGTTTTCCATTTTCCATCCTGCTCTGAATAATGCCCATGCTCCTGGCATTACCGGACATTTTTCCCACCTCTCCTCTTTGAGGACAGACAGAGATTCTAGGACAGGAAATTTTTGGAGCCAGAGTTTTGAGGGAATCACAAATATTATGGGAAGACGCACAGGCATGTATGAAAGCGCTTCAGCTTAAAATCCCTGGACTTTCCCACTGCATCACAGAACACCAGCCAATTAGCAGTGCTTCCACATGATGCAGAAATAATTTCTAAACTCCTGGACCTGGCATCCATTCCTGGCCATGGTACAGTGGAAAGAATGTTAATGACAAAACGGGAACACATAAGCACGAAAATAAATTCCCTATTACAGCCATTTTCTGCAATGTGTCCTAAAGAAATACTCCATGCTTAAAAATGTTTTTAAAAGGTAAAAAGGGATTTAGAGCAGAGTTGACATTCCTGGCAGAATAGTTTAATGTGTTGTCAAAACTACAGATAAAAAGTGCTTCTTTATAAAGCAGTGGATTTGTTTGCTGGCTTTTTGCTGGCTGTCTACTTAACGCAGACGCTTTGGTGAGCGTTTCCTGATAGGCATGCAACTTCCTGGCGACATTTTTGTTGTTGTTTTTCTCCTTTTAAATAAATTAACAGTCAGGCTACTGTCCCCGTCCTGTGGAACAAAGCTGAATGCTCTGAGTTGGTCCCTGGGCTGTTTACGCGAATGACTGCAGAGGAAATGTTCTAACGTTGGCATCGATGGAGCCACAAAGGTTCATTGAGACCAGACTGAAAAGTGGACACTGTGAAGCCTCCTCCAGCTGTCGCCCTGGCACCATTAGGAAGAGCGCTTCCGAATTGCCTGTGAAGATCTAGCAGATGGGTTAAAAGGAGGGCTGAATTTTCCTCATCTGAATCCACGTGCTTTGTTAATACGATTGCTTAAAAGTCCCCCTGAGAAGGCCCAACAAATGAAATCTCTAAACCAGGCTGCCCCCCAAGATGATACACGTGCACTTTGGCTGCATTAATCCAGCCACCCAAATAGATTTCATGGAGGCGACTGGGAAGGAGTGGGAAGATTGCTGGAATTGTCTGAAGCATAGACCACGCACAGACTTCAAACATAAAGCTAAGCAAGGCAAGCATTGGGCTCAGCACATAGTATTTCCAAGTTGCTCTGACTTTACCTTGTATGTAACGAACCTGCTGTTCCTGCACGTATCCAGATATTTTACTTTATTC
This sequence comes from Steatornis caripensis, assembly GCA_013398225.1. Lineage (NCBI taxonomy): Eukaryota > Metazoa > Chordata > Aves > Caprimulgiformes > Steatornithidae > Steatornis > Steatornis caripensis. Next base: position 94,210 of record VZSC01012188.1, on the reverse strand, counting down.
TGCAAGCTTCCCCTGTGGAAAAGCTTAGCCCTGTTGAGTTCTAACACCAGTATGCAATGTGCAAAGCGGGATTAATTCACCCCTTTCTACCATTCCTCGTAAATATAATGAGTTTAACCGTCTTTTCCCCATTCAGGTTTTATTCAAATCAGAAACAACCATGGCTGGAAGGAATGCGAGTGCTGCAGGTGACAACAGTACCGGAGTTACCCCAGCACTGCTAGCTGAGAAAGTGCCAGCATTTACTTCACGGCTTTAAAGGCAGCCAGCGTGTTGCTGTTCCCACGCCGTCACGGCTTTGTCCGTCCTGGGTCCTGAGGCTGTGCAAGTATTCAATCCTAGGGTCCAACTACCTCTCCTGTGGCCATGGAGATGTAGCCTTCCTTTAAGATTATTTATGTCTTCTGCGCAGCAGTGTGCTGAAAGCTGTGTGCTCCTGGGAAGATGGAAGCTTATTACAGCCAAATTAGCTGACGTGGGCACGGGGACTGCTGTAACTTGAATCTTTTTTGTCTTTCTGTTGGTGTTTTTGTGACAGTGCTCCTCTGTTTCTCCTACTGCATCTCCATTTTTCAGGCTTGGAGTGTTTGACACAGCTCCAGGGTGGAGAAACCAGCCCTCTGAAAGCAGATTCTGTAGAAATCGCATGTATGCAGGGCAACCAGAAAGCCAGTGCCACCAGGCCCCTTGGAGCAACCCCTAAGGAGAAGGAACAGCTTCAGCAGTGTAGTTATAGGAAAAAAAAAGTCTTGCCCTTGAGCCCAGAGGTTGATGATCCTTGGGTGCTGCAGTGCCTCAGTGTTCCTGGAAATATTACTGATTTTAACTTTGCAAGTTCATCGCAGTGGCAGAATCTGGAAGGAGGTTAAGATCAGGTCCCTCTCTTGTCTCTGGGGTTGATGAGGAACCTCCAGAAGCTGGCTCAGTGCCTGTGTTTTGAGGGTGTACAGGGCTGAGATTCAAAGATTTCCTTTGAACTGCCAGCCATTACATTAAAGGACGACAGGATAAAACAGCCACACAGCCAGAGACATGGTTTTTCATTCAGTCTGAGATACTGTGGCACAGCACACCAAGGTGAGCTCATCAAACATGCTCATCTTGCCAAAATACAGTTTCCTGGTGCAGCAGATATTTTTCCTAAAGTACATGACCTACTCAGATTTTGCTTTGAAGAAGCAAATTTGGGACCTAGGAGTCAGGCTGGTCCAGCGCCTGCACAAATGGCAGGGCTCCTGCCACGCTCCGCAGGTGGCTCTGGGATAACAGGGAGGTTTCGCAAAGCCAAGGCTCTGCCCAGCTTACATTACGCCTCCCACAGTACCTCCATATACTGCAGTTGAAAATCCTATCCTTGAGAAGAAATTATTGATTTGGCAGAGGATTAGAAGATGAGGCAGCATACCTACATCCTGACTCACCGCCATGGCAGAAATCTTGCTTTTCCTATGAGGCTTACTATCACGGTCAATGCAGAATAGGCAGGTTGATGTTTCAGCTACTGGGGAGGCTCCTTGACAGCTTTCAGTATCTTTTTGACACTCTGATGTAATACTGCCCTTCAGACAAGCACATATGGCAGCATCTACAGCTCATAAATCACTGGTATGAGAATTATTAGTTAGAAGATCTTCTAGAGAACCAAATGTCCAGGAAGATGCCCGCTATGTCTTTATTTGCAGACAATTGTGAACAATTTTATCTTCTACATAGCTGAAATATCCCAAATGCTTCAGCCTGGCATCAGGTCACAGACGGCAGGGAGATTTAATGTCAGTATAGATTTAATGCCAGGTTCAGATTTCACATTTGAACTTCTGCTGCCTTATATCTTCAGTGATATTTTTTTCTCAGGCAAACTAGATGCTAGCTCTACCATCTGGAAAACCCTAAGTGTCCTGCCAAGTGTAACATGGATGAGAAAATAACTGGTTGCCAAGAGAAATTGGGGAATAACATCAGTGAATCCAGCAAGTTTCTTGAGAGACCTGCTCTCTTACTGATGAACCCTGTGATATACTGAATAGTGGCTGAAATGGAAACGTGGAAGCTCCAACGTCCTTCTGCATTGGTGCACATGAAGGAGGACAACGTGGGTTACTGCCGCAGGCTGCTCCGTCTTGGCTAGTGACGTGGGGTACATCTGCAGCCTTTTATTTTGTTTTTGTTGTACCAGCTAAGCAAAGAGAAATAAAATAATCTGGCAGACATCTCGTGTAAGAGCAGAAATTAAAAGGGCTCTCCAGTCATCGGAACAGAGAGCTCTGTTGCATTTAGCTGCAAGGTAAATACAGGTATTTACCTGCATTTTTTCAGATGAAACAGTGCATAAGACTTTCGATGTCAAAGTGTTTGTGAAACAAGTTTGTGTTTTGTGCTTCATTTAATAAAATTTATTAAGGAGGAGGGTCATGTTTTCCCTTCCTCTCTCTCTACCTCAGAAAGAAATTCCAAGGTCAGTTGTTTAATTTCCTGGGAAGAGCGATGTTGGAGGGGAGAGATCAGTGAAAACCACAGTGATATTGGAAGAAGTCCTTTTGTGTATCTGGTGTCTATACATGGAGAAAACCAGATGCTGTCAGACTTTCCCAATTAGGATTGTGACATGGGTGAAATAAGCAATTCTTCATTCTCACAGATAGCTGTAGCCCCAGTTCATTAATCAACCATCACTCAGACAGGCTCCAGCAAGGAATGCTGATAGCATCGCGGCCGGAGCAAGCAGGCTGCAGCAGGGAGAGCGATGCTGACAACGCCATGTGCCACAGTTCCCACCGCAGGGGCTACCAGCATCAAACCCTGCCATGTCTCAGCACTTTTCTATATCCTAAAGGTGAACTACAGGCGATCTCAGATCTGGCTCTGAACTTTTAAACAAAGGGACCTTTAATGTCTCAACAGGACAGAGCCAGGAGCCCCTCCAACCTATATGAAAGGCTGTCATAATTAAATCCAAACAGAAACCATCTGAATTCTTTATTAAGGACACTTACTAGAACAACTTTAACCCCTGAGTAGCCTAGAAAGCTTTTAATGTTTACAGATGTTGATAGGAGAGTATATGCAAAGGCTTTCTTCGTTTGTGCCAAGGGACCGAATTTGGAGCTGGTGTAAAATGAGGGTGGGATGCTGTGGCTGTGGCTGACCCAAAACCATGGCTTGTTTTAGTGCCTTTCTTTGTCCATATTATACCTGAGAAAATAAAAGTGAATGAGAAACTAAAAACAGAAACAAAACCAAAAAAACCCAGCAAACAATGAATTGGAAATCTGTTTCCTTATTAGCAAATCAGCTTTGTGGGTCATTTTCAATCATCGGAATTGGACAAACTCCAGAAATATTTATCTTCGTCTTTCTATCGGAGAAAGAAGATTGTACAAAAGCATTCTGCTACCTCTTATGTGGTATTAACAGATTTGATGTAGTTAACTCATTTGGTATTCATGGATAAACACAGATAAATGTTCACTCTCCAAAATAACTGAATTCTCATACAAACAGGAACAAAAATTACATCAAACATTATATTCTCTGTTGCCAAACCACAAGTAAGTTCAAATACCCTTCTAAGCTAATAGCATTTCCAGTATTCTTTTGAGTGTGAAATTTAAATGTCAGGAACGGTCTCAGTAAAGCACATTCAGTGTGTTTCTTAGACAGGCACGAAGTCTGTAAAAGAAGCTACAAAACTGAATTGTGACTTTGTTCAAGAAAAACATGATCCATTAATCAATTGAGAATGTAAGAGTGTCATTAATTCAAGAGAATTCATGTTATAACTCTTTTTTTTCTCTGCATTTTCAGTATTAGGAAACAGTTTGATTTGAAAATAAAGATGTACGTACATGCATGCCTGCATATGTGTGTGTGTGTGTTTGTGTGTGCGCAAATATTCCCAGCTGGTTACATTAAGTCTTTACCCCGTACATCAAAACTACGTGAGTTCAGAGCAGCACCAACAATCCTTCCACTTAAGAGAGAAGGACATGGAAGAAACAGATCAATGTGACTGAAAAAAAAGCCCGACACTGTAAAAGAAATGCCAAAGTATTTACAGAAAATAAAATTCAAGGCAAAGCCAAAGTATGGTTGTCAACATAGATCATTTCCCAGTAGCAAGGTTCAATGCCACTGACATTATATGCTGTTGAGGCCAAAGCCATCCCCCAAATATTTATAGTGCAGGAAGGAGAATTGTTGTCAGCCTGCAAAAAGTCACTTTTAGGCTGGGAGTGCAATGTTGCTTTTAGGAAGGGGTTCACACGCTGATGGCTTGCAAATACATCAAGGCTTTGGTGCTGGCCCAGTGCAGTGATGCCAAGCAGCAGTCCCTGACCAAAATGCAAGGCTGCAGCAGCTGATGCCAGCCTCTGCTCCCCACGCTCCTGCGTGCCATTCAGTGCTCCCAGGAGACATGGGAGGGCACTTCCCAATACACAAACTCATGGCCTGCTGGTGCACGTCCACCTGGCGGAGGTCTGCATCTCCCCCAGGAGAATGCAAATGGCAACTTGGCACAAGACTGTCTGCATGGGGACATCACTCTCCCATGGGGACACCTGGGGATGCAAATGCTCATCTGACCAGGGCTGTGCTTCTGCAAGCACAGGCGCCCACCTGCATCTTGGGTTGAGTTAGCAGCTTCTTCAAAGCCAGAGACACTGCTTCAGGAGGTCTCATCAGACGCAGGCATTAGTCTGGCTGACTTCAAAGACCCACAGGAAATGTCACGACACAATATCTATTTTTAGGTTGCTGTTCCTGTCAGGTGTGCTGTGATGCTACCTAGCCAGCTTCAACGCAAGCAAGACATACTACCCTGTGTTTTCAAGCATGCTGCCACATTTAGACATGCTGATGTCATGAGACTGAAGTAACAGAAAGGTGAGAGAAAAGCAGGTTTGTGTGAATGAAGATTTGGGTCTTGATGTCTGACACCCCTGGAAATGAGCTTTCTCTTCCCAAAAGAGGTAGAGTGCTCATTACTCTCCAGATTTTCCTCAGAGATCATAACCAGTGTCCTCAGGCACAGTTCAGCTGACCCATCTCTCAGCTGAAAACGGGATGGTGATGGAGGCGCACTGAAATCTGAGTCCTCAGAAATGTTGCGTAGCTGATATGTTTCCACCAAGCTGACATGGCCCTAGAAGCAAAGGGCAGCCTATCCTTGGCCCCTTCCACCAGCTGGCCATCTCAGACGGGAGCTCCTTGCGCTGGATTGCGGTACTAGTTCCTGTCAAAGGGACATACCTCTTCCTTGGTCAGACAGACACGAAGGCTCCCATCGGTACCCCAGGGACAAGCTCTGCTCCACAGTGTCTGCGCACCACCACTGCTGTGCACAGTGGGAAAAATATTCCTATAGCGTGTGGAAGATTGCTCAAAGCGGCCACGGAGATACATTTCATTGTAATACATAAATTAAGGGAAGAGTTTAGAGTTCATAAATAGTCTAATTAACCTAAATCCTTTATTTTGCTTTAGCTGTAAGAAGCTCTGGATTCTCAGCTAGTTTTTCTTGCCAAACAAAATCTTTCTTGCTGCTTCCTTACTGACCCAGCAAAGTTAAGTGGTGTCATTTTTATTGAAAAAACATGGTCAAGTGTGTCACAAACTGAGAAGCAGTAATGTAATTTGCTACTGCTCTGCTTCAAGCGCTAAGAGAGAACACAAACAAGTTTAGCTAAAAAATGAAGACTGCCAAAAGCTATGTTTCTGTTCTGTATTGGCTGGGTTTTGGAGATGAAAGAGGAAGAATACTGTATTTTGAAACCAAAAAGGCTTACAAATATAAATCAAAATCTGCCTGCTGTGCAGCATTTAGTTAGTACTTTCCTGAATCTGCTGTTGTTGTGCTGGCTCTATCACGGGGCCGATCTTCTAATTTTGTTTATATTTTCCTAATGCAAATTGTGACTTCTACCCTGGGAACATGACAAAGTCTTTCTTCACAAATGCAAAGAGGACAGGAAACTCATGGTTCCCACAAAGCAGCTTTGACTCTTACTAGATGTGATAATTTCGTTAGCGGGATCCCAGACATCAGAGCATGGATCAGTGAGCCAGACTAACAAGCCACAAGGGCTCCTGTCCACCCATGGAAAGTGGCTCATATGAGCAGAGTCCAGTCTGCTCTTTGCCATCCTGGGCCAAGCTGTGCAGCTTTTCCTTGCTTAGTGTGAGTTTCACAGAAACACATATGGGAGCTCGGCCTCCACTTTTGTTCCACCACTCCAAAACAGAACTCCTGATCGTTTGCCTCCAGCCGATCCCAGGAGATGCATTAGCTTGTGCAACCTGCTGCTCAGCCCCTCTAATCCCTGCTGTGCCTGCAGAGCGGTGCAGACACCCCTGCGCTGGCCCGCAGCCGGCCGGGACACCAGCAGCAACCTCGCTGGCAGCAGCAACCTCCGCAGAGCAAACCTCTGGAGTATTTACCCAGCTTCTTGGGTGGGTTTTGCACCCGGCAGAGTTTTGTGCTCTCGCAGTCACGCTCCTCCTACGTCCTGAGCTGCTGAGGCTTAGCTGCTCCGTGTAGCAATGGTGGTAGCCACTGCAGTTTGACAAAGCCTTCAGTCATTCCAAAGAGCACATTTCCAAAGAGCACAGATGCTACAACAGTCCATTTGCTGGTATGCCTAAGTGCTGGATCACTCCTTTAAATAAGACCTTCACACCCTAGAGTTGTAGAATTACGTGCTCTTACCATATTAACTCTCAGCTCCTAGTATCTCATTACTACTATGTCAGACAATGCTACAAAACAGCAAGTTGAAGCTCTGCAGTGGCTGACCATCTGGTACCAGAAGAAAGCACATTCAGACAGGATATGTTCTAATTAAGGTATTGTTAAGATTTACGGTCAGCATGTGAGGGTATACCAAGCAAAGAAAAACAGATGCAAGGCAAAGTAGTAGGCCCTGGATAGTACTATGATATAGGGCCTGCCCAATGGCTCAGCTTGTCTTCTGGTATGTGACGGTGTGTTTTCATACAATTGGTCAGAATTACCTTCTCCACAGCCAGCTACTCACGGCTTCTGCGAGAGAAGCCTACGTATTCATCGGTGACACCTTTACCGAGTGGGTTAAATAAAATTAGAGGGCTGGACTTTTTCTTTAGAAACAAATTGCAGTCGGTCTATACAGATTGGGCCAAAATATATGTAAAAGTTCAATTACAAGTCAATAGGCCCACCATTTGTCTGTACCAGGGTTTGTCAGCCAGAGGAGCTCAGCTCCTGGTGTTGCCTTTGCTTCATGCCTTAGTTTCACTACAGGTGGTCATGTGTAAATTGCTTCAGCAACATGTAAAACCTTGGAGGGTTTTTTTAAAAGCCTGATTCTTAGACAAAGGAAATAAAAAGGTTGGTGGACTGGGACCTAGTTAATTATGTCGATCATACACGGAGGAACTAAAATGAAAATGTGAACTGCTGAAATAAACGATAAGCTGAACCTTTGTTCAGGACTAGAAATGGGCAGTTGGGACCTAATCGTACAATGCAATTTCTGAGTAAGCGGATGCTGCAGGAATAAATGCTGTGCAAAAATAAATCTGCTGCATAGAAAATAATATATGAGTTAGAACACAAAGGATCTGGATTCCTAACAAAAAAGGTATTTGGAGGCTAATACTGATGTTGGCTGTCATTCAAAGCCTACCCAATGAAAAGAAAATAATAATAGATTAATAACATGAAACATTATTGAGCAGATGATGCCAGTAGGATTTGGAACAAGGAAATATCACAGGTCTCCTCTCCTGCAGGAGGGTTCTGATGCCCGTCACGGGCTGCCAGAGGGCAAGTTCCCCAGGAGGCTTGAGTTCTGCAGCCGCCTCCTTACCCCATCTGTGCTGGGAGCTGAGGTGAGAGCGTGCCAGGCTGCGTGCTGGAGGAGCAGCTGGTACCTCCTGTACAGCAACGGTACCTGGCTTCAGGAAGCTGAGGCTGGAGGTGTCCAGACCAGGCTGTGCTCCCCACTACTCAGCCTGGGTCCAGTACAACCCAGAGCAGCTCCTGCCCAGCTGGGTCTTCCTCCTTCTGCCCCTGGAAACTGAAGCCTGGGCACGGGAGAGACCGGCAGAGACTGGCCGTATGAAGAGCATTGAGCCTCCAACAGGTTTTCTGCATGGGGCAAACACGTGGAGGACACCCCGGTTGTCTTTTATGAGTTTAAATCTAGTCTTGTTGTATTTCCATGCCTGCAGAAGAAAGAAAGAGGGGTATCTTTTGTCAGTTCATTCCCAGGCTCTTAACTCATGGGGTTAGGACTGTGGTACTAGGCAGTCAAAATTTCTGCAGCAGCAAAGATGAAAGTCAGACAAAATAATCCAAAGAAGTGCTTAACTGTGACTATTAAGTCCCAAAGGATTTATCAGAGTTTACTTTCCTCTGACTTCTAGGAGAGACTTCGGCTGAAGTCCATTAAGCAAATTAAAAAGCAGAAGGAAAATAAACACAGATTAATGGAGATAGGAATTTTATGAAGGAAAGGAAACAGCCAGACCTTGTGACAAAGCTCCTGGGCTGCTATTCAGGTTTTAAGGCCCCCAGACCTTATAAATGGAGGAGATTATTCTCTTCACATTGCCCTGCTGGTAGTCATAAAAGAGAGTTAATAAAATTTTTTTTCCCCTGCTGAGAAGTCCTGTAGAAACTCGAGTAATAATATAATCCATAATGTTTCAGTTCAGTGCGTGACATGCAGCTATTTGTTCCTTTGTTTCCAGGCAGGGAATCGAGCTGTAAATCTTGTAGTGACACACATACTGCCCTGGCTCTGTGGCATTTTATCTCCTGCTGAAACTGAAACCCATCCGAGCAGCTTCCCACACAATTAGGGACTTGCATGTCAGAACAACCAGGCAGGATTTCTGTATTTATTACTTTGGCATCACGATTAATATTTAATCCAGAGGAGATATCACAGACATGTTCGAAACCTCATTTTGCTTGTTAAAAAATACTTTGAAACCAAGAAGACGAGCAAATTATACCATTACGGAGCCCTGTTATTTATTATCTTTAAATTAAAGCAAATGCTCCCATAAGGGGGAGATTCCTTCCGCTGCTCCTCTTCTGAGTGATTTTCTAATTTCCATTAGGTTTGTTAGTGTTCATGGCCAAAAACAAAGAGATACCAGAATGGTAAGACAAGAGTGAATGAACACCTCCACCTTGCTGTGTGGCCTGGCCCTGCTTCAGCCGTGCATAGGTACCAGCCCGTGGGGCAGAAGTGGCTTTCGCTGACTCAGCTAGAGATGCCAACACGCCACGAGCAAGCACTGACCTCTCCGGGGTATACAGAAAACCTCTTCAGGTCCTCGTCACAAACCTGACAAAAATTCATATTTCTTTTTATTGCTTTGACTGGAAGATCCTCCCGCTAATTGTCTGTCTTTACAACACCTAACCTAGTACAAGTGCGCAATCCATTGCTTGCCTCTGCTCATTGGTTGATCTCTGTGACAATTCTGTTTACTGCTTATTCACAGGCAACTCCCTGTAGAAATTAAAAACATTTTGGACACAAATTCACTTGAATTTTGTTCATGGGATCCCACCTGCCCAGCTGGAGGCACTGGAAACAGTTCTGCTATTATTCTCGGTGAGGTGATATTTCTCTGTCTGTGCAAATATCCTGCAATATGAGCTTAAAATATAATATATATCCCTGCTAGAAGATTCTCTTGCAGGATTAGTTTTCAGGTGAGACAGAAAATGAACCCCAAAGGGCTGTCCCTGACAAGTACAGCCACAGCTACGACGCTCCCTGGCTGTGCTGGATCCCTGTTCCCCTGACGTGAGGCAGGGCTCGCAGGGCTTCGGCCCAGGTGACAGCGGGGCAAGTGGGGTTCCGGAAGGGTGAGCCGTTGCCAGGGTACACCCCTCTGGGATGCTCACCCCAGGTCTGACACTGAGCTCGATTGCTGGATGCACCAATTTCTCCAGGTATACATGGTTTTTTATTAAGCAGCCCCTACTGCCCTTGCCGGCAGAGGATGATGACCAGAGGCAGCACCGGAGGTACCCTTTGCCTCTGCCCCTTGCTGCAAGCCATTCTGCAGGGCTGCTGATGGCTCTGGTTGCATAGGCATCTGGGCATAGCCTGCCAGGGCTGCAGGACTGCACTGCACTGCAGGGCCAGAGAGCAAACCACCTGGCAGGTTTGGTAAAAGAGTGTGCACAGGGAGGAGGAAAGGAAGAAAAGAGGGATGAGAGAGAAATAAATCCAAGAAAGGATTTTAATTCTGCTTGTTAAAGTGCAGATTTGAAGCCTTTCCTTAGGCAAACTCTGATGACTGGTAGGATGTGACTCACTGTGCGTGCTGGTAATTGTATAAAAGGCTCATGTGCCAACGGGGGCTAAGGGTTAGTGAGTTCGCGTATGGCTTCCCAACAGCAATGAGGTCAGTGCACATCACAGCTTCTGCTCAGAGGCTGACCAGCACCTGGGTAAGAGCCCGAGATGTCTGAGCAGCTAAAGCATGCAACCCTTCCCTTAGCGCGTCCCATTTGTCAGCTTTCCAGTTCCCGTGGGACACCTGACCTTTCACCTCTAAAATAAGAAAACTGCAAAATGGCAGTGCCTGAAGCTCTGTGTTTTCTATGTCTGCACTGATAAAACCTGCTCGTGGCCCGGGCTATCCGGCACAGCCACCGTGTACGTGCATGCCTGCACGCATGGGTGTGCACAGCCCAACAGCAGGCGGGAGCAGCCCAGGGTCGCCAGAGCCAGCTCTGTCACTACCTGCTGGGGAGCTGGCCTTGGGTGGCTTGCTGTGCTTTACTGCCTGCTTACATCTTGTTTTTACCTTTCTCCCTGGGGACCCCAGTACCTGAGGACCAGCAGCCCTGCAGGAATGGGGTCTCCCCTGTTGCTGCTGCCGCTGGCCTTGCTGACCATGGCCAACAAAGCCAAGGTGTTCAGCCGGTGTGAGCTGGCTCGTGTGTTCCAGGAAGAGAGGCTGAGTGGCTATGGGGGCTACAGCCTCGCCAACTGTGAGTTTCAGTCCCCTGTCCCCACAGACTTTTGTTCCCAGCTGCTGCCGTCACCACAGATGGCAGCTGTGGCACGGTTGGAGTGCCTTCACCCAGGGCTATATTACTGCCAAGCAGATCCATGGCCTTTTATGAGAGCACATTCAACACGGCAGCTCAGAACATCAAAGCGGATGGCAGTGCCAACTACGGCACCTTCCAGATCAGCAGCCAGCTGTGGTGCAGCGACGACCGCAGCCCCTCGGACAACCGCTGCAGGATGGCTTGCAGGGATACCACAGCACTGCTCCTCCAGAGCCAGCCCCAGGAGCAGACACAGCAGCCCAAGCCCTCCCGCTCTGCCCAACTTCACCCCCTGGCCAAAATGGAGCTAGGTGGATGGAAGGCTGGGTCCAGCTCCTCTTTCAGTCAGTGCAAGGTGTGGGTAGCCCCACTGACTCCCGAGGCTAGGGAGTGAGAGGTCACNGAGCAGACACAGCAGCCCAAGCCCTCCCGCTCTGCCCAACTTCACCCCCTGGCCAAAATGGAGCCAGGTGGATGAATGGCTGGGTCCAGCTCCTCTTTCGGTCAGTGCAAGGTGTGGGTAGCCCCACGGACTCCTGAAGCTAGGGAGTGAGAGGCCATGGCCATCGTCAGAGGCGTTTCTCCCAGGCACCACAGCATCGCTACCCCCAAGCCTTCTCCAGGGTTTAACCTTGCACCTCTGGGCCAGCTCCCTTCCCTTGCACTATATCCATTCTTTCCTCTCTTGGGATACTAGGGACCCCAGGGCTCTCTGCGTGTTTTGACTGTGGGTGGAAGGTATGTGGTCCCGATTTGGGTGGGTTGTGATGTGGGGCTGGATGAGATAAATGCATCCCCTGGGTTATGGAGGGAGTAGTTGGGAAAGCGATCACCCAGGGGTGTATTACTGCCAGGCAGATCCAGGTCTTGGCTCAGGGACTGCCACCAGAGGGGAGCTTCCAGACAGACATTGGAAGGGTTTTGCTGTGTCTGACCAGCAGACATTCTGCTATATGAGAAAACCCAAAGTCTGGGGGGCTGGGGCTGGATCTTCCATTCCTGGCCAGACCAAAATCTCCTTTTCCAGATGATCAGCAGAAAAGCTTCCTAATAGCTTTTATTTTCCTCAGCAGAGCAAGCAGGAAGGGATTGAAATATTGTAAGCATAGATGAGTCCGCCTTCCATTTTCCCCCTCCTCCATCTCTCTCTCACATGATATGTATTACAGAGGCAGGCACACCAGCATTTGCAGGGTAAAACATATATTTATGGTTGTTACTGGCCATGCAGAAGCAGATGAGGGTGCCTGCCTGGCAGCATTCAAGCACATGAGGATGATGGCAGCCCAGTAGCGGGAAGAATGAGCAGCATCGATGCTGGGGGCTGTTCAGGTGCCCAACCCTTGCTGCAACCAGCAGGGAAATCTGCTCCGGACTGGTGTCCTGCCCTCGAGTGAGCTCACAGGGCTGTGCTGCTCTCCCTGCAAAACTGCTATTGAGTAACATAACTGATGACATCATCTGTGCCAAAAGAGTTGTGAAAAGTCCACAAGGAATTAATGCCTGGTAAGGGGCTTTGGGGACAGTTTCTTTGGCAGGGCTCATGTGTGCTTTTGAAGGGGCACGGCTGCCCTTTGCCTGACTGTCACACAAAGAGGAGGAACCACAGCTTCAAGGCTTTGAAGATGAGTGGGAATGGAGAGACAAACTTGCATGCTTCAGTCTCTGCAAAGCATCTCACAGGAGAGACTAGGGAGGAAGGAGGAGAGAAAAAATTATTCAGAAAATAATCTCAGGTGAAAAATAAATGGTCAGCAAACAGCCCATCAGCTAGTAGGTTAGTCCTTGAAGATTTCTCTCTGTCTTATGCTTTTACAAAGAGCTCTTTCCCCCAATATTTGCTGTCTCTTATCTTAGCTGGAAGCACCTAGCATGGAAGCAATTCTTCCCAGAGCATTTGAGAGCATTAATCACTGAAATATCCTGCTGAATGTAGATGACAGCCTTTGCTTGGTGCAGCCCTGAACCATCCCTGGGACTCTGGGCTGCTATAACATAGGAAGCCTGCAAAGGCAGAGTAACCAATAGGCTGAGAAAACAGAAGTGGGGGTAGAAGACAATTCCAACAATCATATAAATTTGTGGTTGTCTGAAGTCCCAAGGCATTTTGTGCAAAAATAATGGTGCTAACCACTAAATTCTGAATACGTTCCCAACTGAGGGACAAGATTCTGCATTCAGATTCCCCAGAGCCCCCTCCCCGCCATTACCGTTGGCCTCATTATCTGCTTGTGCTTCCTGTGGTGGGCTGCTGCGCATCCTGGCTCACCACAAAAGCAGCAGCAATTCTGAGTAGAGGTGAGGTAAGTAATTTGTGTGGCATACGCAGCAAATGGTCTCAGGGCCCCTGTGGTGAGCACTGCTGTCACGCGGTCCACTGCGCACTCAACACACTGTGCTCAGCTGCGGTGTCTCACCAAAGGAGGAACCCTTGCAGTGGCAGGAGGTGGCAGGACCTGCCATTGCAATTTGTTGTTCCTGGCCAGGATTTACAGAGAGCTCAGGTGGCATCAAAGAACAGCGATGGCTGCATTACCCAACGAGAGACGCTCAGCCAGGGCTGGAGGGTCTGCAAGTCCTTCTCCAGAGCTAGCGACAGGAGCCCCCTCATTGGAAAGGACCCTACAAAACCAAGACCTTGCTCATACCGGATATGACTTATATCAGTCTAGTACCTAAATAGACTTTCTTTGCTTCTTCCGTCCTCAGGGAGGGCTGCGCCGTGCACTGCAAGGGGCGAGACCTGTCTGAGTGAGTGGAAGGATGTGACCTGTGAGAAAGTCCCCAGCTCAGCTCTGCTGTGGCTGCCGGGGGCTGCCTCCCCTCTCCTGCAAGAGGAGAGCTTCCCCCTTGCTTCACAACACTTCTCAGTTAGTATTTGCAAACCCAATGCATTCCACGAGGTATAAAATATCTTTAACAATGTAGCATGCTTTGTTTTTTTAAAAAAACAAACTCAACTTCCCATTTTCACGTGTGATTTAGGGTCTTGCCCCAAAAGATTTCCCCCAGGGGCTTTTCTGTGCGTGTTTGAATGGGGCTAGGGAGTGAGGGTTGGGAATTGGGTAGACAGCAATACCCTTGGACACAGCTGATTTCTCTGGAGATTTCAAAGAAGGTGAAAAAGGGAAGACCTCAAAAAAGGATGCAAATCTGCAAGCTTTCCAGCACGATTTATTTATATATTTGTAATAAAAATGCAGCAAAACACAGCACAGAATCCTACTAGGTAAAGCTTGCCTCCACTCAGCAATGTAAGCTGTCCCTGTGGAAAGTCGAGGTGCTGCATGGCCCTTTCACGACTGCCAGGGCAAAGGAGGTGAGCAAGCTCTCCTGACCACAGTGCAGCTTGTACTATAACCGGCCAGTCCTGCAGCTGGATTTCTGCAGCAGTCCCTAGCCGTGCACAGAAGCTAGCCCTGCGCTGGTGGTGTTCCTCCACCATGGAAAGGCCACAGTGCAGTGGAAAAACATGCCTGGCGTGGGAATGGCTGTGACTCGCAGCTGGGAGGATTCAACGCAGGGACAGAGAGGGTTAAAGAGAAGCGGTGGTGGTAGCTGTCACCACAGATGAGCCGTAGCTCTGTCTGTTTTCTCTTTGAACGCTTGGGAAAGTACAAAAATACAAAGGAGTATTTTTTTATTACGTTATGATAGCTGTTCCTGTGTTTAAAATGAGAAAAGAGAAAAAAATCCAAGCAACTTATTTGTTGTCAGCAGATGGGGTCTGAATCAGAATCTTACCTTCTAACACTGCCGAGCTTTGAAATCCAACCCTAGGTCTAGAGATGTAAGCCAAGGGAAGACGCTTTAAATGTGTGATCATCACCACTTCACCAAAAAAGTTTCAAATCAAAATGCCAGATCCTAACAGAAACTATACCTTAATCTTTGGAAAGTCCTATTCATTCCCGTTCTAAGGAAAATCTGGGGCAATTTCTATACAGTACCAGAAATTAAGGCAGAAAATGTGCTTTCTGGAGATGGTGGATATCTCAAATACTTGAATGTTAGTGCTGCAGTCCTGGAGCAGACATGGAAACACAGGGGGACTGTGCTCACTTCTGGATGTGTTCGGCCACAGTTCTGTCGAACAACATCCCGCAGAAGCTCTGGTATCTTCCTCAGCAAAATATGTAGCTGACTCATGGCAGAGCTCTGAGGGCACAGGGCAGCTGCCTTCTCTAAGGTGTAACAGATAGCCTGTCTCTTCCCTTTCACCTAAGGCAAAAATCTAGGTGTCCAGCTTCACTTGTACTTGGAAACCAAGTAAGGAACTTGCTTTCAACCCTATCCATCTGAAATCCCAAGAAAGGCAGAGACTATGTCTTCCTGGTTTTCTTGATGAAAGCAAATTTTCCATTTATTTCTAGGAGGTAGTACTTGCAGGGGAAATTTGGTAATCCGTATGAAAAAACCAGTATCCCCCAACCTGAAGCCCCCCCAGTGACACAAGGACTGCAGGTAATCTGGCAGGCTGTCATGTCTGAGCACTGTAACTACTTGAGGACCTTGCCAGCACACATGGACAACAGGGATCATGAGATCATCTATAGGCACATTTTAGAGGAACAAGAAACCTCCTACCAAGATAGAAACAAATTAAATAAAGGGCCTGATCCTGCTTCCATGTGAATTTAAAGGAAGCTTTACCACTGATTTTAACAGCAAACAGGACTGACCTTGTAGGGTACGTCATCAAACAGCTCCAGATTGCTTGAGAGTATTTCAACACTTCCATTATACGCCCCATCTTTCAAACTTGGACATAAATATTCACTTGGCAGAAATCTCAACCTACAAGCAAATTAGGAGATTTGTTTTTAACATTTTTTCCACTCACAAATTAAAAAAAAGAAAGAGAGAGAAAGAGCTCTTCTTGGATGCTTTTAGGTTACTGCTGCTATGCAATAACATTTACCATCTTTGCACTACTCTGTCTTAAAAAACGAATTTGCTAATTCTTAAACAAAAAAAAAAGCAAAATAGATTAATTGATGTTGCATTCACTGTATTCGACTGCAAGGGAGGTAAGTGGACCACTGCTACAACATGGACAGTCACTTGGCTGTTGTGTGTCTTACAAACCATGAGAGCTTGCGAGCCATCAGGCCACAGCTCACAGCAAAAAGAGCAGGGCTGTGTGTGACCCAAGACGCCGGGTGAGACAAGTCCATGCATGGGGATGGAGGAAGGCAGCTGGGGCTGTTGGAGTCAGTGTTACGTACCACCCCAAAACCCAGCTGTGTGCCCAGCCAGTCATCCCTACAGTGAAGCTGGGGGCTTTGCTGTCATGTTTTGGAAAGCTCTTTGAGACTAAATTATCTGCGTAGTTGCTACAGAGACTTGAAAGTGTTGGTATGAGGTTCATGAGGTCAGAGAGGAGAGCTAGTCCTCTGCTCCACAATGTCCCCCAAGATCTCCAGCCCCACACCCCCAACTCCAACGAACAAAGTCAGAGGTGCCAGACCCAGCTGCACTGTGAATGCAAGAGACATCCCGGAGCACCAACATGTCCCTGCAAAACCAGTTTCTCTATTTGCTTTCCTACTGGCCAAATGCCACTACCTTCTTCCAACCTGAGTACATAGCCAGACTTTTGGATCCTGCAGATTGTATTTATTAGGAGAAGAAACTAAAGATGAATTTAGCTATTTCCTCGACACAATCCTCTTTCTTTACAGACTTACAGAGAGTGTACTGGGCACAGGACAACTCATGTAACGAGGGACAATTATTTGCTCCCAATTCAAAATTAAATTTCTTCTGGTAGCCTCCCAAATCACTCCTTCTGTCAAAGTCTCTCTGTGTGGTCCAGCATGCCAGCTGCCAGCCTGCCTCTCCTCTGCGTCTGCTTCTGGGCTCCCTGCATCCCTTTTTTACACACGCACACACACACTCAGAAACACACCCTGCCATCACTGGTCCCCTGCGTGTCCAGGCTGGGGTTAGGTACTTGCCATCGGCCGTGGAGCAGCTCCTCTCCCGGCTGTGCTCCCTGCCCACCACCCAGCTGGTGTCCTGCTGTTACAGCTACTGATCCCGGAGCTTACATAAAGAAACACAATTGTTTTTACACAGATTCTGAGGGAGAGGCTGGCAGCTTCATTGTAATTTAATCTAAACCAGAATAAGACAATAAATATTGTTGTGTTTGCATAAGGATGTAGTAGGGTGAGTAAAGCAGAAGATGCTGAGGAAAGAAACACCTGTATAATTCGCAAGGAGAGGAAATATTGAAAACTACAAAGTTTTGTAGTTTGGACATCTTCACTGAAAAATAATATATTGTTATAGAGACTGGCGAATCTGATTAATTCTTTCAAATGGTTTACTCTCCAAACCCTCACTCATATTCATGGCCTTTGCTCCTGCGTCAGTGATGTTAAGTAGGGAAACCTGGTCCCGTGCACTCAGATGTGTCTACACACAGCCAGTCTAGCACAAAATCAAAGTTTCTGTTCATCACTGCTATCTCCAAGAGAAATCTCTGGGACTGAGGATGGTGGCCTGATGAAAAAGATCATGTGCAGAAATTGTAGGCACGATAGAGCTCTTTAATCCAGGAGAGAAAAGCATAACAAGAACCGATGGCTGGCACTTAACTCCACGCAAATTCAACTGAGAAATGAGTTATAAAATTTTGATTAGTGAAAGGAGACTAACAACCAGAATAATCAAGAAGAAGAAATGGTGACTTCTTCAGCTCTTGACACCTCCTGATAGAGAGCAGATGTTTTTCTGGGTCTATGGTGATGGAAGGGAACTCCTGGGGCTCTGCCAAAGAGGACGCGGGTGAAATCCTGCAGTAGAGTGTCAGCAACAGCAACTCACTCACCCTCATGCTGGATCAGGCTTAGATTTTACCCTGCTCAAGATGTACTTTGCAACACTTGCCATCTCTCTCTGGATGAGACAGCTTGCCATCGCCAGCTCCGGTCCACAGCTTATCGCCCCATCCTCAGCACCTGCTGCATGTCCTGCCTCCACGGAGTGGGGCCCAGTGCCATCCCATGGGGACCAGCCTGTCACTTTGCCTCTTGCTGCTTTCTGTGACCCCTCTACCCACCATCCACGGGGAAATGGAGAGATGGTCAGTCCCGCTGATGCTGACGGGGTCCCATGGAGTCCTAAGGGGACGTGGGGACAGGAGCATCCTGGACATCTAACAGCTGGAAGGAGGGCATTCTTAAGGGCCCCTGGGTTCAGTATTTTTGTCTAACTTGCATGTCAGTGGGAGGTATCATGGATGCTTTAGATCTGAGACATTGTAACTGAATTTCCAAGGTGGAAATGATAGATAATGGGTGAGTGTAGTTTTACTACAAGAGTCTTGAAATTGAATCTGGTCCTTTTTTACTGAGTGCCTTGCTGAAAATGTACTTTCCAATTCTAAGGGGTGTGCCACCGTATGGCTCTCAAAAAGGTATTTGAAAAACACATTTGGCCCTCAGTGAGGAAAAGATGACCTAATGGACTCTTCTGGCATGATGTCTATGAATCCTCTCACAGTTTCCCAAGGCACCCAGCGTGTTTGCTCATGACCCTTCTGCAGCAGCGGTGGGCAGGTGCTGCTGCTCCTGTGAGGAGCGTCGTCCCTCTCTGCTTGCAGCCCATCCTGCTCTCCTGCCCCAGACACTAATTCCCACTTGGCTGGATCATGTCCTGACTCCGTCCAGCTGAGACCCTCTGGGCTAGTGCAACTGGGGCTGCTGCAAACCATCTCAGGGAAATTACTTCAGTTTTGTGCGAGATTCATTTCTCCCTCAAGGTCGCAGGACACTTTCTGTCCTGAACTCCTTCTTTCCACATGCTGATCTTTTTTTAACTGTTCTGGGCTGATGTCATCCATGCTGGTCTCAGCTAGGGGAGTAATCTTTGTGGAAACTTTGAACAAAATCCCTTCAGCGTCTTTTGAATTGTTGTAGAGTGGTAAAATAGACTTCTATAATTGTTAAAAGGATAATGAGTTCTTCTGGCAATGCTACAAGAAAAGAGATGATGTTGAAAGGTTAACAGTAAGACAATCCTTTTGGGGGGTTTGTACTGTGCTTCACTGAAGGAATTAAAAAATTAATGACATGAGATCTACCATGGCCTGGGATCTGCTCTAACTTTTAATTAAGACAAAGAAACTCAACTCATAGGCAACATTGCTTCATAGTTTTACTGGGTTTTAACATAAGACAGCAGCTCTATGACGGCTGTTTGGATCATTTTCAGGATGGAGTTTGTTAATGAAATAACAATCAAACACATTTCCCCTATAAAAAATTCAAACCACAAAAATATTCAAAAAGCTAAGCATCAACTTCAATCCCTTAATCACTTAATGTTGGGCTACAAGAAAATCCATGAAGAAAAAAGAAATTTAGAATTTAGAATTGAGATTTTTGGCAAGGCTGGCTCATTTTCTGCACTGATCTATACTAGCATGCTAAGCAGACCCCTTTGTAAACATACTGCCCTTGCATTGCACACTGGTACTAGCTAAATGGTCCCATGGAAGATAAAACTAGCCCCATTCATATCATCCATGGATCATTTTGTTCTTTAAAAATGCAAAACATGGTTTAGACAAACCAGAAAGCAAACAGAATGTTTGTGCCACAACTGAACTCCACAATTAAAATAACATAGAAAGCAAAGTGCAACATATGATGCTGTTGCAGCACACGTCATAGTGGCAGTGCCATGGCGGTTCCAATTTTACGGTTAAATCTATAATAGCCAATTGTTTGTCGGAAGCACTGTTAACTAGAGCTTAAAATGTGCTGGTGATGCCTTCATGTCAGCATTTTCTGACTATTAGCAATTTCATTGTGCTGCTTAAAGTTGGCAATATTTTGTATTTAAGTTCTGCTATCATGAGTTTTGCTTGTGTTTTACTAAAGAGCATTATAACCCAGAGCCTGGGGGGAAATTCCATTCCCCTTATTAAAAAATTGTGGCCATTTTATTTTCCTTATCTCTGCCATCCATTTCCTTTGTTTCTCAATGCATTGCTGCAAATCACAAAGACATTTCCTTGTCTGCTTTACTTTGGACCCCTTTAATAAAAGCTCCTACATAATCAAAGTCACAGGATTCATTTGATGAAGCGAACTAGCTTTGCTGAGGGGTCACAGTTGGAGATTTAGCATTTCAGAAAAGCAAAAGATCTAAAGGCAGGAGAGATGGACAACAGTTTTTACAAGATATCAGATAAACATGCAGTAACACAGAATGAAATTCAGCTCCTATAAAGCAGAACAGCTCAGTGTGATCTGTCTTAACTACAACCAGGTGATCGGAGCCAGCCTCCCTGCAGAAAAGCGAGCCTCGCTTCCTTTGCCTCATTAGTCTGTTTTCTGTGGCATGATGTCATGGCGAGGAGGTACTTTGTACTCACCGATGCAGGGCTACAAGGAGTTGTGTAACATAAGAGAGAGAAAAACATGAGAGCAAAAACATTTCGCTGTTCCTTTGCTTGTAGATACTGCTCAGGCTGCTGCTCAGCAGGCAGCAGGAGATCAGACTATGTGACCCTGAGAAACAGTGGTCATTGCCCATTTGCTTTCATCAGGAGCAAAAAGCTTGAATAGCTGAAGTTTCTCAAGACATAGAAAGTTCTGGTAAATGTCTGTGTAAAATACATTTTTCTGATATTGCCAACGCAAAGTATTTTGACTTTCTCAAACCAAAGAGCTATGTTTGCTTGAGTTGTTGCTGCTGCTGCTAGGACCTGCCATTCAGGTTCCTCATGTCCCCATCTCTCATGTGAGGGCCAGGCTCCTCACCAGCATACACGTCACTGTGTAAGCCATGACAAAACAGCTCCCAGAAAGCTGCCCACCTAGGAAGGGCTGCATGAGCATTGGAAGAGATCTTCCAGGAAGGGGCCTCATTCATGTCATCATCAAGCAGACTCAAGACACACATCCTGCTACAGATTCAGCAAGCTGAAAACTCTTGTTCTGAAAAAGTCTGAAATTAAATCTTTTATTTTATTTTATTTCCTACCTAAATTCAATAGAAAAGAGATCACCAGAACCACCTTTTTGGCCCTAGGATCTGGGCTGCTGTAAAGAGGCGCAGCCTGGGGTGCCTGGACCTCAATAAGAGGGAGCTCAGGGAGTAGGAGATAAGCAGTGGGGCCATTGGTGTCAGCCTTAGACTTTTTCATGTGGACTACAGTGTACTTTTAAGCAGAGTTAAGCATTTAGAGTGAGATTCAACTCACTGTAAAGTAGATACCTCTTGTCTGTTCAGCTGAATAATAAGCAGAGGTCCTTGGATTCAATTTAGTGCTTAAACACAGGCGTCAAGACACATTGGAGATATCAGGAGGTTTCCTGTGTGGCCTCCAGCTGCAGGTCTGTGAGCATGTCGTTCTCCATAAGTCCTTCACAACACCTCCCAGCCAGTGCAGATACCCCAATATCCTAGATCATCTCTGGTGGCACTAGCTGGTCACATTTAGGCAATTGACTCAAGCTCTGTTGACCACATTGACTGGATCTCCACTGACTATAGTGAAAGTTTAGATATCTAGTGTTCAGATATCTACATTTAACTGCCATGCATGTGGGTGGCTAAATCCTGTACTGAACTACCAGGAAAAATACAGTCAGTAACCCAAACTGCAGGAAGAGCACTCTCAAATTCAAGAGTGACTTGAATGAAATACTGTCATTCCCCTCAAAACAAAGAGCTTCTACTGGCTTTTGCTTAGTTTTTGTCCCCCCAACGGCCTCTTTGATTCTGCTGTGTTTTTTTTTTCCTACAAATTACACAGAGGAGTAAGGGTTTGAACCTCATGGTGCTCTGACCGGCTTAATCAGTTCCCTGTTCAACACGTGATGTCCTTCGAAATGAACATGCAGGTTTCTGAGAGGCATACCTCTGGCACAAAATTACTCAAATGCAGAGGCCAAGTTCTCCAGAAGTAGGTGGTTCCCTCAAAACATACCTTTGAGTCTTCATCATTCTTACCATAATTTCCAAAGTTTAGACTTCTCAAAATTTGCCATGACTAACTGACGTTTACACTAATCAGTGTATTAAGTCAAGAAATTCCAATTTTCTCCTCCAAGACAGATGTAAGCAGTGAACGAGCTGCTAACATCTCATTACATGCAACGATGTCATTATGTGGAAAGTAACACAACTGGGATGCCTGAAGCAAGATTTTTAGCCACTGAGATCTGAGAACTTGGTCATAAAACACCGACTCAAATTGAAACAGTCAGGGTGAAATTCAGTGCCTTAATACCAGCAACTCAGGCGCTACTATGCTGCATGGGCTTGTCCTTCTTCTTGTTTCTTTAACGTACTTAAATTGTGTAGAGGTAATGGGAGTGGCATGGTTGGGTGCTTCAGACTTGTTTTAATTCAATTGTAACTTTGGCAAACTTCTACATTTTAACAGATCCTCCAGTAACATGCTCCAAAACCCCACAGGAGCCTGCTAAACTTTGTAGGACATGCCTTAGATGAAAGTTTACTCAGACAGGTAGTTAATGGAAGGTCTTGTTCTTTTTTGGAATTGCCCTGAGTTTGGCACATACTGAAGTTCATCCCTGATAAACCTACAATACTGTAAATTCTGCAAGCCCTGGACAACAAGGAAGAAAAGTTAGCACACCTAGACATCATATAACCACAACTAGTATGTGTTTCCCCTGCTCTATTGGAGGTGAAGAACTGAAGAACAATGATGTTAGATGTAGTCCAGGCTGGGGTTCTGTGACATGCTGTGTGACAATGTGAGGATGTGAGCCCAGCTTTACACGGTAAACCACTCTGGTTGCTGGAACATGTCTTCCTTCTTTTATTTTATCTGTGCTCTCCATAGGCTTTATGTGAGGCAGAAGATGTGGATGTCTGGGTCACCCGAGAGAGCTGCTGAGAGGCAGCTCAGGTGAATAAACTCCACAAACCCGTGAAAATTCCACCGGGCAAAGCACTAGCCTCTCCTGCTTTAAGCTACTCCTTATTCTTAGACTGTCTCACTTTCTCTGGGAAGCAAGAGCTACTGTAGTCCTCGGACCGAGGCCAGGACTCTCGAGTTGTTCCAACAGTTGGAGAGAGAAAAACTCAGCCACTGCCTAAGCAAAATAAAGCACAGCACCAAGGGAATGAGAGCCACAGGCTTGCTGCATTATAGCCCCTCAGCTAGGTACAGCTTGGGATGCTGACCCCATGGCGTGTTGTAGCAGGAGATTTCATAGCTGCTGGGATGGACATCTACTTCTTCTCAGGGAAGCCTCTCTGAGTGTGTTTTTCTTTTCCTAAAGGGTGGTTGTCCCTTGTCTGGGCCACCGCAGCCAGCAGCCGTCCTGGGACCTTTGCAGCCGAGCAGAAGACAAATGTTTATTGCTTCTCATCACAAAGGATTCAGGCAGGGGATGACATGAAGAATATATGGGCTCTTTATGCTTCTCCCTGACTGCTGTTTGGGCAGAGAGCCTATGGATGGGGTAGGAGTCCTGTTTATGCAGCGGCTTACAGACACAAAGCACTCTGATTTTGGAAGGAGACACCTTTCCCTCACACCCTGGCGGGGCCAGGATTTCTGGACTCTTTGCTTACCCGTGAACCAAAGGCTGGGAAGGGAGATGGAGGCATGTGGCCCGGTGCACCAAGCCTTGCCCTGTGAGAGACCTCTGCAGCCAGGGAGGCACTTGCACAGCCCTGATTCCCAGCGGCTGCCTCCCTCGTCTCGCTGCCACCCATCCACAGGGGTGCAAAAGCCCAGACGTGGTTAAAATGCAGCAACACTTCTCACCAATACTCCACACATTTGAGGACAGGAGACAGGCAGGCAGGCAGATCTTCTGTCCTTTTCCCATGCACTTTTCCTTCATGCATATGCAAAAATCGTTGTTACCGAGGGAGAAATCACAAAGATCTTTCTCTGCTGCAGAAAAAGCACATACAAAGTAAAGCCTAAATTCAAAGAGTAATCAGAATTACCTTTCAAAACAGTATCTTGTTACTGGCTAAAACAAACAGTGTGGTTACTGCCAGGAGAACTACCAGGCAGCCCAGAAGGACAGATTGCAGAAGATTAAATAGTCATCTGAAAAAAAAAAACCAACCCAAAACAAGACGGAAAGAGACTCTTTCTACAAAAGACTGCCTCAGATGGAAATTAAAAGGAACGAGGTGGGAGAAGGAGGATTACCCTCTCAGTGCAGCAATTAATCCCAGGAGGAGAAGGGGTAGAAGATCTGCAGCGCTGACCACGGCTGTGTCCATGGGCTGCTGCGGGGCTGGGGCTGTCGCCGTCCAGGCCAGCCTGCACTTTTGAACCGTGCCATTGAGTCAGGCCCTGCAGACCCACGGGAAGATGGAAACAGGATGACTGGACCTTTGAAGTTGCCAGGGTGTAATAGCGAGAGGAGACGAGAGAGCCTACGCTCACAGTAACCCACTGTCTCTCGTCAGCAGCAGCACATTAATTTGCCGGGTGAGGATCATGCGAGAGAAGCGATGTCAGGAAAAAAGCACCAGGGAGGAGGCCCAAGGAGAGGAGGGGGCTGGGGACTGGAGGGGGAGGGTGGGAAGGGAAATTCAGAGAAAATTGCTCAAAATTACAGTATTCAGCTTTTGCTGACAGTATATCAAAGCCCAGCTTCTGCCTTTATGATATTTAAATCCCTGCCGCTTCCCCAGAAAAACAGCATCAGCACAATAGAAACATTATGTGCCGGCGTGGGGAGGGGGAGCGCCGCTGAAACGGGACTCGCTTCGGGTTGGGATGCTGATGGGGACTTGGAGGGCCTGACGGCTCCACCACAGAGACGAACAAAGTGCCCGTCTACAGCGACAATGTCCCAAGGAGGCACTTTGAATTCTTCTCCTGTTACATAGTTTGAAGCACACACTCACACACACTCACACACGCACATGCACACACACTCTCTCACATGCTCCCCCCATCTCTCCCAAGGGAAACGACCCAGTCCTTGCACAGGGTAGGAGCACTGAAGATGCAACAGCATTAAAATTAAACAGGGTGATAAATCATAACTGACAGCTCGGTAAGAGGATTAAAGCTCCTGCCAGGGATTAATTCCTTCTTCTCGTTACAATGCTTTGCTCTCCCTCACGGGATCGGCAGCCCCTTTAGTGGCGGTGCCAAGCGCACCTTCAAAATGACTGCCTTCTTCCTCGGCTGGCAGCTCCAGCAGGGAACAAGAAGGGACACAAACCCCTCCTGGGGTAGAGCCTTGGGAGATGGTTCAGGGGGCGGTGGCAGAGATCCCAACCACGCCAGAAGGATGCGAGCTGCAGGAGAAGGACAGGGAGACGCCAGGAAGCGCCTGGGAGAGGGCAGGCCCCCGGGGAGGGTGTGTGCCCCCCGGGGGGGCTGGTGTGGCACCCCACAGCAGATTTCACATACATCCGGTGTTCACAGCTGGGCTCTAGCTGCCAGGAGGAAGCAGTGTCAGAGCTCCTTGCTATAGCTAAGAAATAGCCAAGCCCCACCGAAAACCCGAGCCAAGTGACTTGTCAGAGTTGTGCCTCTGAGCAGCAGAGCCAAGGGGCCAAGGAGAAGGTAGCTCCTCCTGGCACAGGTTTCACACCAGGCTGGAGCTGCCTGCGCTGCCGCGACCCAAAGGGATGGAATAAGTTGGCAACTGTAAGCTGGTAAGTAAGTTATCTTCAAAGAACTGTGCAAACATCAACACAGCTCTGCAAGACCCCGTGAGGGAGGCAGCTGTCTTCCCCTCTCCAGATGGCTGGAAGAGGTGGGGGTCCTCTCGTGGCTGCCCTCGGGAGAGCTTACGTACATCGAGGGAGTCTCTGCCGGAGCATGGCTCGCCCAGTGTTAGCTGCCAACCCCCAGCCAAGGGCTCAGCCCATGAAACTGTCTATTATCTTTTAGGCACCATTTGCCAACTAACAAGATCAAAGGCCTTTCTGTTCATAAACCTAAACTGGTTCTTTATTAGAAGAGCGACAGATCTAGCATTTGAGCCTTGTGCAGACAGACTTGCTTTGCCACCTCCTTCCTGCCCCTGTGCTCCTGGGCTGGTGACACCTTTCTTTCTCAGGATATGTACGGAGGAGCAAGGAATGATGAGGAACTCGGCTGGAAGCCAAAAGCACTGCCAGCTCTGCGTGTAAAACCTGCAATGGCCTCCTGGAGGAAATTAAAGTTTCTTTCGGTAGGAAGCCGAGGGTTACACCAGGGTTGCATTTGGCCCAAGGACCAAAAGCCAGACATGTATTTTACACTTCATTGTGTTTTGCACATACAGCTACAAGCCACAGAGGCGGAAAAAGCTCTGTCTTGCACCCCCGGGGACGGATGGCAGGTCAACCCCTCCTGTCACTTGAAAGGGGGCAAGCACACCCAGGTGTTCCTAACACACGTCATGAGGAAGCGTGACACCAAAAGCCCCGTGCAAAGGTAGCATAACCTTGCAAAGCAGGCACAGCATTAGCTCCTCAGTCCTTTGGCCAAATGAATCCAAGGACAGATGACAGAGAAGAATGCCAACAGGAAAGGCAGCACCCAAGCAGTGGCCTGAGGAATCATGAGGAAAACCAGAATTATCCCAGCAAGACCAGAACAGGAGACCCTCCCCCAACACTGCCTTTCATCATCCCTTGTGTATTCAAGGGTGCTCTATTTCCATTAATGTCTGTCTTGGAAAAATAATTTTTTGCCTCTGAATTGCCTGTGAAACCAGAAGAAGGCAGCAAATCTGGCTCCATTTCCAGGCGCATGAGGGGATGGGGAGTGTTCTTCAAGACTACCAAGAAGGAGAAAGGTACTTCCAGGAGATGTTTGTGACAGCCCAGCCTCTGGCACACTGCCTAGTGAGGCTTACAGCCCAGGGAGGCATCAGCTTGGGGCCTCACTTGGGGTATCTTTTGGAAAGAGCATGTCTCCAGCTGGAGACGCTCAGTAAGGAGCAATAAGCTATCTGGACCATACCTAGAACTCTTATTAGAGGAAGATTTTTGTCCAACAGCATTGCTTTTTCTGTTCAAAACAATAAAAATCAACACAAAGACAAGGGCAAATCTGATCCTCATGCAGGAGGGGCAGCAAAGGCACATTTCTTCTGCGCTGGTTGAGGGCAGCACCCATCTCCTGTGGTGAGATCTCCTCCCTGTGCCCCGGCCGTACCTGGTGCTCCTGCAGTGCCGGTGTGGATACTCAGGGAGTAGGGTGAGCATAGCACCATCAAGCACTGACACAGCCTCTGAACACTCCCCCGACATCCAGCAATTTATAGCAAAGGCACTTTCGAGCATGATATGGGGGGGTTTATTGCCATTGCTAGATTTTTCTTCTCTTAATTTGTCTTTTTGAACACATGCAATCTTTTAGCACCCAGAACTACTTTTGGCAAGGGAGATTCCACAGTTTCACTATGCTTTTTTGTTTGTGTGAGACAAAGACCGGTGCACAAATGATAACATGTCCTAATGTTACATTAGGACAAAGCTAAAGTCTGTTTCGCCTTTGCTAGAAACTCCACTAAGGTTAGGATTCAAACCTCTAACAGATCCTCTGCATTTCAAACTCGGCTTACATATGGCAGGAGTGCATTTTTAAAGTTGTTATTGGGATTTGATAAATCAAATTAATTCATGGGTAGAGGACAGAAGGCGGAAGAGATGTTAAGTTATGCAGCAATGTGGGCATGTACAATGGATTGGTGACAGCTTTTACCTTTGCACTTTTCCTATGCCCCAAGGGTAGAACAGTAAGGATTGACCTGCAAATTCATACATCCAGCATGCAGCTAGAAAAGAGATGGAAAGCATTTTTCAACCATTTATCCCTCAGTTTGTTTCTGTACAGAAGGAGAAAAGCAAATCTTCCACATAGCCATCGTGCGGCTCTGAGTGCATGTAAGAGCACACTGAGCATGTTGGCTGGGAATTGCTCTAGAAGCTCTAAGTATTGTTATGTGGTTTCTTCCCTTTCCAGGCATCTTTGTTTCCCCAGTTTCTGGCCAGGAACACAACCTGGAGCACCCAAGTGCTGTGGCGAAGCCAGCTGTCATGACATTTCCAACCTAACCAGAAGTGCAGGAAATCTCCCAAGAAAGCTTGTTTTTATAGGCTCCCAGAAGGCTTGCATGTGTCAGATATGCTTATCCAGACCAAACCCAGCCTTCCTGAAATTCATCCCTCACTAACATTAATGCTTTTTTCCACGTCAATTTGAGTGGTGTGAGATTTTTGGCAGTCGGGGAGTAGTAAAGATTTGTTTACAGCTGTTTTTGAATGGATGCTGCTTTGTTTATTGCAATTCATGCCAAAGGAATATTTCATAGCAAGTAGTATATTCCAACTTACTCATTTTTTTCATTATTTTCTTTTACTGTAGGGCTTTAATCTCAACAACTTATGTTGTTTAGCAGTGGCCAACCACATAAAGCAAATGGAGGGGAGAAAAAAGGAAGACATTTTGTAAGATGTTATCCCTTTTCTGAGAATTTCAAAGGTGAAATCTCAAACCGATGCACAGCAGCTCAAAAACAAGGGAGGACCGTTAAACTGTCATATTCCCTTACTTTTTTCAAGTATCAATTTTTTACAGAAATGGGGTGAATCAATCTAAAACTTTTGGTTAATTCTATCACATATCCTTGTTCCTCGGCCCAATTACCTTAACTGAACATATTTAATCTTGCTTCTGGTGCAAATGTGCAGTGCAAGAAGGCTGAAGTGAATTTTCCACAACCATCTAGGTATCATCAGGCTTAAGCAGTTTCTGCAAACTTTGGTTATCCAAAAGCACACAAAAAGGAACTTTAACGGGCTTTCAATTCCTGACATTAATTTAATTAAATATGTAAATATTAGCCAAGTATTTTTTGTAGGGTTGTCTGGTTTGAGGTGGTAGGAGGTTGAATAAGTATTAAGCCCCCAGGTAAGATTCCTTGTCTAATGAAAAATAAAGCCACATGGGCCCACTGTTAATACAGAAGGCACAATTTTTCCCCCAAAAAAGAAGTTTGTTATGCATTCCTTTTCATGTGAAGACTTCTAAAGTCAGCAAAGTTTGTGTTCTCAGTAAAATATGCAGAATTGGAAGATCTGCTGAGAGCTGCAGAACTCATCTCAGAAGTGCATCTCTCTAGGCTCCATTGTCATTATCTGATCTAGAATGCAAGATACATCCTGCATTGGAAGATACAATCTGCATTTTCCAGTGTGTTAATAACTTGACCCCCTCCAAAGGTCCTGCTGTGTGTATTGAAGCTGTCTATTAATTCCCCTGTGGACTGCTGGGTTTGGTATTTAATCTCCAGGAGGAATTTAAGAAGGTCAAAGTCCCCTTCTTTGAGGAATGCCATACAAGTAATAAAACAAAGTACATTTGCCCTTCCAAGAGCTAGAAGTCTGGGAGTGGTGATGACAAGAGACCTTTGGACTATTTATACCGCTATTAGAAAGGGGAGGAAGGGCAGGGAGATAGTTACTGTAGTTTAATAAGTTTGGGAAGATGGTTTATATATATGGAGTTTCAACTCCACTGTGACATTTAATTTATGTTAAATATAGTGAAGGGGTCAACGTCTCTTTTCACACCACTGTAATCCTACAGACCCCCTTGGTCTCTGCATGGTGGCTAGAATTTGGGCGATGGTTCTTTTCTTGGACTAAATAAGTTCAGGATGTAATAAAAGCTCAGCAAACTTTCCATAGAGAGATCTGTTCACGGAGTATCTGTGCCGGTAGGACATCAGCACAAAACATCACTAAGCCAAAGACCAACTAGAAAAATCCCTAAGAGATGTACTTGACAGCAGTGGCTCAATCCTAAATCCCAGCATCAAGCAGACCTTCCCCTGTCTGCAGAGAACTTCTGAGACAGCAGAATTATGGCCTCTCCAGTGCTGAGAGGAAAAAAAACCTACACCAAAACATTCATGGACTAGAATTTACCAAGTTGTAATACAGAGGCTCCTTGTTTTGAGACACACTGGGCATTTTATGCCATTGTCTCATGACAGCCATGGAGGTATGGTCAAAATTGCCAAAGGTCATTTCAAAACGTGCGTCTGTGGCAGTGACTCTGGGCACAGCTGAGGTTACCGCATGTGTGGACATGTTCTTGGTGCTTGTACAGCACCCACGAACGATTCATGCCTCACAGAGCAGGGCCCAAGATGGGTTGCTGATGTTACGTCATATTACCTCGGGTCTCTGATTAGGTTACGGCAGTTTCTAGATCAGCTTCCCAAGAAAAATAGAGTAAACATGATAGCACTGTTTGTTTATGTGTTTGTCTATCCATCTGTCCCTGCAAGCCTGCTGGCCAATTCCAATTAAGTTTTGGCAGTAGAAGAAGCTTCAAGGGATCACATTCTTGCAAGCTGATCTAAAGTGCACGAGGCAC
Organism: Steatornis caripensis; assembly: GCA_013398225.1. Classification (NCBI taxonomy): domain Eukaryota; kingdom Metazoa; phylum Chordata; class Aves; order Caprimulgiformes; family Steatornithidae; genus Steatornis; species Steatornis caripensis. The sequence goes on along the minus strand of VZSC01012188.1, from coordinate 63,782 downwards.
AGAGAGCCTAGAAATACCTCCTCAAAGTAAAAGCTCAACTCCAAGAAATGCACAAGGAAAGGAAACACCAAAACTGAGACTTTACTTGGTTCTGTGGCTTGTGAAGCTACTTTCCATGGAAACTGGAGCCCAGAGAGGGACGTAGTGAGCAGCCTTGCGAAAGCCTGCAAATCTTTCTCAAAAAGCTGTAATGGCATTTTCCCATTATCCTGGGGTGAAAGCACCTTTTCAGCCCAGTATTCATAGGGACATGAGAGTCAAGGCTGTGAATATAAATTCTGTACCATAAATACAAAACCCCAGTGCACGGTCAGGAGTTGATGCCACAGGGCAATGCTCCTCTGTACCTCGTGAAAGGCAGCCTCCTCACCCCAAAATCTCCTCGCAGCCTTGATCATGGTTGGGTGCTGTCTCCGCTCGGTGCCCTTCGCAGTCCAGGTGCGGGCAGATAACGGCTCGAACTTCCCTTTTACTGCTGCTTTTATTTCATCTGCACTGAGATACCATCAGTAACAAGGCAAGTGTCGGGAGATTTCTTTGACAGTCCTCTCAGACATCTGATTACGAATGGCCCTGGCTTATCCAACGCCTCGCCTAGCNATGGCCCATGGGCTCTGCTGCTTTTATTTCATCTGCACTGAGATACCATCAGTAACAAGGCAAGTGTCGGGAGATTTCTTTGACAGTCCTCTCAGACATCTGATTACGAATGGCCCTGGCTTATCCAACGCCTCGCCTAGCTGATTACTTCAAAGGGACTGGCTCTCCCTTCTCTTGCTTCTGCTGCCCAAATAACTCCTTTTCCAGGACTATGTTTTTGGCCAGGCTTTTTAAAAAGTGCATCAGTGTCACTGTCTGCACAGAGCTGGATCTGAGGAGGAGCCTGACCTTCTGGCCTGACAAGCCCAAACTTTGCGATGTGCAAATCTGCTGGAAACTGAGGGTTTATGAACCTTTCACATGATTTTTGTGTGTTCATGGGGTTCAAAAATTGGATTGAGGTCATGAACTTTTCCCCTCTTCCTCCTGTCATTTGACACTAGGACTTTCCCCAAGAGTGATTCGTTCCATTAAAAGCGTATTTTCCTAACTAAACGAGAGTTCTGTGGTACTGCATGTCCAGACAGGAGATGTGATTAATCACAAGACGGAAGAACAACTTTGGAAGGAGGAGCCCATCAGCATGATTAGAAACCATGGATAAAACCCTGGCCCAGCAAAGCTAGCAGCAAAATATTATTGACCTCTGTTAGACCAGGTTTTCATCATCTGTTTCTTTTTTTTTTCCATTGGAGTTTTTCTTCTCTCCTCCTCCTCCTGGGATCTGTGTTTGTTTTCCTTCAGCCCACTCAAAAGCTTTTTTTCTCCTTATTTTTGAATAGCCTTCAGATTTCTTTAATCCACAACTGTTTCTTAGACTGCTTCCCTTCAGTACAAATCTGGCTCCTGAAACATCTGAGATGAACTTTAAGCAGGCTGAGAATGAGACAAAATAAATTTGCCCCTGGAAACTTCATTCTTTCCACAATTTTCTGTGGTTTTCACCACCATGCCAGCAGAAAAATAGATGCCTTACATGTATTTCGTAAGGAACTTGGTTTGCAGGGTAAGTTTCTCACCGCCAGAACAAGCCAGCCCAGCTACAAAGCACAATGCACATGGATGGCAAGAGGGCAGTGTTAGAGATGGTTTTTTCCCATTAGGTTTGCTTTGCACGGCAGTGAGAAGCCATGACCACCGAAACAACCCAGAGCCAGCGCGGTCCCCAAGGCTGGCACCATCAGCAGTGTCCCCAGCACCTGAAATTCTGTTAATGTCAGAGTGAGACACTCATGTAACCAAGTGTGGGATTTCTCCCTCCTTCTCATGGTTCAGGAGCTGAATCTCTTCTTTATCCCCCTGTTTCTCTCTTGGTAGGGCTGAGAGCCCCTGGCTGCAGTGCATAGCTGCGCTACCAAAGCACGTGAAGGCACAATCCATGCCCTTGAGAGCTTAACAACTTAGCTTAGCTGTTAACAGATTAGTTTAACCACTTGTAATTAACTTTGCCAGGTTAACAGCTAGGTTTCCCACTGCCCACAGAGCGCATTTAGCATTTGGGATCTCAGTTACACCTCCTGCTGGAGATGGACCTTCAAGGGAGTTTACCATAGAAAGACATTTCAGAAAGGACTGATTTTGCACACTAACACTTTGCTTCCAAAAAGTGATTTGATGTAAATGGCTGCTGCCCATAATTCTTTGTGTGTACTAAAACTTTGGAAATCCAATTGTTTTTTAGCTGATAGCCTGCAAAGTTATTGGGCTGATTGACAGCCAAAGAGCCTGAAATCCTCTGTGCATCAGGCATTAAGAAAGAAATGCCAGCGCTTCCCCAATTCAAAGGGCACCTCCAGCTCTGTTCAGCCCTTCACATCCCGAGGTGGGCAGCAGAGCCTCTAGGTCATGCATGCCAGCTGCTACCGTAGAGAGGGATACTCCAAGCAGCGGAGCCCCCCTGACCATGCTCTTCAGGTGATGGATGTGGTGTGCTCCAAGCTCCGCTCTGCCAGAGCCTGTTTCAAGTACCTGGGTTATCAGAGCACTGCCATTATAAATGTAAACTGCAAATGGAACATCAAACAACAGCCTCGTCCTGCACAGCATCACTGCCACAACTCGGCCGAGGAGGAGGTGCCTGATCATTTCCAGCTCTCAGACTGCTGGGGAAGGTCTGGGGAGTGACTGGGATACAGAGCAGCATTCACAACAGCCTCAAACTCCTTCTTCAGGAGGGCTAAGGTCACGCTTTCCTCCTACACTCAGCTTTGTTATATTAAGTATAATTCTCTTTACTTTATGAAAACAGGTTAAGAAGAAGAACTGGAGATATTTGGATTAATGTACAAGAACAGGGGGATTAAGAGGCCCTGTCAATTAAGGTGATCCCTTTAAGGCTCTGCCCTTTCACCCCTGGAGCTTGGCTTTAATTCCTGCTCAAACTGATGTGACTAAACCTCTCCTAATCTGACAGCTGATACAGGTCGTAAGTTAAATGTCTCCAGGCAGGAAAAGACACCGTCCTCATCGTCTCCATCCCCAGCAGTCACCCTGACACGGCAGCCCCAGGCCCCCTGCATGGCAGTGAGAGGGGTTCTGCAGTGACAGGCTGTTTTAGCACCTTCTGGTGCTGACTCTCCTAATA
>VZSC01012188.1:0-60522 GCA_013398225.1 Steatornis caripensis | reverse complement strand
CAGAGAGGTGGATCTGCTTCTCATTATAGAGGCTTGCAAAACCTAAACCAAACCAGAGCATGTTGTTATCTAAAAGTGAATGTCATGTCCTAAGGAGGATGCTGAAGATGGTTTATGAGTTGTGAGACCTTCCAGCTTCCTCACTAAGCCTCTGTGCAAATCCATGCCTCAGCAGTAGCAAGGTTAGTGCTGGCCAGTGAGAGTTGAGCAGACTACCTTAAATGAATAAATATCTTATTTCTTAGCAGTATGAACAAAGGAATTGTGGTTCTCCAAGGCCGTGTTTTTCCCTGCAGACAATCCCTCTGGCCTGGGCTTGGGCCCTTGCTGGGGTCTGTTTTCTCTCTAACATCTTGCACCTGCTCTGGTTCAGAAGAGGACTTTGAATCCCAGCAAACTTAGCAAGCAGCTGTCTCAGACCAGGCATTACAGATATAATTCACAGTATTTATGCTGAGAAAGCAGAAGAGCCTCATGCCATCTCAGATAATTAAAAGATATTTCTGGGTCAAAGCCATGCAATGGCTTCTTTCCACTTCTCCTGTGGCTGGGCACAGCAGCAGTGAGGATGGGGAGAGCGGGAAGCTACGGGGACACAAGCAAGAGGGAGTGGGAGCCCAGGCTTCACGTCCCTAGGAAGTCCTCTTCTACTGACCTATTCCTACTTTTCTACCTGTTACTGGCTTTTCCTTTCTTCTTCCTCTTTTCTGCTTCCTGGCGTCTGACAACCTTTGCAGTTAACAGCCAGACATTTGTCTCTTCATCTCCAGAGCCACGGTACCGCTGTGTGCCTTCAATGAGCCCACCACAGAGGCTCCTTCTGCTGCTGCTTGCAGGGTCCGAAGCTCCGCTTGCAGCCCTGTCTGGCAGGAATAATTTCAGCAATGCCTCAAGATGCTTTTCCTGAGCAGCCTCTGCAAGAGCTGGAAGAGTCTGCGTGCCTGGCCTAGCTCAGGAGCAGTGCAGGGTTTGCCTTCCCCCACTCCGCTCCCCAAATGCCACAGCTCAAGTGAGGTCTTCAAGCACACTCTTGGGCACCCCTGGGGTACAAAACCTACCGCACATAGGAGGGTCCAACCACAAAAAGGAAGCTTGACTCAGAGCTTCGGTATTTTAAGAACAAGGAACGGAGGAAGACACCATTTCCGAGCAATCCAGATGTGGAGAGGGCAATCGTTGTAGTCAGGGTGGGTTTGCCACACTACCTCCATGCTCAGCAGCTCATCTCAGCACATGGTCTAGATTAAGCCCATTCTCTTTTTTAAGCCATTAAACCGTCACAAGCTCTCTGGTCCCCCAGTGGGCTCATCTTGGAAAATCTTGCAATAGCTCCAATTTCTGCCAAATCATTCAGATCTTAGCTTTCAACTTGTCTTTCACCCTGGGGGTTTGTCTTCCCCGTTGGTAGAAGGATAAAGGTCTTGTACAAAGGCCTCAGGAGAGGTGTGCGTAGGCTTGCTGGTGCTGATTTGAAGTAAAGACAGAGTTTGCGTGGGGGTGTGCGTATGTAAAACTCAGTGCTCCGGTTCACCTCGGGGGCCACCCACAGACTCCAAAATGAATTATTTGCTCATATATTTTCCCAAAAATAAGATTCATTTGTGAGGAGGGGGTGGGGAACGCAGAGAGTTCGGGACTGGTGAACTTTGCTGTTCAGACAGATGTTCAGTTTGTACTAAGTCTGGTCCAAACCCGTGTTTGAATACTTTTGCAGAGCTGAGCTGATGCTCTGGGAATGACCTGATCTCTTAGCTTCTCCATGCCGTATAGAGAAAGCGGCGTTCTCAGGAGTGTGATAGGAATTCCTGATCCTGCCATCAGTTCTATTTTCTTAGACTAAGGCAGCCTTGGTCACTTTGTAGCACTCCAGCAGACCGAGTGCCTCTCCTGCCAGGATTGCACGGTGTAGCTGTGACCAGCTCACCAAGGCACGTGCGACATGTCTAGTGGCTGGCAGCCACCTTGGCAAATGGCCCATGGGATCTGGCCAGCACTGTGCTCAGTTAAGGTATGTTCACACCACAGGGTGACAATTTTGGCACGACAGAGGAGCTCAGGGAGCTAAGACATGTGAATGAAAGCTTTAACAGCACATGCACAGCCATCCCTCCCTCGGCCAGGGGAAGCACCGAGACGCGCACCATGGCTGGGAGCTCTGTGCCCAGGTAGTGGTGCAAGGTGTACGCTCTGTTGTGCCTTTCTCGTGGTGATCCATCAGTCCTGCATCTTCACTGCAAGGTTTATTTTAGTGCCACAAAAATGTCCTTAAATTCATTAGCAGACGTACCGTATTTTACAAACAGATCCTTTAAAAGACTAACTTTATTGTCCAGCAAGCTGCGGGTGCAGCCTTTCGAGCCCATGTTAAACAAACAGCTGCTGAGCAAGACAGAAGGGAGTGAGAAATTAATAAAATCTTTCCTAGACTGAATGGTGAAATGCTGCATAGCGAGTATGTCATCTAATAAATACATCTGTTGAATGAAGGGGTAAGCAAAGAGAAGGAAGGGAAACGTTGCCTGAGGCCACCTCAGGCTGGCTGCCGGCTGCTGTTGGAGCAGCGCACACAGGCGTGAGAGGCATATTTTGTGCAGCAGAGAAGGGAGGGAAAGGACGTGTGGGAGAAAGGCTCGTGCTACTCGAGCACGACCTGCCCTAGCCCAGGTCTCGCTCTGAGATTCCAGAACCTTAAACTCACCCAAACAGTCCAAGCACAGGCAGCCCCTGCGACTTCGCAGCCCGAGTTCCCTGGAGGCTGGCCAGGGATTAAGTTAGTAAATAAAAACATTGCATTTTTTTCCAAGTCTTGGCCAAGAAGCAGAAAACAAAGCTTCATGGTCTAGCATTTTGCATGCAAGGATTAGCTGACTTCCTTCAAATGCCTGCTGTTACCAGGTCCTCTAGCTGGGTCTCTGTAGAGAGGGAGGCAGCAGATAAGCAGCTCTGCCAGCCACAGGTTCAGGGTGTTGAACACGTCCATAGTAAATGGTGTCCCCCACAAGTCACAGAGCACTGTTGCAGGCTGTCCCCACAGAATAGATAGGAATGAGTAGACCACATTGTGGAAAGAGGGGAAAAATACTCTTTAATGCTCTGAGTCCCTGATGTTGTTTAGGACACTGTCACGGTCTGTGAGAAGTTCATCATTGAGATTCTTCTCCAGAGAAACTCGCCATCACATGCATGTCTCATCTGGTCCTTTATCTTCATACTAGATCATGCCTCTCCAACTCTTCTGCCATGGCAATGTCCCTAAATCTGAGTCCCTCACACAGCACATGCTGAGAAGAGGGTGCCCAGACCTCGCTGTTGATATGGCATGGCATAAAGAAGATTAAACCATATGCCTTACCCTTGTGCATATCCCTGTAAAAAAACTCTTCTAAAGTGCTTTGAGATCCCTGGATCAAAGGATCTGTTAATAATAATACTTTATTACTGCAAAGCTACTGCTAAAGGTCTGTCAGCTTTTTCTCTGTGATTATATACATTGGGTTTTACTGCAGAGTTACAGAACACCTCCCCAGGCTGATACTTGGCAAACCGTGTCCCAGTCCTGAGCCATTTAACTTTTTATTCATTTTCTGAAAGCTTGTGTTGGCAGATTTTATGCCTGAAAAGTGAAGGAACAGAACAAAAACGATAATACCTGAACTGTAAAATCTGGACCCTGGTGATTTACAATGAAACGACTGTCTGGATTAGACTGACTATTGTTCTAGCAACACTCCACATCACCACCGAATGGGACAAAAAAATAAATAAAAGGACAGAAGATATATTTTCTTTTATATGAAGGCATGGAAAATCATGGTAGCTTAGCATCCCTTCTCACCTACATCTTCCCCCCCGGGGCAAGTATGAATCATGTGGACAGGAGCACAAATAAATCTTCATTTAGACAAAATTCTGTCTGCAGTGTCCTCATCCAATTGGTCTTTGCCAAACAGCCAGAGTGTGAAAATGCAGTAGCTGTTCACTGAGGTGAGGAACGATCACTTTTTACCTATAAGAAATTAATTTGTAAAAATGGTTTTAAAGAAAGAAACAGGGCATTCATTTTCTGGCAGCATGACATGCTCTGCACAGACGCTGTGGTGGAGATGCGTTCTGCGCACATTTGGTGACTCTGCTCTTCGGTGCTCCCTATGGCCTCGGGCATCGCTGTGGCTAAACCCATTACTTGCTCTTTTCCTAAGCATCTTGGCTTGGATGGCCAGTTTCTGCCAGGATGCCATCAGGACAAGGACTCTCACACATCTGCAACCAGTGCAGTGGTCACAGCTGTTCGCCATTGCACTTTACGTGTGCTCCGGGGAAGCACAGCTGACTGATCCAGCCACCTGAGTCATCTTCCAGCATCTCTGGCCTGACTTTGGAGCAACACTAGGCAGGGGATGGAAGATGCTCCCCCCGCGGCCTGTGGCAACTAGAAGCAATTAAATAGGATTAAACAGGAGCCAAAGAGGAAGTGGAGAATTATTTCTCTTGCTTTTACAAGCACCGGAGTGAAATCTGATTGTAATTGCGTCCTATTTACTGACCTGACCAGTAGCACAGAGATGGACATCCGGATAAAATAAAGCAACTTTTAACAATCATCTTCTAAGAAAAAGTAGCAGGGTGGGGATGGAGAAGCAGAGCCTGTGTGCAGCAGTTTAGGTAACTGGCTGATCAGTGCCTGGACTCGCGCTGCAGAGGGACCGACCCTGACTCAGCGGCAGTGCCCTCATCCTCAGCCACCCAGGGATAGGGCAGCTGAGAATGAGTCCTCTCCCCACACCTCAACAGCTCACACAAGCTAATAAGACCCATGATCATCCCTTCTTAACCTGCTCCTCAGATTTGCTGTCCATGCCTTTCAAAACTGTCCCCATACTTAATTAATTTCTGGGAACAATCACCAGGGCTATATGACTGGCTTGGGTCCCTTTCTGGAATTAAATTTCCTCTGCATTATGTTTAGGCAACTGGATCTTAGTGGTGGAGAAAAACAAGGAGAATCTCACGTGAGAGATTTTCAAACAGCAATGTAAAAATTGAACCTCTTTATTAACCAGAAGAAGCAGAGGGACCATCAGTCAAGCTGTGAGGTACAGCCAAAGACATTGCCCTCAGAGGTATACTGCATTTTCTTTTTTTCTATATGAAGGAAATGCAGGATAAGGACAATAAACTATGATAACAAATGCACAGTATCACTGAAGCTCCAGTGCAGAAATTTAATAGAACAAGCCATTCTGCACTCATTTTCAAAAATAAGTCAACTATTGTAATACTTGATGACATTATCTTATGGGATGTGTGCCCAGATTTCATCTCTGAAAGCAGAAGATTATTTAAGCTACTGTAGGGTATTGACTCCAAATCTTGACTCCATTCTGGAAAGCCAGAGGTCAAAATTATGCTAAAGCAGAAAGCACAAGAGACAAAGTTGCCACTTCAGCAACCATCATTCAGGATGATAGCAGAATAGAGATGAAAGAATATCTAAGCTCATTGTAACGTATTGCACAACACAATATTTTTCTATAAGGAACATTCACTATATTCTTGCAATACAAGCATCTCTTGGACTGTAGTACTGGAGGAGTGAAAGGAAAAGCTGAACTATTTCTTTTTAAAACCAATGATTCTTTAAGTTGTTGGTATGTTTGGAATAACCCAACAGAAAATGGAGCAAATATGAAAATAGCGAAGCTAATGACTGTAGGAGTCGAGGAAAGCAAAGAAGAAAAACGAGAGACAAAACCAGAAATTCGGTCTTTAGGAAAAGTGTCCAAGAAGTGACATGTTCAACATCAAGGCACTGAGCTGACAGCCTCTGCTGAAGTTGGGAGTTTAAAATCGCTCTGCCAATAAACTGCAGCTTGCAGCAGAGACGCTGCCAGAAGAAAAACCTCTGGCACAACAGGTAAAGCACCTTATTTCTGTAAAGGATGGAAATAACCCAAACAAACTAAGACTGGTTCTAGCTATGAAATTAAAACAAAATTTAAAGAAATATACTTATCCGACTAGACTGTGTGCAGCTGGGATGCTGCAATGACTCTTGGAGTGCAGTGATTTCTGCCAGAACATAGACCACAAACCCTGGTGTTTCAAGTGAAGAAAGGAGGCCTTTAAAGGCACTGGACTTACACCGAAGTTGCTAAAATGGCAATAAAAATGCCTCAGTATAAACAAATTGAGCATGCACAGTGCTTGCTTAAAAATGTCACCTTGAAACATCAAACATCTTTCCTCTTTTTCCTGAATCCTCTCTAGCAGTGATGAAAAACTAGGAAAAAATATGCTGAGAAAAACAGGATGACACATACTCTGTCTCACGCATATATCCAGAGTACGTTCTTCAGAAAAAAAAAAATAATTCATCTAATCAAACCAAGCATGTAATTGGAAAAGATTCAGTTAGAAATTGGACATAATCATGTTTTATACATACGTAAAATCAAAGTTGGACACGTTTTACTATGAAAGATCTGATGACAATTTAGAACTTCTTAAGGCTCATGAAATCTCCCAAGAAAAGAAGAGCAATCTGGGCTTAGAAACACTCCAGAAAAGATTAAGCTAAGTCTTGGTTCATTTAGCAGATGAGCCACACTTCAGTAAGAAAGAAAACATATTAAACGACTGGGAATGTCATAAAAATGTTATGCTTTGGCTGTATTAACTGGCAGAAATTGTACCTGCAGTTCCAGTAAGCTATGCGAGTGCTGAAAGAATACTTTCAGGACTCCAATTTATCCCTTCACCACAGACGTCCAATATTACAGACCAAATATCAGAAAATGTTAATTTAGTTTTCTCAAATCATTTATTCAGGAGAAGCACATTTGTTTGACAACATTAGAGCATTAGAGTCTATTCTGCAAAATTGCCATGCAAAACAGTAATTGAGTGATCAAAAAAGAGATTGAAATTTAAATTTCAGCTTTCTATTTATACTTCTGTTAGGATTAAAATCAACATGAAGGCATAACCAAATCCCAAGTCTTTATTTTCTTTATCACACCATGAACCAAAGCAAGAAAAAGAAAGCATAGGCAAGGTAGAATGAAATAAAGTATTGCTTGACTTCTGGATGTAACCCCCCCAGGCCCCCCAAGTCCTGCAGTCCTGCACAGCAAGACCAGAGAATCTTTGCCACAGCTTTGCTTACAATTGCCCACACTGGAAGGTTCATGCACGCCAGCACGGCTACAGGTCAAAATGCAGCTTTGCATGGACGAACCTGCTCATGAGCAAAGCAAAGCAGCTTGAAAGATCCTCTCGCACTCTCCATCTCGAAGAATAATGTCCACAGTTCATTTCAGTAATTATTTTAGTAACCAACACAATTATATGACACTAGAAAGCATCCAGAGAAGGAGTGATAAACCAATAAGGATATTTTTTAACTGGAAAAAACTTCACAGTAATAAATTCCTGGTCTGTGTTTGACCATTGTTACTCTGCGCATAGGTTGAAACTTAAAAGACTATTTGTATCAAAGCACTCACGTTCCTTAGCACACAGACCCCACTAAGCTCATTTCCTATCCAAATGCAGTGTTCGGTTTAAAAGTTAATTCCTCCCCTACAGAGGTTATGGGCTACAGTGATATTCCCTCCTTTAATAAAGGGGAATACTGCTGTGCTGGGAATATTTCCATGGCCAAATTAAATTCTTGAACTATGCCCAGCGGAACCAAGAGCCCAGCTCTGCAACCTTTCCTTACCTCTCTTTATGGCCTGACCTCACCACAGCAGAGTCAAGCCCATAGCTGAGAACAAACCACGGTCCCAATTCTGCCCTTAGATACGCTTAAGCAAGTCTACTTTCTTAAGGAGGCTGCCCAGGTACTACTGAAGGTGTTGTCGGACCGCACTTCTTGTAGTCTACCAGAGCAGACTGAAAGTGGCGTATATTAACAGTCTTACTTTAGCGTGTCTCGCCTTCTCCTTTTTTAAAATAAAAAATTGTGGTTTTCCAAGTCCTCAAGAAAACCTTTTCAAACTAACAGAAAAAAATTAAATTAAAGAGAGAAGACAGAAAATCTCGGACTTTCTTCTTTGGTTTGAGCAATTTTGACTGTCCCTTAATGCTCATGACAAAATACTAAAAACTGATGTTAAAAGAAAGTAAGGCTTTCTTAGCTGAGAGAAAGAGTGAGAGTATATTTAGGAGAAGCAAGAGGTTCTATAAATGGATTAAATGATGCACACTTTGTTTGAGAGACCTTTCAACAGAGTACACAAATTAAACATTTCCAGAAATTCTATTGGGCCTACGTAACTGGGTGGTATTGTGGGCTCTCAAAATGACCTTTCATATTTAAAAAAAAAAGAGTCTGTATATATAATGGAAAATGTGCTTTGATAAACATAAGGTACTTTGTTGACTGTGGTTGAAAACTGACTATTGAAGTAATCTCACACGGACACAAAATGAGGCCTTGTTTTATTTATTTTTTTATCTTACTTCTTTAGCAAGGTCACGGGTTTACAGACTTCGCACGTAGATAATGGAAACTTGGACCTCATCACTAGTAAGCGGAATGCAGTAGAGCTCTCTGGCACGCTCCCTGGCCATCTCAGTCATTTCTCACCAATGCATCTGCCGTGTTCTCATCTGAAGACTTTGGGCATAGTGTTTCAGTGTTGTCGGACCCACCTTAAAGAGAGCCTGCAGAAGAGACGCAGCCCACCCCAGCCTCACCTCTCTCAGCCTTTGGGCAGCCCAGCCCATCAGCCTACCTTGTTCAAAACTTCTGACATTCATCCTAGGTAGGCTAAGGAAATGTTTGGGGGGGTTGAGTGTCCCAGCTTCTCTTTACTTGGTAGAGGCAGAGAAAGATTTCTGTGTGCACAAAATCCCCACTTCATTGGACAGATCTGGCCCATCTCTACTTGTAGGAGAGCAACGTGGGAGTCACGGTCGATAAAGAAGGACATCTTGGCTGACACTCCCAGTGCTGCTCCATCCCCATGCTTTGAGACCCTTTATCAAAGGTGTTACATTTAGTCCCTGGCCTGGAAGTAAAGATTCGTCTTTCTTCCCACAATTTATGGATGCTTCCTGATGGTTTCTGTACTCTTTCTTAAGTTTCACAAAACGTACTACATTTCAACTCGTATCCCTTTCCTTGTGTCTACAGCAGCCCTCCCCCTTCTCCTCTACTGCCCCCAACACACTGATACCATTTTGAAGAAGGAACTGCAAGCACAGCTCCCTCTCCTTGTTCTGCTGTAACCTCATAATCATGGCTCTGACTCACCGCAGCACTCAGGCGACGGCTTCTCCCAAAGCACAGTAGTTCTTTCACTGCAATGCAGTGCAGGGCATTGCACAAGGAAGCACAATGAGTGCTTTATGAGTAGTTTGCCTCTCTCTGTCTCCATATCACCTTCTTTGAATGACCACCTTTATAAAACACATTGACGTCTCCCAGTGAAAAACATTGCAGGTAAGGGAGGAAGAATCACTATTGACTTACTTGCAGTTCTAGGAGGAGCAAGGTGCTATCTGAAGTGGGTTTAAGTTCCTGTGTTGTCCAAGGTCAGGGCTGGTTTCCCTCTGTGGCAGTAACAATGCCTACTCCACAGGATCCACAGTCCAACTCAGTATTTTGTTATTAAATCAGAGACGTAGAAATGCTAGAAATAAAAACTGATTAGATCAAACACTACTTGCTTAGCACATCACCATGGCAACTTTCCTTTCTCCATCTGCTTATTTATGATGATGACGGCGTCAGCAATAAAATTTGAAATAGATACATAGATAGAGCCAAGTCAAAACAAATTACAGAAAATGAGTATCTTAACTGACAACAAGTAAGTCCATCATCCTCTGCCCCAGGATATCATTGTTGTCTAGGACCAAGGTATGGCCACCAGAACTAGCACATAAGCAGAATTTAAGCACATGCATACATACAAACCACAAAATTCCCAGCCACTTGCTGTGTTACCCTAAAATCTGTAGATACTTCAGGGTTTTTTTACTTTAAAATTCACCATACACCCAGGGTTTTCACACACGCCAGTGGCTTCCAGTATGGTCTGACTGGGCAGCACAGTACCAGTGGGGATAGTGCATAAACGCTGCCCAGAAGAATCCCTATTTGGAAAATACTAATAAAAGCTAAATCATCTCAGCTCATTGCAGTCATTCATTTCATCTCTCCTTAGCTCCACGAATCACTCCCAGCTGATTGCGAAAACACCTCATTATCACGTGAAACTAGACAGGCTTCTCACAGCCAACCTGGTGGAAACCTCTCAAAGGTGCCTATGCTCTTCTGTGAATGAGCGAAGTGAATAGTTATCTCCTCCAAGAGACACCGACAGATCATTAAGGGCTTGTGTGTGCTGCAAGAGCAACAACGACAGCAAGTATAGGTAAATGTCAATGTCTGCATTTGAGCCTTGATCCCTGTGGTCCACAGAGGGAAAAAGGCACCATCAGAGGTGATCTGTTACCCTTCTGAGATGCTCTGCTAAGCACAGAGAGAATACAGCGATAGGAGAGATGGACTGCAGCCTAAACCATCAAGCATTGAGACCTAAGTAGTCCCCAGAACCAGATCACAGACGTGTTGCAAAAGCAATGTTCTTCTAGGCAGTTTCTGCTCCATGACCAGCACTTACATGTACGCCGCTCCTTGTGGGATCATCCCTAGGTGACAGTGCCAGATCTCCAGATCATATTGAGTGGTGAGACCTCCCACCCTGGCTCCTTTCTCTCCCTGCTTCTCAACGCCTGCTAGAGGCGCAGCAGCCAGCCAAACACAGATCCCAACCTGTCTGATAAAGCACAAGCGTGCCGGAGGGCAGCCTCCCCACTCTTTCAGCTCGCTGGGGAGAAAGTCTGTTATCCTTTTTCAGATGAATTTCAATGATGAAAATCTCTCTGTCTCTCCCGTTTTTATGACCTTTAATGCTGGCATCACAGCCCTACCTAGGGATGCAGGTGCTAGGAAGGAGCCACCCAAACAGACAGCCCTGTGACTAAGAGGGGTATACGTGCGCAAAAAGGTAGCAGGTAGACTGGAGCCTTGAAAATGAGAAGAAGCAGCGTTATTTTGTGCTGTAAAACAAACATGAGAATCGCTAGATGCCATCCAAAACACATATGTGGTAGGTTCTACGCCCTTAAACACGAGTCTCACACTCTGTCCTCCTTCATGTTCATAGACTTTTCCCCAAAGCCCAAATTTCTGTGTGTTTGTACGGATGCACATGGTTCCGGGCAAGGCTGCTCTTGGGATGTATGCCCACATAGGCAGGCAAACAAGGATCTTCACAATCAAAGGAAAGCATTCACAATTTGCCTGTCTTTATTTTACTGTTTATAAATACCCAGTTAGGAATTAGGGAAAAACCACTGTGTGGTTTAAGCAGCCAGTCTTCTACCACAAAAGATGAATAGTGAATAGCTGAAGTGAATGATTCACAGAAAACTCATAGTCTGAAAACTGTTTGTCTGTGTTGTTCAGCGAATGCTTATTTGCTGTAAACAGAAGTCAGAACACGAGCAGAGGATGAATTAAACTGATCAGAATGTTTATTCACAATTAAATTTTAACCATACACTAAAAATATATATACATGTATGTTGGGGCGGTGGTATTTATTTATCTCACACTCTTGCGTGAGCATAAACAAGCCAGAGCACTGACAGCAGCGTATCACCTATCAGACGGCAATGAGCAACGCTAATGGGAGTGCAGGAAATGACTGCGGGTGCCGCAGTGCAGCACTCCTACGTCAACTACATTCTACCTTCTCGTTTCGTCTGTCCCATATGCTACAAGCATGTTACGAGCATGATCAGCACTCATATGGAAAACTTGACGGCCATGCATCAGCAAGGGACCTGGCTGTGAAAACAGGGCAAAACCTCACGAACCTCTTCCCAGTGCTCCTTATGATACTGATGATATTGCGATGATACTGAGCCCAAGGTGAGAGCTGAGACAGAGAGTCACTTTATGAGCGCTGCCACTGAAATTTCCTGGCCAAGAGACTGTCAGAGATGTTACCTCCAAGGATTCCTACCACCCATCTTGCAGATATACTTTTCTTGCTGCAGTGATTTATCAGCTTTTGAATGTAATCTGGAAGGGAAGGTCACCTGCATAACAATTTATTCAGAGGCATCACGCGTATTACGAGATCCCTGCTTGCAAAACCCTTTGTGACAGTCCTAAGTGGGAAGACATTATAGAGTCAACCACAAATAATCCAAAAGTATTTCTTTTCCTATTAAGACATGCTTACTACATCACCAAGCTCTGTCAAACTCTTCAGTAGAACTGGGTGAAAAACAGATTTTATTTTTTTTTACTGCCAACTGGAAAGAAGTACTGGGCTCTGATTTGATTTTTTCATTTTTAAATATAGCCTGATTTCAAAATGGAAATATCGTTTTTAAACAAAAAGTCAAGATGCTTTCCAGGTCTTCGCCCCACTTCTTGTCAAAATTGTTTATCAAACTTGACCCAAATTGATTCAATTGCTCTAAAAATGCTGTGAATTCATATATTAACTAAAAATATTTTCTGCTCAGCTCCATCAAAACATGTACAACACTTGTAAGAACTGGTGGGGGAAACTGTGACTGGGATACAGAAATATTTAAACATCCAATGCAAATAAAGTGCAAATGTTATGGCCTCACTACTACAGAAATGTCTTGGCACGTTTCCACCTGGAGCCAGCGAGATGATTAACTGGCCACATGCACTAATTATTTGAGGTTGATGTTTACATCAGCTCTGTGCAAGCTGGGTGCCGTTCTGCTTGCAAAATAACCACTCGGCTGAAGCCTGGAGACTGGATCTTCTGTGCCTGATGAAATAAAGTACAGAAAAATGAGACTGGGATTTCCAAGCAGAGGTTTGGGCAGACCCAAAGAAGCCAACAGCCTGGCCAGGGAAAGCCCTTGCTGTGCTGGCTGCAATAGCGCCCAGAGGGCTTCCCCAGAGCAGGAGTCACTAGCACAGGGACTCCCACCATTTCTGTCCAGATGGAAACATCTCTAACAACCTTCTCCCCTGGGACTCAGATGGGAAAGCATGGAGCTGACTGCACATTACCTACAGATGTCTTTACATTTGAAGGAGCATCTGTGTAGTGGAGGTAAATGAGCACAACGCCAAATCCAGACAAATGCCCTTTTCTGACCGTGTTCTCTATCGCTCTGCAACTGGTTCTTGCACAAGCAATTTAAAATATATGTTTACATGCAGTGGGTGAGTTCTCATCTCAGTGGGCAAGAACTGGAAATAATTCCCCAGAAGTCAACATAAAAGTTGCATGCCAGGAGCTCTGGAAGAATACACATGAAAAAAAGGCAGTTAGTTGCTGTGGAATTATTATACATAGCTACAACGGAAATGCAAGCGTTTTTCAGAAAGTGTCTGCACAAACACAAGCCAGGCTTCTCCCAAACCACTTTGAAATCGAGAGGCCAAATTCTGCTCCAAGTCTGAGTGAATAAGGTACAAGCCTACTGAGATCAGTACTGCTTCAGCACCTCCAATGTTTGGGTTTGGAGCACCTTTGCTTAGAGCCCTGTGCCACGAGGAGTGCTGCTAAACAAGCAAGGACACGTTCTCTCTTACATATTTCTTCCCATGTATTTCTTCAGACAACATTTGCATCCCTCCCTTGGATGGAAACAAACAGGTTTGCTCTTCATCTGTGTTTGGAGTAGGCAGAGCAGGATCACGTACCTGTTGGGTTTTCCTGAAGGGTACCTGTTGGCCTGGTTCTCCTACGTATACTGACAGCAAAAACTACGTTAAAGCTTAGCTTAAAGGTTGTTTGAATTGAACGCAACCTATAAACCCAGTTTCAGTCACAGGAGTGCTCAGGGGCCCTAGGCAGCGTTGCTGCTCACTGCCTTTTTTCATCTATTCCTGTCAGCTGTGGCTGAGCCTTATCAGTTCTCTGTTTACTATTTGTATGTTTCAAAACAAGGGGTGAAACAACCGCCAAGAAAATCCTGGCACATCTTCTCTGTGTGGCGGCCACACCATAAATAATAGAAAAGTAATGTTTTCTTTTTTTTTTTTTCATATTTGCTTCCAGCTGACTTGCCCTGTGTATTTCAGGCAGCAAAATTAGATCAGTAGGAGCTTTGTCAAATTTATTTTTTACTTAGAAAATGTTCAGTTTCTTTCAGAGCCTGTCCAGTCAAGTTCCCATGAAGGGCTGATGATAAACTGAGATCTTCTGGTGCTCTTCAGCAGCCCTGTGCCTGCGGGGACAGGACGGATCGCTTGGTCGTGTATCAGTGCATCGTTTCATGAAACAATGCTGGTAAAGAATGAATGGAAAAAAGAGTAGAGGTCAAGTGCAAGCTTTTGTAACTGTTTGTTTAAACCTGCAATAAGGGGAAAACATTCTCCTCAGGTGACACGTGTGGGAGGGCCTGTCTACCCACCAGATGGTGCTAGAAAATAATGTAACTGCCCGGAGAATGGCTCAACCGCCCAGCCCCTTGCCTGGAGTCCGCCACCGCCTGCCGAGGGGCCAGTGCTCAGGTCATGCACGACTCTGCAATGTCCTAAGCACTTGCTTTAAAATCAATTGGAAGCCAACAAGCTTTCTACCCTGATTTGAACTCAGTTTGGCCTGCTTGGTGTATAGAAGTGTCCTAAAAGACGGGGTAGTTCAGGTGTAGTTCAGTGCCTCCAGTTTGTTGCAAACTTGTGACGTCCACAGTTCCCAGGGGGCTGGGTACCCAGCACTGGGACAGGCAGTGGCCAGCAAAGCATGGCTTGAGTGAAGAGCAGCCAGTGATGTACTGAAGCCTGGGAGCCCCAGACCCAGGTTGAGGAGGAGGGGACGTCTTCCTCCAGGGCAGGAACACCAAGGGGGTGAGCGGGACTCAAGGGGGAAGCGCAACCAGCAGACTGAGGACATCAAGCACTGTAATACTTTCTCTCCTGTTTTAATAAAACCATTTCAGTTTCATTTTCACTTGACAAGTTTGATCTTTGTGAAGGCAAGCACTTAATACGAACCAATTCTCACGCACGTGTAGTTAGGGCAGGATGCTGCTGTCTCATGGGTAAGGAGGTACCACACAAGGAGGTACCACAGCAACTCGCCTTTCTAAATGTTTCTTACCTAATTCCAGCTTTCATTTTTTTTCCTACACTATTTTCAATTAATTGCAGAAACAACTCACTCGTGCTAGTGGACATAACAGGTTGGATTCAGATGCAGGCCATAATTCAGAATTACTCTATCTGATGAAAGAGAGTTTCCCTGATATTACATGATTGACAGTGAGATCAATTTCTGGCCCTGTTTGCCAGTGTTTTTCACGTTGTGCAAAGAATATTCAAAGTCGGAATACAATGCTCTCACAGGAAAATGGGAGACATGGGATATAAGACAAGGTATAAGTGAGGAATCTGGCCCCTAAAGCTGCAATCTTGTACAGTCTGCAAAAGCTTTCTGGGTAGAAAGCAGGGCCACAGGTCAGACCGATTTCTGCAGCGGTCACACAAAGGCCAGCTGAGGTCAGGTCATCTGCAATAAGCAGATATTTCCATGCTGGAGCATTGGGTAATGTGGTCCTGGCACATCCTTGTTCCAAACACATGACCAATATTTGCTATTACAAATCATTTATTAAAGCTTGGCCAATCATAATAGCAAATTTGTACACATGTGAAGATCTCTATATTTTGCCAAAAGTAGCTCATGCATGAAAAATATTACATAAACTTTCTGAACGTATATCAAAATAAATATTACAAATTACAGGAAATATGCTAAAATGACTCCCATTAAAGTTTCAGGATTTGTTTAGGATTACTCTGATGGTTATAAAAGTGTCTCCTCTCATATCCTTCAGTCAAAGGAACAGCTTTGCCTTGGTCATTTTCTCCGCTTAAAAACCTGCCAGATTATTCTTATATCCAGTCGAACTCCTAAAGGCACAGCACAAAGTCTAGACACCTGCGCTTGTCCAGACCAAGCGCACTGCTGAGCTGGATCCCCCCAGGCCAGAAAAATCTTCTGTGCCAATTTTCCAGTGCTGATTGATGCTGCCCCTCCACTCTACGCAGAGCTGAGCCTTCAAGCCACCATCTGCCGTGGTCACCACGTGTCCGTAAGTCATGCCAGCACTTTAAAGGCAAGTGTCGACACCCTTCACAGAGCACGATGACAGCAGGACTTGAACTTCCACTGTATGTGGCAAAGAGCGATGAAGTCACGTATTTGCTTCACTTGATGCCTGTCAACCTGCCCTTGCTACAGCTCTGGCTATACTCGCTTCACAGACAGCAGTATCATGACATGCTTATGGTGCTCACGGTCCTTCTTAAATTTGCCTCTTACTCTGCAGCACAGACATGGCAGGGCTTTGCCTCACAAACTAAGACACCCACATTCAGCAGTGAGCTGAACTGCACCCATAAAGGCTGACACAAACTCCTCTGTGTTAGTGGCAGGGTGTCCTTTGACTTCAAGGGGTTTGGAATTTTGCCCCACGACTGATGAAAATGCCGTGATATTCACATGTTGAATCCTCGTATGCTACAAACAGTTGTAGCTTGCTTAAAGTAAAAAAAAAAGTGTTTGAAAGTGTTCGATAAGTCCTAAGTCTACCCTGACAAGAATAATTTGTTCGGCTCTGGTCAATCTTTCACAAGAAGTGATGCAGAGATAGCGGGAGCTGAAAGACAGGAAACAAAAATGCTGACAGAGGTAGAAAAAGAGCGATGGGAAACACTGGGACTGTGTAACTCATGAAAACAGAAAAGTTACAGGTTTAAGGATAGTTTTAAAATGAACGAAAGAAAGGAGTTTTTATATCACATTATCTCTGGCACTTACTGCCTCATGATTTCATTGAAGCCAAACATATATCAGGTTTCCAAGAGGGCTTAGATATGGATAAACTAGATCCATATGAAGACATATATCATTAGAATGGGAAAAGAAAATAAAAAATCCACCTTTTAAAAAAAATTATAAGCTCTTATAAGTCAGTCAAATTCTCCCATAGCTGCATATTACAGCACTTTTTGCACTTCCCATAAAGCACCGATTATTTGGTGCTTCGACGCTGCCACGAAGGCCACTTCCTTGCAGAGAACGAGGGCAGAGGAAAGGAGTGAAGAAACCTACCCCAAGTGATGCGCAACTGGTCAAGCAGACTTTGTGGGGGCCAGCCCCGTGAGCTCCTATGGCAGACAGCCTCGAGGGACCCCAGCTCGCCACAGCCCGTTACCTTCAGGCTACCATGGAAAAGTCCAGTGTGCCCAGAATAACTCAGGAAGGAGCCAGCATATGAAGCTTAAATAACTCACCCAAGGTCACGTACCAAATCTACAGAAGACCTTGGGCTCCAGGAGATCCCTATCGCCTGGTGTGTTCTTTAGCCAACACTGCCTATCTCCTGCCGTGCAAATGAAGCTAGTAAAAACAAGGGTGGGTGCTGTGTAGGGCTCTTTCTCCATAAATGCTATCAGATAGGTCACTTATCTCTTGGTCCGTTTGAGCCAGCACATTAAAAACCCCTCCGTTTGGCCGGCCGTGTATTTTCGGCGCGTCCCCTCCCTGCCCAGACCCTGGCCTCACCCGTGGAAGGAAACCAGCCGGAGCCAAGCCATGCTGCCGGCCGCTGCAGCCCGCTGCCGCACGGCACCCTCTGCGCAGCACCCTCTGTCCCTCCCGAGGGGGCGGCGGGGACGCGCGGCCGGAGCCGCTTCCCCGAGGCGCGGGGCGCGCTGCCACCTGCCGACCGCGCTGCGCGGGGCTGCGCGGGGCTGCGCGGGGCTGCAGGGTCCGGGCAGGGGAGGGCGCTCGGGGGAGCACGGCAGGCCGGGCGCTGCAGGGCTTGCAGCCCCCTTTGGTGCGCTGGGACCAGCTGGGCAGGGAGGGCGGACGACAGCCTCCGCGGCCGGGTAGCCACGGCCATGGCTCAAGGCGCTGGTCACTCCAGACGGTGCAAAACATCCCCGGCAGAAGGGAACAAACCCCTCCAATTTCTCTACAAAACCCGTCTCTTCTTTAACTCTTCGCCTCCCACGGCATGAGCAGTCTCCGGGGTTTCTCTGAGCGCCACAGCATGGCACCATTGCTGGCGGCCGCGTGCTGGCACCGCTTCCAAACTCACCCCGCTGAGAGAGACCCCTCCGCCAAACCCGGGAGTCAGAGGGGAACGGCTCCCCTGCCCTCCAAAACCACTGCTGGGAAAAGTGACGGGGTAGGGGAGGGGGGTGCTGCCCAGGTGAGAGTGGAGCGATGTTCAGAAATCCCCAAGCAGAATGTGAAGAGGGAGGACAACCCCTACTAGGGGGAAAACGTGGCGGCGTTCACAAAATGCAGGTGGAAGCAGGGAGCTGGGCATGGAGAAATCAGCCTGGCCAGTGCCGAGGTGCTTGCCTCCCTCCCGTGCCTGAAACTAGCTTAGAGACCACAAAGTTTCTTAATACAAGCATGCGGATGGTGAGCCTATTTTCTGGCCTCTGATTACTTAAGGCACACAGACTTCACAGCAGTGGACGTGTTTTGCAGCTGTTGGCACTAGACTATTTTTAATGAAAAGCAAAGTTTTAATAAATATTTGCTGACTCCAAGAGTTAGAGAGTGTAAAAACCCAAGCTATTGCAGAATTTGGGGTAATTTGCCAGCTTTAGCGTTGCTGCAACATAAATAGAGAAGTACCGTTATTTAAAGAGGAAAGAAAGTTGTATGAAGTGTTTTAGTGGAGGGTTTAAATGTCTTTTAATATAAGCACTTATTTCCCTGTCTGAGGACTTTGCCTCTATAGTCACACAAGACAGAAAGTTTTCTGCAGGTACCTACTACATCAGCAGACACTAAGTTTTGATTCAGCTCCAAAAGAAATCAATTTGAGTTAGAGATTTGTAAGGGTTTTTTTATGAAAGCATCATCAGTGTTTAGTTTTGTAAATGCACGTATATAGAAGTGAGGCACACGCATCCTCGCAAAAACAATTTCCAAACCTAGATTGTCCGGATGGTGAGCTCACCTCTGCAGAAAATGTCAATATGCTGTTCCCACAAGTTCCAGCATGAAAACCACTGGAGACCTTTCTATCCTCCCCGTGTCAGCTCATCCCCACCTCAATTCCAAACAAAAATCTTAATGGCAGACGTATGGTTTTCACTTGGTCCTAAATAGAAGTAAATTGTTTCTGCTCAAGTTATGAAAAATACAGGCCACTCTTCCCCAAACTTCAGGAAATGTCAGGCTGAAAGATTCGGCAAGGTAGAGTTTGTAAACACTTACACGAATTTAGAGCCGCTTCTAGAATCAGCTGCTCATGACAGACTTAGAGGTCCTGAAACCGACATAGTTACAAAAAATAGTAACAGTGAAAAAAAATCAGAAAACTGCAAGCGACTGAGGACTCTTTCATCAGAAACCACTGTGAGCTAAAGCTTTTGTTAAGGTGCCAGTGGTAAGCAAGTGGTTTGTGTACCACTTTTATTGAGATATAAGTTCCAGGCTTGTAGAAGATAGGACCAGCGGTTTATACGTCAAGGAAATGACATTGTATAGTGAAGATTATTTTTATAGGTCTTGTTGTTGCTATTGAAACATGAAAGCGCTTATCTTTATGGAGTTTCCTCTATCTCTATCAACTAGTTGTAAACTCTGTTTGATTTTCCAGATCTTTTTCATTCAAATGTTATTTAATAAGGACTGTAGTGTATACAGAGCACAGCAGCCAAAGAGCAGTTTTTAATTTGCAGGCTGAAGGAAGCTGTATTACAGCCAGGCAGGAAGGAACTTCCTGGCCATTTTTTATAAACTAATAAAGTTTTTTTGAGAGAAGACGGCTAATCTCCTTGCTGCACGATTTCTCTTCACCTGGAACGGGAACCCTTTGCCAACAAAAGCAAAGCTGGTTGCAGAAAACAGCTCTGCTCAGCTTTCACGATCCTGTCTGCAGATGAAGGCTGGAGATAGCAGGACACGTTGCGTATATGTTTAAGTCTTTGCACTGTTGTCAAGGAAGTGAAATGAGCTTCTGGGAAATCCATAGTTCCTCTTTAATATGTCAACAGGTTAACAGTGTTGTGCAGACTGTATCTGGCTGTGCAAGCAAGGTGATGTTTATACGGCTGGATAGTGATAACGATGACTGGATGGGATAAGTTCTGATTTCTTCTGGGCATATTATCTTTCCATCTGAGACACTAAGCACAGCTGGTGAGAATTTATCCTTACTGGCATGCTTTCATTACAGAACACCAATTCATTCAGCAAATTCCATTTATAGGAGTTTGTACGTCTTCATGTTTGCTTAAAACCCACTGTACACTACTCTTCCTTCGTAACGAATTTTGAGGTTGAGAACAAGCACTCTATTTAAAATCTTCTTACTAAATGGTGGAGAAGTCTTTGAAAACTCGGAAGTCCCAAGTGATGCAATGTTTTCCCTCCTGTTCTCTGCCTGTGAAGAACCACTTGGCTGCAGCAGGGTTTTGGCCGGGGCCCTCCAGGAAGGGTCCCCGGGTGCTCCCCACCCTCCTGGCTCCTACATGTGGAGTGGGTTGCCCACGCTGCACGTCACAGCGCTGCTGCAGGATGAGTGCAGAGTGGGAACCGTGGTGTGGGCCGTTAGTGAGAGAAGTCAGACTGACTCCCTGTGCTAGTTTTTGGCCTTTCCATCCTCTCCTAGGGCACGTGCTCTAAAAACCAGTTGTATCACAGCACAGGGAAGTACTGCAACCTTGTGAGATGCCTGCACAGCTCAGGCCTTCTGCAAGCAGAAGGAATAGTTAGACTATTTCTCAGTGCCAGGAGGAAAAGAGCCCAGTGGTCTGCTTATGAACAAGAACTGAATCAATACCCCAGAAGGGCTTGGAAAAGTATTTTTTTCTGATCACAAGTTCTCCAGAAGCAGCTAACTGTCAGGGGAAGCACATTTGCTCATATTTTGATGTTATTTGCTACATGTTGGAGGAGGGATTCTGAATAATTTTTGGTCTGTAGGGTTTTTTCCCATGTACTTCAGAATGAATACACCATGCCCAAGATTTCAATCTCTTTGGGCAAAAGAGTGACGGTCAACACTTGTGTTTTGAGAGATTCCTGAAAAAGATTTTGGTGATAAATGAGTTGTGGGTTTTGTGTGTGAAGCTACCTTCTTACAACCCTTCTGCACTGATGGCTTGAAATGCACTGGAAATCCCCTGCACTTATTGGGCATTTTTTGGCTGTGAAATAATTTCCTAAAATTCTTCTTAAAAATCATGCACAAGATAAGAATAATCCAGAAGACCTCATTTTAAAATTCTGACCAAAAATAAAACACAAATAAATAAAACCAGTTCAGCTCTCATAATTTTTTTTCAATTCTATGTCTCTTTGTATCTCTCCTTGTTTTCAAAGGTTACTTCCCTCAGTTTATTTCTTTTTATCCCAGCTTTTATGGTTTTGTCACTTGCCTTCCACCAGAGATGACCTCACTGGAAAGTCCAGAAAACCTCAACACCAAATTAGCGAATTCTCTCAAGGCAAGAACAAAACCCGATTATTTCCCATTTGGTTATAAAATAGTGATACTACTAGGAAAGAGCAACAGCTCCAGCTCTGGGTTAAAGTGCCAGTACACACCCTCCAAGCCTCAGCCATTAAACAAAATGTTGATTGTATTTCATATTTCCCCCTCTCAAAGTTTAATGTGCATCATTGATTGCATTGCTTTACCAACCTTGTCCTCTCTTATAAAAATGCACGTTTTTCTTTTAAAANNTTTTTTTTCAATTCTATGTCTCTTTGTATCTCTCCTTGTTTTCAAAGGTTACTTCCCTCAGTTTATTTCTTTTTATCCCAGCTTTTATGGTTTTGTCACTTGCCTTCCACCAGAGATGACCTCACTGGAAAGTCCAGAAAACCTCAACACCAAATTAGCGAATTCTCTCAAGGCAACAACAAAACCCGATTATTTCCCATTTGGTTATAAAATAGTGATACTACTAGGAAAGAGCAACAGCTCCAGCTCTGGGTTAAAGTGCCAGTACACACCCTCCAAGCCTCAGCCATTAAACAAAATGTTGATTGTATTTCATATTTCCCCCTCTCAAAGTTTAATGTGCATCATTGATTGCATTGCTTTACCAACCTTGTCCTCTCTTATAAAAATGCACGTTTTTCTTTTAAAAGGTCATTAAACAAACCTAGCAAATGTAAAACGTCTCTTCCTTGGGTGGGTTTATGGATGTATGATGATTAGGTCTGTGTCTGCACCAGAAACTGTGACGCAGTCAGGTGTCAGGGAAACAACCTTGGTAAAACTACAAAATCCTTGGGTCATGTGAGAAGGCTGCTCAGAGCAAAGCATGTTACAACAAGAGCTGTGGACTGAAGAGGAGAAAGCCAAGCCACCACTGTGGAGGAGAAACTGCCTGAGCCTGGACACGGTGTAAGGTCAGAGGAGATGGGAACCCCCCCGAAGTGAGATGGGCAGGGGAGAAGGCAGAGACACAGGCAAACAGGCTGGATGCAGTCTGGAGAGCTGGAAAGAGGGCAAAAGCAGGGCAGTCCAATGCACAGCTGAAAGGCCAGCCTGGACCTCTACAGCCAGATCACTGAGGTCCACCGATGTGAAGCCTGGGCGGTCCTGAGGGCCCCAAGCACCAGAAACATGCTGCAGCTGGTCTGATCTCAGCCCACAAGAGGAAAGTCCTGCTTTCCCCTGTGCCATGCAGAGAGGGAACCAGCTGGGGCTGAGTCACGCCTGGTGAAATTCTGGGTGATGTTATTAAAGGGGAAAAGTCATTTGGATGAAAGTAAGACCAAGAACCGAAGGGAGAAGTAGAAATGCTGCATATCAGCAGAGGCACAGAGAGAAGAAAGTGCCGGTGGCATTTGCACAGCAGTGTGCCGAATCAGCGGTGTGGATGTGCCTTGCATGGACGGGCCCAGCGTGCCTGCAGACCTCTCGGTGCCACCCGGTCACCAGCACAAACAAGTGCCCGCAGCTGCACTTGGGTACCCCGCCGGGAAGTAGAAGAAGAAAGAGACTGGAATGAAAGAAAAGTGGAATTAAAAGAAAATGGAATTGGGCTCTAAAATGGAAAGGAAAGGAAGCTCCAGTTGTCAGTGTCCTCTCACAGCACGCTGAGACTGCAGAATTGGGATCAGAGGCTCAGCAGCAGTGCAGCAGAAAGCTCTCCAGCTCCCCATCCCTGCCTGCTCGCTCCCAGATTTATTCAATTTTATTGTGAGATCATTTTTAAGTCAGATCTAGTCCCAGGCAGGAGTGAGAGGGAGACATGCTCTGCATGGGGATGGGAATAAGTGCCTGGGGCAGGGCAAAGAGCTACTTGATCCAGCTTTGTAGCAGGGATGCGCTTGCATGGCTACATCTGTGTGAACTGCAGCAGGTGAGGTGGCAACCTGTGGCTGCTGCATGGTTGCATGGAAGAACAGAGTCGATGAGCTAGCAATGCTGTTATTTAATTTTTTTGTGTATGTATTTTATTTTTCAACTTGTGAATCTGCATTCTCCTGCTCCTACTGCACAAATATCTTGGGTCACCTCTTAGAAGTTTTCTGTTTAAGAAAATTCAGCTACACTGGATTAAATTTACATTGCTGGTGAATCGGTGAGTGCTTGCCATTTTTCTAATGAACAGATCAATGAGTTTATTTTTGCATGGAGGACATGTACGTGCTCTATGGTTCAGGTTTTTTCTATGGGCACATTAACTCTTGCATCTGATGACTTTAAAGGTTCGGCCTGTATTTTGTAGCAGTAAAGCTGGACTGCCCATAAAATGCTTGTAACACCAAGGAGATCACACTGCTCTCGGGGATATAAACAGCATTGCTGAAATGTCCCTTGGTGGGTGAACACCGGGTAGTGTTCCCTGGCTGCTGAGTCCCGAGGGCAGCTGATGGCTGCCAGCACAGCAAAGGGTGACAAGGCGGCAGGCGCTGCCTGCGGGGCCCAGGCACCGTACCCACTGGTAGCACGTAACCCCTGTGCCGTCCCAGCCATCTGTGTGGGCTCAGCCACATTTTGGACACATGGCATTCCCAGAGGAACACACACCCACACCCACCACCAGCCCACCGAGGGGGAAGCAGCTGCAATGGCCCTGGTCTGTCTTTTTGCCCCCTGTCTCCTTTTGGGTCCCGGTCGTGCAGCTCGCGACAGCGTGGCTGTGGCAGGGCCCTCACTAGATGGCGATAGAAGCTTGCGAACAGAGCTGGACGCTCCTTGGGATTTGTACAAGGCTTAAGGGATGTGGTTTAGGCTTTAACTGCCCCAAACCGCTCTCTACACCAGGAGGAATGAGGCTGATTTTGGTAGCGCTGCTCCTGCAGTCCACTTGATCTGCAAAAAACGTCAGTCGGAGAGAACAGGAAAGAGCTTAAGTATTGTGTTAGTACTGCCCGGTACAGTGCCAGAACGACAGTCCAACTTCCCCCGCCTGTACGCAACCCTACGGGGACAGAAACTATAGCTCTGGCTGCTGATGGGCCTCTTCAGCTGAAGCCATCATACCCTTTCCCTCCTGGAGAGGCAATGTGCCACATTATATTATACTTACATTTGTTTCAAGGCAAGAATCCAGCACTCTGGGCTGGAGATACAGAGGCAGGTTGTGCAGCCGCGGGCCTTCTGCCTGCCAACAGGGCAATGCAAATAATCACGTCCCTTTGCACCTGCTGCAGCTCCTGAGCATGGCTGAATAACCTGAGCCTGGTCAACGGAGCACAATAATAACACTGAGGTGCCCAGAGTGTTGTTTGCCACGTCATTCAGGAGTAAAAGTGTTTGGGCTCACTCCCAGGCTGCAGCATGCTGCCTTCTCACCAGTCAGCCGCCCCCACAGCACTGCCCTGGCATATCTCCACCCTGTGCTCAGGCTTAAGTTTAATTTAATTCTATGCAAAAGGGGGAGAAAAAAAAAAGAAGCCAAAAGAGGAGACGCCAAGAAAAATAAAATTTAACTTTATATAGAACAAAAGTCTTCTGTAAGGAAGTCGCGTGCCGTTCTGAGTGTTAAGCTACTCTCTGGGGAAGCTGTGGGAGCCATATCTCCTTATTAGAGGCTGTAAACCAGATTAACTTGTTTTTCTGTATAAATGACCCCTATGATTCATTGTTGTCAGGCAACCTGCGCAGAGTTTCAGTTCAATTTAAAAATGGAGTTGAGCAATTTGTTGGTGTTTCCTGGCCCATGATGCAAAATTGTAAAGTCACAAAAGGGTTAATTATTGAGACTCCTTTGAAGTATTACTGAAGTTTCCAAGGCCAAGAATGTCTGTTTCTCCCATGTTTCTGTTTGCCCTCTGCTCTGCTGCTCCTTGCTGTGCTCTGCTAGGGGAGCAGAGATGGCATCCAGAAAGCGATGGCATCCCTCTGCCCCACGCAAGGGACATCAGGACCTGTTGGGGCATTGAAACTTGTCCTCTGCTCCTCCAGTCCCCCACATCATCTTCAACATCATCTTCATGGGCTTGCAGGGACATATTTTGATGGCCTTTACATGTGCCTGTGCTCCAAGTTTCCCCAATGACTCATCGCTGGTTGTCCCCTCCTGGGAGTCAAGGATGAATGTAGGCACAGACAGGGTCTGGTGGCCTCTCTGCAGTGTGAAATTGAGTCCTCTCCATGCCAGGGTGAAACAAAGGGCAAAAGCACTTTGCCATGGGTTTCACGTTCTTGTACTGCCCTCTAATGCTCTGCAGCCCCACATCACACAGTGAGGGTCTGGATGAAATTGGACACTGCAAGATAGATAGAAAGAAGAGGCCATGGTCTAGGTGACAGCCTTGTGGTTTCTAAATACTAACTCTCAGCCAGAGAGCAGAGGATCTATCTGCACAGCCTTCCAAGCTTTCAGCTTCTCAACGGCTTTGTGAGCAGGAAAGCGCAGAGGAGCACCAAGGAGCAGGAGCGACCCGCCCATGTCCTGAGAGTCTGCAGCAGAGGAGAGAGTTGCACCAGGGCTGCACCGCAGCTGGTGAGCCGCCCTTTCAGTCACAGTCGGGTCATTTTTAGGAAAAAGATTATCTCGGTGGAGCTGAGAGCAGAGAAGATTCATTGCCCCCTGCGAACATTGCTCAACCACTGCAAGGCTCAGCAGGTGAGACACTGCCCTGCAGCACCTGCGGAAATGCATTGGTGAGCATCTGCCATGCCGGGGCAGACAACCCGGCATGTGCCATTATTAGCAGTTGGTATCAGCACGGCTTTGGGTGAGGCTGCTGCTCACAGGTGACAGCTCCAACAGTTGTTCTGTTTTTCCCAAAAGTGGAAATCCAAACCACATACCTCCTCTATGCTCTGTCACTGTTCATAAGCCAGATGTCTTTCAGAAAACATGCTGTCGGACTGTTTGAGAGAACCTTGTGTGTTTTTCTGGTACCGTTTCTCATTTCTCTTGGCACTCCAAGTGTGTTAGCACCCACCAAGCATCTAACTGTGACGTGGTTAATTGTTGGAAATCCTGGAACACCACAGAAGCCATTTAAAGCACATTTATCTGTTTCTAATGTGGTGTTACAGAAAGAGGATGAAACCACGTTTCATCCTTCCTGACACACCGCCTGGACTGGTAGTGGGAAAGGAAAGGCAGGAGCAACCTTGGAGGGGAGCGGGCAGAGGCACGGCCAGGCAGCACGAGGGCTGCGTGTGGGACAGGAGCCATTGCCAGGGGGAGCATCAAGAAGACAGAGGGCAAAGCCCTTAGTGCACATCTGGTGTGGCTGCAAGGGCAGAGGGCTATCTCGAAAGGCAGGAGCTTGTGCACCCAAAATTCACCCACCAGCTGGGCTTGGCTCCTGCCAGGGCAAAGGGTGCTTCCGCGCTCTCCCTGCCATTGCAGAGGGGTTTTTGAGGAAAGGTGGGGATTGCATGGCTCGCTTCTCCTACCAGTGGAAACCACTCACAACCCCCTGCTTACCCTGAGAGGCCTCAGGCTCAGCTAGCAAGCAGTATTCTGCCAAAACAAGGGGATTGGGATCAAATCCTCCCCTCTCTGCAGCCAAGGCAAGGTCCTGGTGGGGGGGATTTCCCTGAGAATTCCTCCCTAAAGGACGTGTGTGCCTGTTAAAAAGAGAAAAGGAAATTATCCCAAACTCCAAAGCTGCGTCTTAGCCATTTGTAGTGAATGTCAGTGATTCATATTTAATCCCTGCATCTGGATGGGCTGCCCCAAGCCAGGCTGGAGGCAGGTAGCCTGGCCCTCACCCCGTGCCCTGGCAGAAATAACTGCAGTCACACCCGCCTCCTCCCTGCAGGCTCCACCAAAAGCTCAGACCAGTCTGGGAAGTTTTAGCTTTTTTTTTTTTTCCATTGCTAGTTCAAAGGAGCAAATATAATTCTCTTTCTTTCGTCACCACCGTTTTCGTTTGTGCTGGAGCTTCTGGTTTCCGTTTACCACAGAAAGCAGAAGCGAAAAGCAGCAAGAAAAGCTGTTCTCAGGGTATTTTAGGTTTAAGCAAAGTCAGGAGGTTTTGGAAACAAAACAGGGGCATTATGAGATAATTTGGTTTGTGCTTAGCTAAAGAAAACCCAAATTTTGGCACTTGTCTATCTCTGTGAACCAGCCACATACTTTCTCCTCCCTCTGAAATACCCACTTGGTATGAGCATCCACAGCTCAGTTCCAGTTGTGCCTAGCAGAAAATGTTTCTGAGTAATAATGTTTTGCTCTTCAGTCAGAATTCCTGTCTGAAGGTCTCAAAATAACTGCAAAATTTTAATTTTGCAGAGCTGAGAAATAACAGATTTTCTGAACACAAGGCCTTACCTTACTTGCCCGAGCTTATGCTCTGTTTCTGGGGTAGAGCCCAGCTATCCTGTTTCATTAAGTAGGTAGTATTTCTTCACATTTTCCTTCAGCAGGTGGTCATATTTTGTTATAGGTAGTAACTGTCTCTTTTTCATAGTCACTCTTTCGTACAGATTTGATGTTAGCAACCAGAGAGGCAGCAGCAGAGCTGAGAATTATGCTGGAGTCCCTTAACCCAAGGCACCGCTGTGCTTCAGCAGTTCACCTGTCCTTCCCAGCTATCCTCCTACCATGGACCAAGCATGCATGGGGAGGACCAGGTCTTGCTACAGCCACTGATTTCTTCAGTCACTCAAACGTCATGACAAGTGTTGGAAGAAAAGCCAAGAGAAAGGCTCTGATTTTTGTTGTTGCTTTTAATCAGCATTGAGTTTGTACAATGCTGCCATGTAATGGAGATGACCTGGACCCAGAAACCAAAGAAGAACGAAGAGGTCTCAAAAAAAAGTCTGGTCAGGTTGAAGAGATGAGATCCAGATCTGCTTACCTACCTGCATGCTTCTTACGAGTGAGGATGACAAGTTTGTCTGCAGAGCAAAGATGTTTGACAGGAGCAATGACACCAAGTGACGATTTGAAACTGCAAAGATCATCTGGGAGCAGTGAAAGCCTATGGGTTTTTCTTTGTTAGACCAAATGACTGCGAGCAATTCGCACTGGAACAGGTCATCACAGCTACAGCAGGCCATGGAAGATGCTTGAGGTGAAGAAGTTTTAGGTGATGTCCAGTGGAGTTTTCTGGCTGCAGAAAGGGAGTGCAAAGTCGTGGCTGCACAGTAAAAACAAAGAGGTGTTTCAAGACCTTGTGCTGTAAGGACAACTTGAGGATGTGAGACCTTAGGGAGATATTTACAGCATGAAATGTGTGTGGCTGAAAGACTCGTCTCTGGGGGCTGGATCTGGCCCAGCTGATCCTAGTCGCTAGCTCAAGTTTAAAAAACATACCAAACCAACCAAACAAACAAACAAAAAAAGAAACATTTGAAACTTCGATCTGGGCAGGGAATTGTTCTTGCAGCAATAGTTGGAGCAACTTCCCATTCAGCTCCAAGTTTCAACAGTTGAAAAAACTTTACTTGCTGTGCCCAGTCTTACTAGTAAGATACAGTAGGAGATACAAGAAGGCTAGAGGGCAGAAGAATCTGCATCAAGGAGAAAGGAAGGAGTTTTACTGATAAGGACAGCTATTAAGGAAACATTACTCTAAATGAGAACTGTGCCTGTTTCCGCTAAGAAATATGGTGATGTCAGACAGAAAGAGAGAACAGAAAATCCCACGAAAACAAGAGGATCGTACGTAAATGCAGGCAACCCAGGTAACAAAATGGAGGAGTATTTTGACATACCAGTAAAGACATGAAATCAGCTAGACAACAGCAGCGGCAATGCCACCAGGATTGTAGGGCCTTAGCGAGCAGGAAAGAGAATAGTACCAGGGGAGGTGATGGAAAGCTTTCTTCACTTCAGGAATGGCAAAGAAAACGTTTTTGATCTGTGTAAAAATAAATTTCTTGAACTAGTCATAAAGAGTGCTAGCCCAGCATTTTTAGGAATCTGTTGTAAATTCCTTAAGTTCAAATTTGCATTGTGATAGCACTCTCCAAACATTATTAGAGAGAGTGTAACGATAACAATTTTGGAGGCCAGTAGGTTTTTTCCTCGTGGACTTGATGCACCAAGGCGCAGAGCCAGCGTGTGACATCCATCCCCGCTGCAGAACCAGACATGTGCCTGCCACGTGACCGCGGCACACTTGCCCGTGTCTTCCAGATGTATGGGTGGGCAGCTGTCGTATGCCCAAGCGGTCTCTATTTGGTTGCATGACAGAGGCACATAGGAGAGAAAAAACACAGAGCCCTTGGTAGCCAGAGCAGCAGGGAATGGACCCTGGGCTGGCAGGGCAGTTCCCTGTTCAGGTATGAATGTTGAAAACCTTATGGGCTATACATTATCCAAACCTCCACCAAGCAAAAGATACAGAAGCTGATAGGAGAAACGCCTCAAGAGAAAGAAGAAGGTATGGAAAAGCTCCATCCCTAATGGGATGAGTTAGTAGCTGAGTAAGGGTTTCAGGTATAAACAGGAGCTTACAAAGGCTGGTCACGCCCTGGACTTCTCGGAGTCCAACGGGAAAGTGAGAGCTTCATGAGGCAAGCTGAACCAGTCAAAGGACATCAAGACAAACAGCAAAGTATGGGTTAAATGAAGTGGAGAAAGAACTCATCTGCAGGAACTCTTCCTCTTTTGTGCAAAGTCTGCTGCATGATGCAGCAGTGTCCCGGTGTCGGGACATTGCAAAAACCAGCACAATTTTACAGGCATTTTCCCTGACAGTATTTTTACTCTTAGTTTCTCCTTAGTTCTAGTTTTTCTCCAGTTTCTAGGGAAGTCTGGGCATAAAGAAAAAATAAATAGAGAGCCTTTAGACATTATCGAGGGCTGGCATCAGCTGATCAGGTGCTGGACTTCAGTTCCTATGTCCTTTTTAGGATCTGGCTCCAGACACCTTCCTCCTTTAAGCTCTCAGGAAATCCCCAAGCTAGAAGGGCTGTAAATAAAACTAGCTTACATTTACCAGAGTACAGAAAAGTACCTGAAAATGTAACAGAAAAAGATTTTTCTCTGCATTCAGGTGAAGTCTGAAAGTGGTTTTTAAAGTAAACTTTGCCCACTGTCAGCTCATTTCTGCACTGCTCTGGTGCATAAGGAAAGAGCAGCCTGAGACAGATTTCTCCAAGAAAGTTGTCAAGAGGTGCAAAAGGGAAGCAGCCCCCCGTTGGGGGGTCACCTTCCTTTCCCTGCCTTCATGTGGGCTCGCGGTGCCTGAGAAGGGTCTGCTGAGGTGGGTGAGTCACGGGGACGGTGCGCAGGGGAATACCAACGCCTCGGTGCCCACGGCTGCTCATGGGGTGACTCACCCGGCAGTGCACACACGCAGCATCCTCAGCTGCCGGAAGGGCACAGAAGACCATCAGGGCACCAAACGGCAGCCTGGGAGGGAAGGGGGCAAAGCCTGGGGCTCGTTCGTCTGTGCAGGAGAAGGATGAGCGGAGCGGGTTTGAGATTGCAAAGGCGTGAAGACACTGGATGAGGCAGATGAAAGCATAGGCAGGGATGTGACTTCTAGGGTGGCTATCGGCATGCTGAGGGCATGGGATGGACCAGAGACAGTAGGCAGCTCCTGCGTAATTCTGGCACAGCACTTCCGAGTGCCACCAGCAGAGACAGGAGAGGACCCTCTGCTGCAGGTGCCCCTGCCCAGGGGTGCTCACAGTACCCACACTGGCCGGCCCAGCTCAGCAGTCCGGCTGCACTCCTCTGCTTGCAGCAGAAATCCATGTAGCTCACGTCCATGAGGCCAGTATTCACAGCTGGTGTCACTCAGCCATGGCATTCGGGTCTTCTCATATTTCTGAAGTCCTTAATCCACCGCTCTCCATGCCTCCTGCTCCAGGGAGCGGGTCAGGGCACAGGAGCTGGGGAAGTTTCTGAGAGGCCTCCCTTAGCTTGTCTTATGCAAAAGGTTAGACAAGACAATAATTACCCCTTTCAGTTTTAAGGTTTCTGAACCATTTCCTCTCTCTATCTCACGCATTTACACTGTTCATTTTGCCCAACACTAGAGCTTTCCCTTCTGCCAGAGCCAGTCTGCAGCAAGGTCTGATCTCTCAGATATCTCCACCGTCCCCACACAGACTCCACAAAACCTCACCGTGGAAAGCACGTTGAGGGCCAGGGAACCACAACGGAGAAAGGCACAAGACAGATCATGCAATTGCAGAAATGCCCAGCCTGAACCAAGAGGAACCTCCTTCCCTCCCTCGGTCCCAGGGCCCACAGCTTTCCTCTCCAGGAGTGAGGCAGCTCTGCCTCACACGGGACATGTGGACACACTGCTCTCTGGACACAAATCTTTCCTTCCCACACCCTGTGAAAGGTGCGACAAGTTTCAGGAACAAATAAATAAACATTATACAGTGCTTGGCTCTCAACAGCAAGGAAATAAGCTGAGGGCTCCAGCACACATGGCTGGGAAACCATTTACTAACCAGGACACATGCAGGAAGATATTCTGTCCCTGGCAGCACGCCCGTACAGTCAGCAGCGTGACACCCGGAGTCAGCTACGCACCAGGAGTGAGCCTGTGGGAGCTGTGGAGGTTGTGAATAATCCTGCGTGCACCACCCTGGGATGGAAAGCTATGTGAAACTCATCACTAGCAGTAACATAGCTCCTTAAATATATATGACTGCCTGTTGTCCCAGCAGATGCAGGACAGACGTGCTCCATATGGGGTTTCTGAAGTGCACTACACTACCGGCTGCGGAGAAGGAGGTGGAGATAATTAGAAGTACCCTGCCATAAATGAGCAGCTCAGCCTCAAGTGTCTGAGTGACAGGAGGCAGGGCTGCTGTGGTGGCTGGGGCTGGGGCAGCAGCAGGCTTGCTGATTGCAGGCGGCTTTGCTAGCAAGCTGGCTCCATAAAGACTGCATGGGACTTGGGCAGACACAAGGCAAGGGGCATGAAAGCATCAGCCTAGCAAACCTGCGAGTGTCTTAGAGTACCCGAGGGCAAGGTGGCACAAACCAGTCTGTTCCTTTACTTAGAGAAGAGAAGGGATTTCGACTCAGAAACACCAGCCTGCTCAGTGAGGTGCAGGGAGTGAGCTGCTAGATAGCATCCTGCAAAACAGGCAGGCATGTGCTAGATGAAGGCCTGGAAGAGACTTATTTCATAGAAAGGAGAAACCTGTGTGCATGCTATGCATGCTACGCATCAGGCAAATTAGTAGGGTGGGACCACATCCATGTCTCTTGTCGGCTTCTGCCTCCCCAGTGCCCTTTTGGTGAATGCATCACTCTATGGCTTTGACTCACAAGTTGGTAGTGGAATGGCTTTGGATTTAATGTCTCATGTCCTGAGAAGAGATGAGGTGGAGGCACTGATATCACTGGGAAACTGGAAATAGTCTTTAATCTTTCCACTATGTATCACAGCAACATGCCAGTGCTCCAACAGGACATGCGCTTGGTGCCATGGCTGCTCAGAGCCAGCTGATGGGTAGCACAGGACCCGTTCCCAGAGCAGTCATCTTCCCAAAGTACCTGACATCTGAGCCAGACCAGCACTGCCAGAGTGCTGGCTCGGGGCAAGCACAGCGTACAGGCCACCTCTGCCCTTCAGCAAATTTTGGTGACAGTGCAGCTATGCAAAATCTTGTCCTCTGCTAAAGGCTTGTACCCTTCCAGGTTTTCTCTTTGTCCCATCTTCCAGCAAAACCTTCCCTTGCAGGGGCTGACAGGAGAGAGGAGAGTAACCCTCATACCAGTGCTAGTGCTTAGGGAGACTTGTCTGCTCAGAAAGGCACGGAGGTCCTGGTAGTCCCTCTCCCAGTGACCTTAGAGGAGAGGGGACAGAAGATGACTGAGTCAAGCAGGGGGAAGTATGAGGGGACAGTTCCTCACAGATGGCAGGCACATCCCTGCCCTGCAGCATGTCAAAACTTGCCTGGATGGAGGAAACAAGGCTTCCTTCTGTAGTTTCTCCCAGGCACAAGGAATAGCCTGGGAGAGCTGCAGGGACAGGGAGTAAAAGACACTGTGTCACGGGGAGGTGGAAGTTATAAAAGCCATTCCTAAGACCTCATTAGGCTGGGAAGGGAGGTGAGGTAAGCAAGCAAAGGAGGAGGAAGGGTCCCTTTGCTCTGGGGCACCAGCTGGACGTGAGGGCGCAGGCAAATGTTGAAGGGAGACAAGGTTTGACTGTCTGTGACTGCCTTTTTGTGTGCCACCCTCTGGTCTCCATCCAAAATGTGGGTCAGTGGACAACAGGATGCAGGGTAGCTCAGCTTTATCCTGCTTCCTGCTGCCCCTCAAGGTTCAGGTCCCCATGGAGCAGGAGGTATCTCTAGTCCAACCCTGTTCCACGCAGGGCAGACTGCAAAGTTGCACTCGGTTATTTGGGTTGTCCCATTCAAGCTTTGAAAATGTGTCCCTGTACCTGTAAAGATACTGATTTACAAACTTAAGGCAACGAACCTTACAAATTAGACTTCAGATTGTGCGTGCAATCTCATGGACTTGGTTGTTTGCTCGTATTTTCAAAACTCTGGTCTGAAACTGTTATGTTAGTGTGAGTGCGTGACTTCAGCTTAATAGTCACAGCCTCATGGGACTTGGGAGAGGAGCAGCCAGCAGGGAGTTTTAGAAAGATGAATCATCCTCAACAGGCCAACATTTAATAGCTGGACTTGTTTCCCTGGTGTGTAACCTCTGCCTCATTTCATAATCTTTCAGGGGCAGAGGTGATGTTGCCTGAGACGACATTTGCAAATACAACACTGACGGTATCATTTTGGACATGATCTGTCTTCATGGCTTGTGGTACTAATTGCTCCTGTGAGAAGCTTCACTCTGCCATGATGACTTCTCACGTAGCAGCACTATCCAGTTAACTAAAACCATTTCCTAAATACAAATAAGGTCTTTTCTGATTAAAAAGGCACCATGAAGTACTGTAATCATCACTATTTCAAAATCTAGAAGAACAATATCTATGGAAATACGAAGGCTGGACATATAAAATATTAAAGTATAAGAGAAGGCAAATTCCAGCTTACAATAGCTGAAATTTACTGAAGCTTGCAAGGAGCTTAAGTTTGCAAGGAGCACCACATTTCCTTGCCTAAATTCAGAATTTTCCTTCTTTCCCTGGGCAGCTGAGGGATGAAAGGCCTCTGTTGCTGACCATCTCCAGTAGGCCTTCCTGCTGTGCTGGTTTGCTCTCTCACGTGTCCTAACAAGCGGTCTGAGGTGTGCGTGCAAATGGGCTCTTGCCCGTGGACCTGCTTACGGATGGGTTTGCTGAGTGGTCCCTCCTGTCCTCTGGTGTGCCAGAAGATGAGGCATGCAGGGATGCTGGGCACGTGCTCTGAATGTGCAACACTGCCAAGGCACCTGCCTGATAAATCAGTGCTGGAAGTCACCCCCCCGCACCACCCCATCATGGGAAAATGAATCCTTCTGGCCCCATTTGCAAATTTCATGGGGTGCAGGAGGAAATACCATGCCTTTCTTTAAGACACGCACGCTCAGAGACACACCTCGAGGCCTCCTCCTTCCTGGTCATTTCTGACCTCTTAGTAAATTAGGCCTTATTCACATGCACTATAGAGGAGGCAAAGAGGATGCCACGGTTAGTATCAGAGTCTTGCTGCAAGGCTGGAAAATAAAACCTCACGAACTGGGCTAATAGTTGCATAAAACACAGCGGAAAGGGAGATGGCCTTCCCTGAACATTTTTAACATTATTTGGGTCATTTCCCTTCCCTGAAATGTTACTCTTTTGGCAAGATGAGTTATTGATGCGTTGCAGCCAAAGACATTTCATATTTCTGTGGAAAAGCCAACTTAATTTCAAAGGGTACTTCCTTGCTTGCTTGAAAAGATCTTTTCTTACACAGAAAATGGTTCAGCTTTCCCTGAAAGTAACCCAGTGCATACACGAAAATGGTATTTGGCTAACTCTGCCTGAGACAGTGAAACATGCTATTCTGTTCTTTCAAAACCGCCTACTCTCAAACCTACATGGATGCAGCATACATGTCCCTCTGCAGTGGGTCTGCAGGGTGAGCAGGGAGCCAGTTAGACCATACATAATTACACTGGGTTTTTGGAGCATTTTTCAAACACATCCCTTAATGGGAGCCTTTGCTGGCATCCCTGGCACCCTGGTGTTGCCACCTCTGTATGCCAGAAAGCACAGCCATGGTCCCCACGGTGCCCAGGCCTGTTGTCCTGGCAGGGGCTTGCCCAGCAGATGCTCCTGGGGGTCCAGGTTGTCCGTGGGCAGCCGGCATCTGGGAGATGGGAGCACTGTGCCACTGGGCTGCTGTCATCCCCGGGGCACGGCCATGCTTCCAGCCATCCGGGCAGCAGCTGAAGACCCACCTTCTCCAGGCACCACGGCAGGACCTCAGTGGGCAAAGGAGCCAGGGGTCCCCAAACAGCTCTGTCTGTGTTACTAGTGACAGTCAAGTAATCTCCAAGTGGCTGGTGACCCAGCGCAGAAGCAGAGCCGTGGGGCCAGCCTCCCCGAGCATCCCTCTGTGCCCATGCCGGAGGGCCGCCAGGCTGGCTGGCACTGCAGGTTGTGCGGTGCAGTGACTCATGGGGACCAGACAGCGTTGCAGAGCGCGACTGAACGCTGCGGGATGATGGGGACACCAAGTTTGGCTTCCAAACTACTATCATTATGCACAAGATTAGGACACAACAGCTTAGTGGCTGGAGGGGGTCTTTATACCGCTGATGGATAAAGGCTCCTGAAGCAGCATCCGCAGCGACGGTGTAATACAGGCACAGGGTCTATTCAGGGTCAGCTCTGCCATGAGCTTACGTGTACCGGGACCACACGCAGCAGCTCCTGCTCACTTGCAGTTTAGACAGGCAAGAGAGGAGCTGACAAAGGGAAAAGACCTACACTGGGAATTCACACACTGCTTTTGAACACTTCTTTTTTAGGCAAATTGTGCTTTTCTTTTATTTCTTTGCAGGGTGCAGGGGAAGAAGAAAAGTTGACCTTGGCTTACTGTAAATGAGAGTTACAAGAGAAGGCAAACCTTTGCACCACCAGGAGCCTCGACAGGCCCCAGGCTGCTCACTGCCTCCGTGGTGCTGGACTCTGACGGAGGTTCGANAGCATCCGCAGCGACGGTGTAATACAGGCACAGGGTCTATTCAGGGTCAGCTCTGCCATGAGCTTACGTGTACCGGGACCACACGCAGCAGCTCCTGCTCACTTGCAGTTTAGACAGGCAAGAGAGGAGCTGACAAAGGGAAAAGACCTACACTGGGAATTCACACACTGCTTTTGAACACTTCTTTTTTAGGCAAATTGTGCTTTTCTTTTATTTCTTTGCAGGGTGCAGGGGAAGAAGAAAAGTTGACCTTGGCTTACTGTAAATGAGAGTTACAAGAGAAGGCAAACCTTTGCACCACCAGGAGCCTCGACAGGCCCCAGGCTGCTCACTGCCTCCGTGGTGCTGGGCTCTGACGGAGGTTCGAGGGATGCCTTCTTGCCGCCCTCTCTTCTTGGGCTCTGCATGCACCTTGCCAAGTCTTTCCCTGCCTGTCTCATATTTCCATCCCTCACTCTTCTTTGCCTGCATGCTGCTTCAGCGTATGGCTTGCTAGCAGCACTGGCAGGGATTTTAAACTTTTCAAACCACCATTTATTTGAATTTTTCATATAGGCAAAACTGTGCCTAGTGTTGTAGCCTGAAAATGAAGCATTGTCCCACTGTGCATGGACACCATGGCAGCATCCTTCCTCTGAAATGGGCTCCTGCTGGAACAAGGTCCACACTTGAGACAAATTTATGGGTGACTGTGACAATGCTGTTGCATGTAGCCTCGATGAGCATCAGCCATGCACAACTGTTTTGTCCCACACATCTCACTCAGGAGCACTCCTGGCTCACGCCCGGCTCTCCCCCCTCTGACAGCCTGTCTCTGGACAAACCCACCTTCTCCCAGGGACCGCTCAGACCGACCCCGTGGCCGTGCCACCCCACCGCTCAGGTGGCATGTGGTGCTGCCTCGCACAGGAGGCACGGGGCACGGGTGAGTGAAGGCTCGTGGCTGTTGCGGCAGCTCGCCTCCTCCCCGGTGAGTCACCGTGCCCCAGTATCAGTCAGCAGGGCTATTTCTGGTGGCCAGCCTGAAGCAGCACGAGTGCTGCCCACGGGACTGTAGTGAGCCACTCCCAAGGTCCGGCTGGATTTTGTTGGGCGTTGCTGAGTTTGGCCAGCACACACTGTTTATAAAGGACTTGTTTTCCCATTGCCCGAATGATTAGCTTTGAATGGTGATGGTTTTGGAAGTGGACCTTTCTAGGCCTTCCCTGCAAGGAAAATAAATGGATGCTCGGGCTCCAAATAGGGCTTTGGTGCTCTTTTACCGAGAATGTGTGAAGTCCTTCCTCCCTGGGCATGGGATGCAAAGCAAACTGTAGGAAACAAAGTCCTTGCCCGCAGTGCATGATCCTGCCTAGGATGCAGCTGGTACAGCCCCAAGAGAAACTGTCTCTAGCCATACAAACCTTCCCTGTTTGGCTATGCACGGCACCATGCAGCTCCCTGTGCCCCAGACCTTCCCAACTGACCCGTTTGGTCTTCCCAGCTGCTGCAGGGGTCACACCTCCAGTGTCCCTTCTGCAGCTCCCTCTTTGCTTTTGCCATTTAGCCAGAAGAACAACACACTGGTGTCCCCAAGATCCCAACAAAGTCCTGCACACGGAGGGCCATAGTTTCTACTGCAGCTTCTCTCAAACCTCCATTTGGGTTAACAGGGAAGCTCATTTAACCCCCAGGCAAAAAAAACCCAAACCTTATTTCTGTTTCTTCCAGTTTTCTCCAGGTCTCTTCTACCCACTGACATTTTTGCAGCATCAGAAAAACAAGGGCCTGATTTTAGAAGGAGTTAAGAAACCTGTAGAAACCAGGCAGCGAGTGAAACCTTCTCACTTGCAGGAGGCATGGGAGAAAGAAGAGGGGGCAGGGAGTGCAAAGAAGCAGGAGCTACACGAAAATGAGAAAAAAGAGGCCTTTTGCTCCACGTTGTTTCAAAGGCATGGCGTAAACCCAATCTTCGTCACAGAGCGGGGAGCTCAGCACATCTTCAAACAGTCTCCAAGCCCACTGTAGGCTGCTCACACTGGGAAGCCCTGCGGAAGAGCGCGGTGGTGGGCTCAGTGTCGGGGTCACAGGCTGATATGAGCACAAGAAGCCTGCTAAGCCCAGGAAAAAAGGTACCTCTGGCTCTCCAATTTCATCAGTTACTGCAAGCAGTGGATTTCTCCACACACGTTTTCCTTTGCAGTTAGCATCAGTCTTAGTGTTCCCCCAAGAGAAAATGAAACTTACACACCAGAAATCAACGCAGAGGCAAACCATTTGCATAATCCCGCAGCTCAGTGCAGACCAGCCGTGCCCCTGGGGCTTGTACTGGCAGGGTTTTCCCCACCACCCTTTTTCATTCCCACCCTCACCTCCAGCGTGGATTGCTCCAAGCTGCTCAGGCAACCAGATTAGAGAAACAGCCTTCCCCTCCCACGTTATTTCTAACCCAGTTCATTTCCCTGACCTTGTTCCCCAGGCGGTGGTACGAACAGGTGA
Source organism: Steatornis caripensis (assembly GCA_013398225.1). Taxonomy (NCBI): domain Eukaryota; kingdom Metazoa; phylum Chordata; class Aves; order Caprimulgiformes; family Steatornithidae; genus Steatornis; species Steatornis caripensis. The sequence goes on along the minus strand of VZSC01012188.1, from coordinate 21,537 downwards.
ACCTACACAATGCAGGGATCAACCACCGTGGGACACGCTTGAGGAATGTGATATGCTTGGGATACAACATATTGCTCCAGAAAGAAATCCTTGCTTAGTTGCAGCCTGAGGCTCACCTGAAAAATAGTCCTCAGCTATTAGAAAGTGCACACGGCTACTAGCAATGCTTGGTGTTTGGTGTACCTGAACAGTTGTTTGTTGATGGCGTACCGATCCTTTGAAGTGATACTTGTCATGAAGGCCTCATACTGTTCGTACCTGTGGATGTGCCTATATGGAGGTATTGGTTCACTCAGCCAAACCTTACTACCTCTGTCTGGCACTACAGAAACTGTAATTACTTTGGATAACCTGGTCACTTATTACCCGCATAGTGTGAAGATACAGAACAGCCACATGCTAAGAATGAATATTAAATACTGACTGTGTCCCCATACGCAGATTTCCATGCTAAATCCCTTAACTGGGTGGAGAAGAGGAGGATGGTATTAAAGAAAAAAATAAAAGAAGAAAAATCAGTGTAACATTTTTTAAGCAATGGTAAAAGCCTTCTAGCAGCCTATAATTCCTTACGTGGATCGTGTTGTTGAAATATCTAGACACTTGATAGGCATTTGCATATCTAGCCACTATTTGGTGGGGATAAACACCTTAACTTTATAGAAGGGAAACTCAGGAAGAGATTTTAAGCCCACATCCAGCTACCTGAAAATTCCTACTAATGCTGTGATTCTAATGAAAGACCAAAAGTCATCAGCAAAAGATCAGAAAATTGAACCCAGGTCTCTCAGGGCAAAGGTGACCATCTGAACCATTAGGCCATGTTTTCTTTAAGTCAGCTACACTGAAAGTCTGATCCTTGAACATCCTAGTCACTACAGTCAGGATAAATATGAAGAGGGCTCCCCTACACAGCTCTCCTCAAAGCAGCTAGTCACCTAGAGATTTTGCACAAAGGACTGGAGCAGGTGGGTTATTCCCAGCAGGATTTTTTACAGCAATTAACATCAGGACTGGAGCACTGCATGTTGCACACAGCCACTGTGCAACATCCACGCAGTTGAGAAGAAGTGTTGGGGTCTGAGAATTAGATTTTGTTGGAAACACTCACCGTCTGTTACAAGAGTCCAAAATCGATCAACAATGACCTTCGCCCAACTCCCCAATAAGTGCAAGGATGTGGGTAGAGTACCTGGGCCATGGTAGGGGAGGTTGGCCCCAATACGGTCACAGCTCCACGCTGTTTTCAAAGGTGAAAGAACAGAGTGACCACATCTCAAGGCACTGAGCTGGATTTATTCATTTGACCACATCAGTATCAAACTTTAAATCATCTGTTTTAAGATCATGTGTTAGACAGGAGCAGCATTAAATAACAGACGTATGAAAAAAGAGACTGTGCTTCAGAAAAGATTCAGTGCACCACATACATAGTATGCCATTTTAACACAAATGCTTATAAAGAGTCATCCTAAGCATCAAAGAGAGTTTTATAAAAGTTTACGTTCTCATCCCATGGGATGTACAGAACTATGCAGTTTACATAGTTTTACTATCATCCAAAACATCATGTTTCAAATGTATGAGGCACAGCAAGAATAATACAATTCCATTTCCATAGGAACATAAACACAGCCTGTCACTAATGACATGCTTTCCAAACCATAGCACTCACGGCAACTATACACATACACCATTCTAAAGTATTAAAAAGCAAGAGTCTGGAGCCTGCCCACTGTTACCAATAGGGAATAGAATAACACTTGCTCTACTGTTGAAAACTACCCAAGATATCCTTGCAGTAGATGTAACACAGAAAGCAGGTCGAGTCGCTGCCGTGCTTTGTCAGGGCCAGCTTGCTGTGCTGTTCCCAAAGCTAACCGATATAGCCAGTGAAGGATCCCCTACACCCACAGAGAAAGGGAACAGCACCCTGCTTTAGCTTTAGCCCAGGGAAGACGCAAAGTTAAAACACATCTGTAACCAAATGATGGTTTGGCTCCAGAGATAGCTGATAGAATAGCTCAGCTTAGGGGAGGCCCTGATATCCATTAAGAATGACCAGAGACTGGCCAAGTCTCAAAGACAGAACAAGACCGAATCAGTCTTTGACTTGTTAAATCAAGGACTTTTTTTTTTGTTTGTTTTCTCTAAGGACAGTTCAGATAGACTGAATCCTACAGCCCACATGCTCAGGTTTTTTTTTTTTTTTGATGGCACTATTTGCAAGCATATTTACAAGTTTTATAAAAGTGCAAGGCCCAGCACAGGAAGATATCCCGGATTAAGATATTCCCAGCAGTGTTCTTTTTGCCGTCTTCTTGTTGGTCAACCAGCAGACGCACAAATATTGTTGCTTGGGATCAGCTTATCAGAGCCCCTAAGGGTTTAGCTTAATCATCTGTGCAATTAAACACTATTCACATTTTACAGCCTACAATGGCAATATTTTTATGTACAAATTTGAAAATCAAGTCTTAAAATCAAGCTTTAAGAGGTAGAGGTCCATTTCTGACCTGCCAACGTACAACATTACTGAGTCAGTCATATTCTAGGGCTGGTGGTCCCCTAACAATATTGAAGTAACCAGCTAGAGCTCCAAGATCTATGTAGAGTGATCTTTGTCTCTTTAGCAGGTCCGACTCTTCCATGCTCCCGGTACACAATGAGGAATCTAAAAAGGAAAGAGGCAAAGCATGTCCTTATTGCACAAATAGCTAAATTAGTTGAGTTCCATGGTTGCAGACATTACTGGAATGATTGGCCTAGTATTTGCTTTCATTTATCTGTGGTTTAGAAAACTTCATTTTTAAGGACAATATAACATAAAACTCATATAAAACAAAAAAAAAGATACAAAATCAACTCACAACCCTAGGGCAAAGAAAAGAAAGCAGTTTGCTACTGAAAACAGCAAGTGTGTTCAACTGTTTCAAAAAAACCCTCATCAGCTGGGACAGCCAGGCAGAGCTTCCTCATCCTCTGAGCCATAGCACTAAAGGAGAGTTCGGTGCAAGAAAAATCTCTGCCAGCTTTCTGCCAGTTGAGAATTCCCCTTCATTACAGGGGAATTTTCATCTAAACAGATGACATCCTCTTTGTGTCGCTGTGTGTGACAATACAGAACAAACATGGGACCACTGGTCTCAATTTTTTTTTTCTTTTAAATCAAGGTGTGAAGAAACCTTTGCAATGACAGAACTCCCCTGAGTACTTAAGTAACGAGCATCCTGGAATCTCAAGCACCTAAACTAAAGTTCCAGTTTAATGGTCAAATATTTTTTCATCTTCAAAAGAATTGATTCAGATAGCCTGAGCTCGTCAAAGAATTATGCACTCACAAGGCAAAATTCAGAAGGAACAACGCCATTGTAGATGCAAAGGCTGTGATTGATTTAAACGTTAAGTAGATTCATTGCAACAATTTTGCATTACACCACCTAAGACTTTGCATGGATATCTTTTCAAATACTTATCACAATCAAATAAACCACTTATATGGGGTCTGTTTTTAAATGTTTTTTTTTGTCAGTACCCTCCAATCATATTTTAGAAGTAGAAGAAAAGCCTTTTGAAGCCTATTAGCAGTTTACTGGCACCAAACCTCCCTTAGTCTTGATATTATCTGAGGACACACTGAGTTTTCCAACTGGTTCATGTATTATCCTTCATAAAGCACTTATTAATGCACAAAGGAACTGTGTTCTATCCTACAGTCATTTTTGTTTTTAAAATGAAGGGCTTGTACTGCTGACACTCATCAACATTACAGTTATGGTTTTGTGTGTCCTTAAGGAAGCTAAAAGTGTTGATTTTGGTGGTGGTGGTTGTTGTTGGGACTTCTTTTTTTGTTAACAAACAAATCGCTAGTATCAATGAAACATCTCTACTACTGTGGCAAATTAAGGCAATTTAGGACAGCAGCCTATACTTCATGAAGCAGTGCCCTGAATGTCTGCCAGGGATTTTTCGCTAGTAAGCCCTTCAGGAGAGACAGAATTCAGGCTAAGTTCTTCCCCCGTTGAAGTCAATGGGCGTTTTACATAACACTTTATAAGCTCTGGGTCTGATATCATCTGATTGGAGTTTTTACTAGTCTCTTTCCAGAAGCTTTCTGAGTTTTGTTTGTTTCTAAACACTCACCCGCATCAAGTTTTGACACAAAGTAAAATCTACAAAGTGCAAGGTTAAGTAAGCCTGATATCAATACCTGTAATGTTTTCTGGCAACTGCAGCTCCTTCCTTGCAAGTAGTCTTTTTCTTTCAAACAATGCCGAGTCCAGACTCTGGCACCGTGGTTGCTCTTCTGGGGGTGGGTGTAAGGCTTCGTGTTTCAGCAAGTCTGCTGCAGACAGCCTATGATTAGGATTCCTTTCTAGAGCTGCTTCTAGCAACTCTCTCATGGAAGTGCTGCAGTCTTCAGCAATGTCCTCTAAGGGGGGAGCTTGCTTGTGTATCTGTTGGAACAAAAAAAAAAAAAAAAAAAAAAAAAACCATTAAAAAAAAAATAAATCTGTAAAAACCCCAAAACACCAACCCTAAGATTCGGACGTCGGAATCGGTTTAAGCGTCTGTCGCAAAAGAGAAGAACGGGCGCGTCCGGAGCGTTGTATCCGTTTTGAAANTTAAAAAAAAAAAAAAAAAAAAAAGACCATTGAAAAACAATGGAAGAGGAAGTCACAGATAACCACACAAGTGGTCTGGGAATTCCCCATTTAAAAATTCTGATCAATTAGAACAGAATATGTGACTGCACAAAAGTCACCTTTTTTAAAAATCAGATTTCATCATAAATTTAAAAACTCAAGCAAGCCTAAAATCCAGCGCAATGCAAATTCATCAGATTTCTGTACCACACTTGGAAGAACCAGAGAATCAAATTTGCCAGGCTCCAGTCTTTACCTACAACTTCTAAGCAAAACAGACAAGTAGAACACAGATGGGCTTGTTTCAATCAAGTTTCGCACTGTTCTAACCCTGTCCTTGCAGTAAACCCAAGTCCTGTAAATTGTAATACAAAACACAGAGATGACTCCAGCTCAGCCTCTGTCTTCCCCTAAATGATCAAAACCCACTTCTTCCCTCCCTCCCCCAGAGCAAAAAGGATGATATCATCTCTCTGACAAACACTTCGATAGTTTTTATATGACTGCAGCTTTCCCAACAAGAGTACAGGAAACCCTTCAACTGAAACATAGTTACAGCTTAGCTAAGGATACTTACAATATAGAGATAGGATGGATATGCAGAACGAGGATATCTGTTCACCCAGGGAGGGATGCCGGTTTGCATATGAATAATAGTAGCTCCCATGCTGTAGATGTCCGCTTTTGTTGTGTGGCCTCTGCAGAGGATAACTTCAGGGCTCATGTAAATCTGTGAAGAATAGTCAAAAAACAGGTTAATCAATAGGGGAAAAGAACAAGCAAAGATGAATCGTAACATTTTGTGATCCGGGAAACTNCTGTTCACCCAGGGAGGGATGCCGGTTTGCATATGAATAATAGTAGCTCCCATGCTGTAGATGTCCGCTTTTGTTGTGTGGCCTCTGCAGAGGATAACTTCAGGGCTCATGTAAATCTGTGAAGAATAGTCAAAAAACAGGTTAATCAATAGGGGAGAAGAACAAGCAAAGATGAATCGTAACATTTCGTGATCCGGGAAACTCCCCTCTGAAGGGATGCATCCCACTGGTACCTGCAGCCTAAAGCCCAAGCATCATCTGGGGAATAAGATTTTTCTGCTCTGCACATTACCACAATCCCAGAGATTTTCTGGTCTGGCACCTGGACAAACTCGTATTCCAGGTTTGCCCTCCCCTGACAGACCACAGCTCAGAGGCTATGGGATTTCGCTAAGCTGTGAGAGGCTGAGGTTCAGGTCATGGCTCTGCTTTCATTCAGCAAAAGGAGGTGCCTGAATTGCCAGTTTGTTTGGGGGGCCATTGCTGGGACTGCTCCATTCTGCTTGGACAACATGGGCATGCACTAAGCTAAAGGGAGATGGTGACCCCGCTGCTAGCCACCCAGCTGGGGGCAGGAGTCATTTGCATTAGATGCAACACCACTCTTCTGGATAGAGCTGACAGATATACACCTTTCTGTCTTCCTTACTCTTCTCCTCTCCCTCCCTTACACAATAACCTGCATGTTGGGGCGTTATCCTAAGAAATCGGACAGTGAGGAACAAGCCAGGTCTAAGGCAATGCATAAATTAAAAGCCAGGTCTCTGAAGTCCTGCTGCATGCCCTTTCCACCAGGCTACCCCCAGAGCAGCAATTAAGGCAAGCATCCCTCTTCCAGTCTTTATTTTTTAAACCAAAAATTCTAATCCCATCTAAACCAAAACACAGTTTCCATCCAAACATTTCACTGAAACGTTTGGATTTGTCAATACCCTGAAGAAGGATCTGGTTGGAAGCTCCTGCCAGCTCCAGGCAGCTCGGAGCGCAGCCGGAGGAGAACCAGGCGGGCAGGGTGTGGGAGGCACACCCTGCAGCTGGCAGGAGCTGCCCGCACAGCTCGGCCACCGCCACTGGCCCAGGGAGTAGGTTTCGACATAACATAGGCCATCACGCTGTCACGCTATCGCGCCAGGCTAGCAAGCCGCCCTATTTGCTTCTGGTTTCTACTTTTCCCTCACGCAATTTCCCTCCAAAGGAGCCAAACAGAACTTTAATTAGTTCAAGTCATCCTGCCACAAAGAATCGCATTAAAAGCCATTAACTGACACAAGAGCAGGAAGTTAAGTCATCACCGCATGGTTTGACTACTTATTACCACAGATTGAGAACGGCTGCAGGGCTCACGCAAATTCCAAGGAATATTTCCCAGTAAATCACACACCATATCTGCAAGCAGAGCTTCAGATCAGAAGTACATGCAAAGGTTCAAGCTAGTGTCTCGAGCTGCTGCTTACTCCTATCTATTGCTTTCCTCGGGGCTAAGACAGAATAAGTGCATCTGCACCCACCACCTTTAAGTCTAATAAAGAGCAAAGAGCAGAATTTCTACTTTTGTATGAAAAAAAAGTCACCAGCAAATACAGCGCAACTTGAGTGCAATCTATACAAACAAAAAGCAGTTGCCTTCTTGAGGAAAAAAGGATGCTGGAACAAGAACCTGTTTGCAGTTACAGTCAAAGTCTGAAAAGGTCAAGATGCACCTAGATTGCATGGGGACAAAGAGCAGAAGTAAGATGTGTACAAAAGCTGTGATTTCAGACTGATTTAGACTGGCCTAAGACTCTGTTGCCACCAAAGTAGGCAGCCCAAGCCCCAGGTACCTTCCTGTTCGCTGCTCCTTCCTACTGCTGGGCTGGCACTTGTCTGTACTAGAGACACAGCCCAGCTAAAAACCAGTCCTTTTCTTCGTGTTGTGCCAGTTTTAGTTTAGCATTCCTGCAAATGAATCACACCTTCCACCTTCAATAAACCTTAGCAGACAACTTTTTCCTCCCCTCAAATGGTTGTAACTAAAGCTTACATATTGTAGCAGTGACAGAAGCGTAACAGAAAGTGTAGCAAATGCCTAGAAAAAGAACTTCCTGCAGAGCATCTTCATCACAACCATGGTATATTGTGCTGCATGCATTGTACACACACTGTTCAGAAAACCCAGGTTATTCATGCTATGCCAACTAAGCAAAATTTAACTATCTTTCAATCACTCTGCCCAGAATTGCAACTATTAATTTTCATAAACACAAAGAAGATTCACTACGTTCAGACTATAGAAGCAAATAAAAAACCTAAGCCAGCAGAGAAGAACGTGCATGGGAGAAAGGTAACTCCAACTGCCACTTCCTTCGTGGACACCAGTCCTTGCCCACACCAGACGTAAGAGAAACCAGCCAGTTCACAGGCACGATGCTGCGTGGCAGTGACAGAGCCCTAACAAGGGGTTGCACAACTACTACGTGCAGAAACAGCACTCACAGACAACTGCACCACTTCTTAAGGCTGCATAATAGAGGGTGCAAAACTCACAAGGATTTTGGAGAGTCACGATCCTACTTTGGAAAGAATCAAGAAAGCCAGTGCTATCAATGACTACAGAGGGCATTTGTGGGTGACTGGGGCTGGATTAGGCACCCCAGAAGGCTGAACACAGGCACTGTGGAAAGGAAGATGCCTAGGAGGAGGTCTGTGAGCAGAAAGACCTGTAGACCAGCATTCGTGATGTTCCTATAAGACTTTGACTGGTATTTGAAAATCTCCTTTCCCAGCACTCTCTTCGCAACTTTACTTCTGGCCTGCGATGCTGCGGCAGAACAACGGGATTGCCAGTTCTGAGGACTGGCTACCTCTCCCCTGAGACAGCAAACACAAGCACCGCCATGTTTCAGGGTTGTAGGAATTATCCACTTTCTGAGGACATGACTGCAGGTACTCAACAGTGCAGAATAATTTTATTCCTAACAAATAAAGGACTAAGTGTTTTTCACAGCTGTTCTTACTAACATGAACTTGGCCTGTCCTGCAACAGCCAGGAGCAGATCATTACCAGTCCACTCCACAAACCTGGAAATTTCCTGTTTACACTCATCTCCATCCTTGGGAAATATCCTACCAGGGCTTCCAACTCATTCCCACAATTTTTTTGAATTCTCATTAACAGCACACAAAACCCCCACAAACAAACACAAAACGCTCAAACCAAACTAGAAAACCCACAGAGCACATACATTAAAAGCCAGAGAGCAGGTTGCTTCTAGTACAGTAAGCATGTTAAGCTCTTAACTCCCCTGATTAGGAAGACAGTGAAAACAAATGTTCAAGTATTTTCCCAAATATCTTGAAAACAAATAAACAAACAAGCCTGACGTTCTGTGAAATCTTGGTTTATCCCACCCTTTCAAGGAGTGAAATGCTCTTTGTCAGCTATACAAGTATATCCTCTAAACACATGCCTACACTGTGGAAGACTATCAAAATGGTAAGCGTGACATTTCAGCTGAAGCGTTTCCTGTAAACAACCTCCTCCGGCAACAGAAAGCATGCAAAGCCACGTTTGCAGCAGCTATCCAAGCTAATTGCTGCTGCTTGGTTGTTTGCTAAAGCTCCAGCCCTGGGAACACTTTGGCACGAGGGTAGGCCAAGTGCCTCTGTGCACATTCAGAGTCAAAGTCACCTAGAACATTTAACAGGCCCTCACCTCCATCACTGTACTGCCTAAGCAGCTTACCAGATAATGATCAACCATGCCATGTGTAACCCCCAAAGGACAAGAGGGTTACATGTAGATGAGGAACAGGGCTTAGAAACGCTAAGAGATGAAAGCCAGCGGTCTGTAATTTCTGTGGTTTCAAAGGAGGAGTCAATCTACTGTGTTGAGCAGGTCACCCCAGTCCATAGCTGGTATCTCAGAAGAAATCTGCTACAGCAAAGAACAAATTCCTGTCTGGAGCATCTCTGACCAGCAACTGATTCACTGCAAGCAACACTCCTCAGAGCACTGTTCCTTTGCTTGACTTCAGTGAACGCAAATTTCTCTTTGACTTCAGATTTAACACTTGCTAACAAATGGGACTGCAGAGAAGGTGACATGGCTTTCAGAGTGTAACACCTGATTCTCCATTCAGCAAGTTGAAAATGAAAATATAATTGACATTATATTAATGTTTTTTTGTAGCTTTTTGATAAGTTATTATAAACCTCTTTCACCTAAGCATCTACCCTCAAGCTCCAAATTTGAGCCTAAGCATCACAACCACAGCAGTAATACAACTTAAGGGCTGTTGTCCCTCCAGCTTCTTACCTCTGTTCCTCTAAGGTCTTTGGGATAATAAATGTCTTCAGTCATTTGAACACTTAGGCCAAAATCCACCAGAACAGCCTTAGTGGACATAAAAACAATGTTGCTCGCTAAAAGAAAAACAAAAATGACATCATTTAAGTTTCTAGCACATTGGTCATTTATTTTACAATACGTCTGTTACATTTGGATGTTAGCCTGAAAAGGGAGATTAGCGCAACCAGTCTCTATAGTCAACATAGTCCTTCTCCTAGCCAAAATGGGTCTGTTAGTGATTGGGTCCAATTTTAAATCATATCTTAAAAATCAAACTGGATTGGTTTACATAAAAGAAGAATCAATATTTGGTCATTCTCCTAGCTTAAAAAGTAGAGAGAGAGAAATCGGCTGAGAGTAAGGGAGGAAGGTAGAAGAGGGGTAGGCACCTCAGCAATGCGAGGCTTGCTCTTAAGCTGTTTAATGGTCTCCAAGGTCGCAGGTCTGGCTGTAAACAACATAACTGTTGGTCACCAAGAGGTTTCTCTACACTAATGATTTAAATGAAGACAGAAGCAGAGAGGAACCGAGGCCCCTCCACAGCAGCCACACCAAGTTCCCTGCATCGGTCAGCAAGGGCGGCTCAGCGTGACAACAGAGGAGAGACTATGGCTGCGAAAGTAATAAAAGACTCAAGAGTTCCAAACTCCTATGGAATTGCAGCAACATGTAGCAGCTTAATTCACTTCCCTTCACAAAACTGTCTAAGGCACAACATTGTACTCAGAAGCTTTCTCTGCAGTTGTATTTCTGATCAAATATTCATGAAGGTAGTGCTCTGTGTAAGCCTGGAGAAATTCTTGTTTGCTGTTTCAGAAGACATGGACAAATGAAGTCTCCAAGTTATACAACAGAAACAAGTTTTCTCCCAGAGGAAACTGTGTGTCATTTTCCATCTTGACAGCGCCCACCATGACCATTCAGTGGGAAGACGCAGGCTTTGATTTCAGTAGCACTGGTACCTGAAGCAACCCCTCACACACCTGCCTCCTTACCACTGCTACAAAACCATGTAAATAAATTTGTAATTTTAGGGATACCTTGCAAGATACGGATTTTAAACACCACATAAAGGATGGCACAGAGGGCCACACTGCCACAGCGCAGCAAGCTCTACTGCCTGTTTGGGACTGCACCCAGTCCCAGCTTCAGCTGGTTTGGGACTAAAGTTCCCCCCACCAAATAACCTTAGATTTAAGCGCTTTCCAACCGAGGGTTAAAGTGAGTGGCAGCACTGAGCTGCTACTAAGAGCCAATAGAAATTTCCCCCTTTCCTGGCTCAGGGGAGTCTTTCTCTCACTAACATCCCCATCTCCTCCTGCATCAGCAGGACAGAGACTCAACAGCAGCCGATGCAGTGAGGAAGGAAACAGAGATGTTTGGGAAACAGCCTTTTCCATCGATTCCGCCTGGCAAGGGAAAACACACACCTCAGCTCCCTTGAGCGGAGGCCGTCTCACCAGGTGGTGGGCACGGCTGCCACTGAGGGCCCGGGCTCCCCAGCTCACCCCCTCGAACACAACAGCTCCCGGCAGGCAGGAGCATGGCCAGGGTTCGCAGCTGGGCACCTCCAGGCCTGGTGGCCATCAGCCCCAAGCGGCCTCCGCCTCAGCTCCTGCCCTACATCCAGTAACGCAGAAAAACGCTGGGAAAAGCGAAACACACTCACATCCACCACATTTACAACGGGCTGGTTCTCCTATCCACTATCTAGATGTCGTGGGTTGGGTTTTGGCTGGTTTGGTTTTTAAACCTTTAATTAATGTCATTGTTACTGCCAGTTACAATAAACCCATAGGAAAGACTCTTGCTACAAGTGAGACAGCACAACTAAGGGAAAATTAAGTGGTTTTATAGTTGTCAACCTCAAAGACTTACATCTAAAGTACTGCCTCGCATTAACTAATAAAATAAAAAAAATGCAAAACTGAGATAAAAATTTAGCAATTCCTGATAATCATCTTTGTCAACTATTAATTGTAACGCTTCAGTTTGAATATTTCTGTTTTAAACTCTCAAGTTTAGCAAAAATTAACTTACAGAAGATTAATATCTCCATTAGAAGCACTGTTACTAGAGAGGCAGAATTTATCTGTCTGCAGGGGGAGGAGGTGCTGGGAGAAACAGTATTTAAAAGCAATGCATTAAAATCAAATGTTAAAGCAATTTCATATTAAAAGTATTAAATTTAGGTTTCATACAAGTATGTTTTTATTATTTATACATGTTAATACGCAGAGCTTTTTAAAAGCAAATATATATTAAAATTTGCAGTAACTGTTGAAAGAAAAAAACAGTACAAATTCTGTTTTTAGTTCCAAAGTGGCTCAAACTGAGGCACAGCCATGCAGAAACATAAAGCCTAAAAGAAGGTGCAAGTGGAAGGTGGGCATGAAAGCACTCAGGATGAATTTACATGGAAAGAGGGAAATTTATGGCTTAAGGCAGACTGATAATTTTGCTCTTTTTTTTTTAGGTTTTTATTTCAAATTGAGTTGCTCAAGAAAGGCAAAGGAACTATGGCTTTCAAATCATTCTCTCTGCTGAAGTGAATTAATAAATAGTCTAAATAACTATTATCTCCAGAACCCAACCTTGTCATTTGTTGAGCGTTATCCCTCCCTCCCAGACATGCAAAGTTTACACACCCCAGCTCAGTCCCAGGCTCTCTGCCAGAGCCCCAGCCCAGCCTGGGCCAGAAAGCACCCCAAGGAATTGCACACACATACGTTTGATATCATGGTGGATAATCCTCTTGGAGTGGAGAAAGTCAAGTCCTTTCAGAATATGCTTTGTCACCCAAATGATTTCAAATTCTCTCATAGGACCACAACTCTCCAGCTTTTCCATGACAGATCCTCCCTCTCCGGCTTCCATAAAGAGATGGATCGTCTCATCCCACAAAATAGCACCGTATAATTCAGCAATGTTTTCATGGCGGAAACATGCCTGTATTTCAACATCCGACGGTTTGAACTGTTCCACTGGGACCTAGTACATTGGAACAAAATCACAGAAAAGCAGCTCAAAAAACAAGTTACCCATACTAACACTAGTTATCCTATAGATTAAAATGGAAGAAGGAAGCAAAGCACTCCTATCCACTTGTTAAAATACAGAGCTTTATTTTGATCCTGTGACTTGTTCTTCCTTTTCAGTCGGGATACATCCTGTTTAAAGTTGAGAGAATTTTTGGAATCACGCCCAAATAAAAACTGCAATCTTCCAGAAAAAGCAATGTAGCAAGAGTTATTCCCGTCAAAATCTGGTGGTTACGCAAAAGCTCTATGCAAACTTCCTGGTGAAGTAGATAAAAATCCCATTGCTTTTTCCATTAGCTTTGTGCAGTCTCACCTGCTCCACCAGAACTATACATGTGTCTGACACGTGGATCAGTGCTTGCAGTGCTCAGCACAGTCTACAGACTAACCATGCTCAGGACCATTACTGACCTCGATCCAATCCTTATCAGCACTGTTTTATGGCTTACAAGAAATGAAACCTGCTTTGAAGCGAGCACCTGGCAGCACTGTATTTCTTTAAAAGGTACTGACGGCAGAGTGCGGAGACAATAAAAAGCAGTGTTTGCTTACACACAGAAAGGCTACTACCGCTCTTTTTATTCTTCTTCCTAAGAGGCTAACATTTTTATTGCAATGAGAAATTCTGTTTATATTTTCAGAAACATTAAGATCCATTAATTCTGCAGTGGGTTATGCAGGAGCAGCAAGCTAAATCTGTCCCCATGTGGATACACTGGCTGCAAGGGAAGGACATACAACTGCATCCTCTTTTACAAGCAGAAGTAATACAGGTAATTTATTCATGAGCAGGGGGATAAAGAGCAGAGTCCCAGATGAGCTTTTGCGGGCCCTAAATATTTACTGCTTAATTCAGAATAATATGTTGAAAGGTAAAGCTGAAAGAAAATATTGGCTTGCATAAAAACAGAGGGGTGCTCAGCAGTTTTCTTGAGACACCTCACAATCTTGTCAGTCAGTGCCCAAAACACAAAGAGAGTTGCACGTAAGCTGAGCTCTCCGGGACATTAAATGGCAGTGGAGTAAAGAAAACATAGGTCTGAAGACCCCAGTTAAAGGACAAGATCCTAAAACCATCTGCAGTAACAGGGTTTTGCTATCACCTTCAGCAGAGGCGTGATCTCATGCTAATATTTTACCACTGTGAGTACAGCAGGACAAGAAGAAATTCTTCTGCCCCCACATCACAGCAGGCCTGCCCACATGGCAGTTACGCATACTCCCAGACACTTTCAAAATCCTGAAACTTTTGCAGTCTCAGAGCCAAACAATTTAAAAAGTTAGCAGTTAAAAACATGCATTTTTCCTAACTGATGTAGGCCAACAAAACCGAGATGATAATCAGCCTAACAGTGGAATTCTATGCTGACATATTTTAAAATATACTGTATGTACTATGTTGTACAATATTTGTTCAGAGATAAAACTACTGAACTAACATACCAGTTTGCATGCCATTCGTTTCTTGGTTTCTCTATCTTGGGCTAAGTACACCTTCCCAAAAGCTCCCCGAGGAATAAAATCAGAGCCAATGTTCCTGTAAGTCAGCTTCCACGGAAACAGGAGCACATCCGAGTCGATTTGATAGCGCCCGTTCTTGGGTGTGATCTGTGGAGTTAAATTAAAAAGAAAAAAAAAAACAAACACAAAAAAAGGACAGTAAAGTTAAAACTACTTCAAGCCTAATTAATTTAATACATGTAGTGGATATAAAAATAATATATCACTTCTATACGTGCATGATGCATGCAATCTGTTCAGCAGTCTTTATTTAGAAACACCAAATGGAACAGCATGTGAGGTGTGGCGTTCATTCACAGCCCAGGCATCCACGTTTCTCTCCAGTGACTAACTTACAAAGTGTAAGTTGCAATTAATTGTCTCGAAACAACAACAGCAGCTAGGTTAATGAAATCACCCACCTCTTGTTATTAGATTTACCTGCACATGTTTGTGCTTCCTGTAATCTGCCAACTTGTTATGCCGCATACCTTTTACTCACAGACTATCTTATACGACGTGAGCAAGAGTTTCAGCATTTCCTAATATCCCATGTACTGCTAGGGGAACATATTTTAATTTTCCATGTTGTATCAGAGTTTCTGCTGCTTATTAAAAGTTTGAAGAAGTCTGCTGCAATTTTACCAGCCTTCTCCTAGTTTTATACTGTAGTAAAAAAAAAAAAAAACAGCTGGAGTCACACTGTCTGCTTTAGGTGGGTAATGCTGGGAGCTTTCGTTCTCCATTCTGTCAACAAGGCGAGGAGGGCTCCTCCAGGAAGCAATTCAGAGCATCTAAGTCAGTATCTTGCTCTAAATCTTCCTCCAAAACAGCTCCCTCCCTCTGCACATGACAGAGAGAGACCAAACTCCTACATACAGCCATGTGAGTACTCCTTGAGGTTTGATATTATTTGTTCAGTCTCTTAATATTCTCTCAGCTAAAGAATCAGTAATCTTTCCTGTGAATATGCTTCTAATTAATTCAGGGATATACAGTATTGTCAGTATCTGGAATATCATTAACCTGTTTACCGCTATTTTACTGAGATTCTTGAAGATACGTAAAAGCAGATGAAGGACATTTATCGCTTCATGTCTGTCACATGGTCTCACATACTCAGCTCTTCAGCTGCCCTTTTTAAGATAACAGCATATTAGGAAGATTATTTGGTTTAGATTTCTTTTCAAGATGTAACACGCATAATCTTTCAGTGCTTTAACTACCTTCATGTTTTTCAATTAGGAAAGTGTCTTCTTGACTGCTAAAACTGTCACTTGTGACTAGTATTCACGTGAAATAAGTTAATTCTTAGAAGTTCTTAATTTTGGGGAGGGGAAGTTCTTAACTATTAGGGAGTGCGAGTCTTTTAATAAAACGTATTTTGTTTAGGATATGCAGAAAGAGCCTCCCCTCTACTTATCAGAGCCAAGGTAAATCCGTACCTCGTCTGCTCCCTTCTGCATCCTAAGGGGCTGAGACAAGCTAATCGCGTGGGTTACACCTATCCTGGAAAGTAACACAGACATGGCAGAATGGATTTGTCGAGCAAGTGAGCAACGACCACACTATTCACATTTTCAGGAGGCTTTCAGAACTAGTTCTGAGCTTGGTCCTGTGGAGTAAATGCTCATTTGTGGTTGTAATGCATCCTCTAGCTTTGTTTCAACTGAAAGAAATCCAGCTTGTGCTCTCCAAGACCCTTCATGACAAGAGCCACAGTGCAGTCAGTGGGGGTCACCAGGCAATCAGAAACACTCCTGATGCTAAATAACATGCTCTAGATATTTACAATGTAGATGCACCTGCTGAAATGCATGTACAGGTAATGCCCTGTCTCCAAGCCTCAGTTGCTTAATAGGATCACGTGCACCTAATAGTACTTGGTTCATACCAATTGCATGCATCTATAGAAACAATATGCAAGCAAAACAACCACGAGTATGTAGGACAGTGTCTATCCTAAGTATAGGAAACATTTAATACTAGCAAGTGTCATTTCAATGTTACAGAGTTAAAAAGTGACTGTTTTGCAATAGTGCAATGCTCCCTCCAAATCAGGATAAAGCAACATTTCACATCTGAGTAACCAGTAAGCCTCAAACAACTAATGTTCACATGTACAACATAATACATGCAAGATATTTAAGATGATAGATGTAGAACATCTTAAGAAAATAAAGCAACAGCACAAACACATATGAATAAACTTCCATTTCATGATTGTTTCTAGATCAACTGGTTTTAAACAGAAGTCAAATGACACTAATATCTACAGATGCTTGAAGAACACAACGCATTTTAGGGAAAAAATTGAGATATCTCAAAACAATGCATCTATACTTGAATTTAGCAGCGTGTGATATTACATAATATTGTAATTCTGAAAGTCACACTTGGTACTATATGCTTTTTCTCCTTACGTTACTACTTTTTACATGTTTGCAGATAAAGTGAATACAGTAACTATACCAAAATAGAACCTAGACCTTTATTCGGGAGTTTTGCATAATGAACTCATTTTACTGTATGAACACAAGGCACTGGAAAACCCTCACCGTCTCCCAAACCTGTAAGCCATCATAGTTGTGGCTTTTGCTTTTTTACTGGTGTCTCAAGTTTGTGTTCAATGTTGGTAAATGTTTTCTAATCTCCAGCAATACCAAGAGGCAACATAGAGTGGATTTTTCCGAACAAAAGACGTTTCTCCATAGCTGCCTGAGTCTGCAGGGGCTAGACTTGATGACCTCAGAGACCCCATCCAGTCCCAGGTTTGCACAGGGAACAACAGCTTTACTGTTACTCCTGGGACTGGGGGTGATCTTTCTTTAGATTCATTAACAACTTCTAACTCCTAAGGTCTACTAATTTTCAAGTAAAAGTAAGAGAGACCTACCATATTCAAGAGGATTCCAGATTCTTGCTGTCTGCATCCTTTAAACTGTTTTGCAGTGTTAGACACCTGATTTGCAAAAGCAAGCAGGTCTTCCACAGTCCCGTATTTGACGGAGGACATCAAAGAAACCTCCCTTTCACAAAACAGTAAAGATTCTGCACGTTCTTCATTTTGATTTGCCTCTTCACACATTGTAATTAAGCTGTCTTCATAGACTGCAAGGTCTCCACCTGGATAAAGGTTTTCCATGATGTCTATCACCTCAGACATATTTAAGTCAGCTAGCAACAAGTCAATCTCCTCTTTGCTATCACTACCCGTGCTCATACACTCCATTACTGTCCACTTTGCAAAACCACTCCTGGAAAAAAAAGAAACAAGCAAACCTGAAAACACTTGTCACCTAAATTTGCTTTAGCAAAGAAAGAAAAGAAGTGATCAGAGTGATACACAGCTCATCATTATACAGTTAGATTTTAAATTATTAATTTGTGTTATGAAGAAAATAATAATTAGTAGACTACATGAAGAGGAAATGGAGAAAAAGTCTTTGCTACTGAAATTTTATTTAGAGTTATTAGTGAACTTCCCCGTTCTTGTATTTACTTTGATAAAGATTTTTGTTAGAGGACCTGGCACAGTAAGGAAGCACAGACTAGCTATATTTTTCTGGATATGCAAAAATGAAGGAGCACTCTCAATACAGATGAAGGAATTCATTATTTGGAAATGAATGACAAAGAGAGATACAAACGTACTCAATTAGTTTATCCCCAAGTTTTAATGAGCAACTTATGTGGTGTGTCCAGAAAGAGGAGAAGGTCATGGATCAAGATCATTCCACCAGTAATAAGCATCTGTTAGTATCATTGCATAAACAGAAGTCACCAGATAAGATACACAACCCATCTTTTTTGCAAACAACTGACCAGGACTAGACTTGAACTGAAGCTTTTACCGGTTTTGGGAGAAAGTCAGAAATTGAGTTATCATGCAAGCAATGAGCTTTCGAAGAAGTTTACAGCAGTTTCTTCTGTCCTCACCAGTCCTAACAATAACTTTTTAAGATAAATCTTGACCATTTTGCTGAAGTGGACTTTCACTACAAGAAACTGGGTTCAACACCCCAAGAAGCCAGAGAGAGTTACTCTATTCAAGTTAAAAACATATGCATGGCCAGTCATTAAAATATTTACACAAATGGTTTTCAACACGTTAATGTCTAGGAACACTTACCTTGTATTTATCCTGGTTACATCACACAAACCCAATGAAAATGTCTCCATATAATCCCTAAAGTTGTCATGTTTCTTGAACTTGTATTTACCACCAATGATTATTTCACAGCGTGCTGTAGCAGTCTATTAAAAAAAGCAAAACAAATAAAGCCATGGCAGACCAGCTCAAGCAGAAGGACTGGTTTATACTCATATGATGATTTGCTTCACAGGCTTCACGGAAAGAAAAACTAATAATCACAAGGCTGAGATAACAGGGGATTTTTTTTGCAGAAAGAAAAAACCATGACAGCTCAAAAAAGAATCAAGCTACTACTGTATGATCATCCAGATTTCCAAGTAGTTGTGAAAAATAACTTTTCCATGGTTAGGTCCTGAATTTTATTCTCTCTGCCTCATGCTTGCTAATAGCGAAGAAGAGAAGGATCTCCCTTTCCTCTAGCAGAACCCAGTAGAGCATGCCCTGTTTAGAGAGCTCTCGTTTCCCTTTTTCATAATCCACTGCATTCAACTGTTCTGGGCAAAAGATAACAACCACCAGACAAAAAGATACTTAAAAAAGAAAAAATAAAAGCAGCAAACACAACTTATTTATCTCAAGGACAAGCAGCAGACTCGGTCCCCTGAGGCCATGAAGCAATGCCGTTTACCCAGGTACAGTTTCTGGTTACGATCATTATCTTTCTTACCCTCCCCACAAGGACGTGGAAGCTTTGCGGCACGTATTTCTCATGGGTTAAAGCATTTATGTCAGCTCTAACGTTGAGGAAAACCAAGTAAAATGACGTAGCTGACTTGGTAAAGAAACTCAGACCACGTGCTGCGAGCTCGAAAGGCAGAACAGGACAGCTCAGCAGATGCAGCACAGGAACAGGCAAGGGGAGCGCCTCTGGTGCAACACGCTCCTTTTCAAACCCCTGGGGTGACGGTGGCAGAGCAGCACCGTGCCCCTCCAATCACCCAGGATAAGACACGGCGACTTTCACCATCATTCTACAGCAGTTCACCCAGCCTCAAGCCAACCTGACAGCACCCCCAGCATTAGGGCAGCCGGGTAGGAAAACTTGTGGTCCCTAACGCTACTCGAGCAGCAGCACCCAGGCTTTGTATCCGCGGTGCTAAAGAGAGGTCAGGTTTTTCCAACCTACACAAGAAATAAAAGATGCTAGGAGCGTTTTCTAACCTCTAGCATCCCACCCTCCTGCTCTATGCCCAAGCTAAAGGTTGTTAAGAAAGCCTGAAATTGTTTACTCTTTATTATAAAGGAAATTTCTATTTTTCCCCAAAGCAAGACTTGTATTCATTGTTTTTTCTGGTGCTGAATTAATGGGGGTGGTGAGAAAAGAAACAGTCCAGTCATAAAAGGAACTGAGAGACTGCATGTGAGAAGTCAGGTACAGTTAGAAACTAGTCCTGAGGGACTTTCTGAAGAAAAACACGAGCGCCCAGATGCTCTAATCTTTTGTAGATAGAGACAAGTTCGTACCACAATTAAACTAGTTCACTCTCCGATAACGTTTTCATGCATAAGGCATCTGTACAGTTGAGACCAACTGCAGCTTTCCATAAGTGCCAGCTCTGCTCTGTTCCTCAAAATGTTCCCAAACTACAGCACAATACTAATACCCTCANTAGATAGAGACAAGTTCGTACCACAATTAAACTAGTTCACTCTCCGATAACGTTTTCATGCATAAGGCATCTGTACAGTTGAGACCAACTGCAGCTTTCCATAAGTGCCAGCTCTGCTCTGTTCCTCAAAATGTTCCCAAACTACAGCACAATAATAATACCCTCAACAGTTTAACTACTACCCAAAACGCTCTGAACAAGTGACCATAACCTGCATATTCTCAGTTCTCTGCTTTTAGCGCTTGAGAAAAGCTGCAGACCCTTTGTTTTTCCCTATATGTAGCAAACTGTAAACACTAAATGTTTACACAATGAGAGAGCAGTATCTAGACTATGCAAAGCTAATTTTTTTTTTTAAATCATGCAGCAATTTATGTATTATATTTCCACCACTGGAAAAAAAAGGGTCTATTTGCCAAGAGGAAATTCATTCTTCCTTTTTATCGCTAAAATCCTGTACTAGTGTCTGTGGTGGGCACTCAAGTAATTTCTAAATCATTCTACACAGTCCAGGTGCATGAAAAATTACATCAGTAAGTATGCTTTACTTAGGTTCTCAGTTAAAAAATTGTCTTTATCTACAGTGGAAAAACAAAACTAAAAGTAAGCATTTAAGTCAGTTGCTAAAGCACGAAACTCTTTCTCCAATTCTGGCATTATTTCAACATCATCACATAAGTAATTTGCATGCCAAGAGTTTATTTCTCTGTTTATCACGAGTAGCTTTTCCTTAAATTTCTTTTCCTGAGAAGCGTGCTGCTTGAGAGCATCCTTATATCCACCACGTTAAAATAAGAGTAAGCAGACACGAGACTTCCGAGCCCCTGTAGGATTTCTTCATATCAAGCACGAACAAAACAAAAAACCAAAGAAATACTACAATAAAAATAAAATAAAATAAAATAAAACAAACCCAAAACCTAAACAAAACCTGCACAGACTGGCTCAACACAATCATACAGCCATAATAAAGATTTCTTGTGTTGCTTTTAGGGAATAAAAATCCTTTTAGGGCATAATAATCCTTCCAACCTCTACCATTCTGTGATTCTGGGAATAATTTTCTGGTCTAAGTGGCAAGTAATTGTCCACCAGTGACGAAAAAAGAAGTCCTTATTTGCTTTTAAGAAAAGTTATCGACAGACCTTGAAAAACACAATCCCTTCGAATAAAAGTTTTGCTGTTAAGGGACAAGAAATACCAACAATCTCAACTTCACCATTTGAGATTTTCACTTGGAAGAAGAAAACAAAACCTCCTGGCGCTGACAACGGCAAAGAGTCCCCCTCCAGCAGGGAGGGAGGTGTTTCGGAGCCCCCTGCAGCCCCCCGCACAGGTGCTGCGGTTCAAACGACCCCAGCGGCAAAGCCGACGCCGCTCGGGACGCTGAGGGCAGCCGGGAACCCGCCCAGCCATAACCCCGGCATCTCCATCGCGGC
>VZSC01012187.1:42167-137919 GCA_013398225.1 Steatornis caripensis | reverse complement strand
GTCTGTTATTTCACTGACCCGTAAGGAGATCAAAGATAGCACTTGACACACCAGAACCCCCAAAAATGCTTTGCAATGACAACCCGGGACCGTCCTGCCCTTGCTCTGTAGCAATTGCAGGAATAGTACATTAATGTGAGGCAACGACATCGCGCCGATGTTAGACGTGCTTTGCACCGCCGAACTTTACACCGGCGCCTGCATGGACAGCGACTCAGGTAGAACAAGAAGGAAGCTGAAAAACTGCTCACCGCTACCACAGAGATCCTTTAGCTGTTACACGTCGGNCCGATGTTAGACGTGCTTTGCACCGCCGAACTTTACACCGGCGCCTGCATGGACAGCGGCTCAGGTAGAACAAGAAGGAAGCTGAAAAACTGCTCACCGCTACCACAGAGATCCTTTAGCTGTTACACGTCGGCTCCATTGTGCTATCATTTGTGCGCACGAGTATATTACTATAGAAGTACTGTTGTATTAGCAAAGGCTATTCTCAATGGTGGTAATTTGGTTTTGTCATGGTAATACAATGCCGATACACTGCGGACACAAAAGTGAGTTCTGCATGGCTTGGCAAAGAGATTTTCACATAGCTGCTGGGTGACTCCATTGGCTTCTCAATGTTCCTAAACAGGAATGGGTCAATGGTAATTTTTAGGAAGGCAGATGCCCCTTGCTGAGCTTGTCTGACTATAAAGTGCTACACAAGACATGCAACGTACATAGCATCCTCAGCCCCTCTGTGTAACTTGCAGACTGTTAAAACTGCACAGCAGGAACGAGAGCTCTTTTAATCCACTGAATTTGCTGTTTAGCATGACCTGAATAATCTGGTAGGCCTAACGTGATCTTCAGCACTAAGACTCAACTGCCTGTTATCCTCCTGGAAGCTGCAGGATATCAAAAATATCTGACTGGTTTGGACCGAAGAAACTTGCTTGGATAGCGTCTGTGTGTAATTTGTTTTTCAGCGACATCGTTCCAGGCTCTGCTGTTCTCGATGCCAGTAGGTCTCTGTTTCTGTGTGAACTTTCAGATAGGATCTCGCTCAATCGTGTTACTTGTGCTGACCACAGCTGCCTGTTCGGCATTACTTCCTTTATGTTTTCTTTTTGGTGGGAAGGGAAAGGCAGAGGAGGGCAGAGCCAGTGGAGCAAAGTTAAAAACATGTCAGCAACTGCCTAGCAGGAGGCCGACTCTTTCCTCCAGATTGCCGGATACATGAAGGCAGAGCCTTGATTGGTGTAAATTGCTGTAGATGAGAAACTGTTCTTATTCATTCAAATTTATAGCAGCTATGTGGATGCTTAAATTCTTCCCCTTGTTCAGCAGCACCATGACCAGCAGCAGCACGGAACTGGCGGGATGGTGGATATCAAGAATTGAACCAAAATATCTTTTCCCATGCCTGGTGATCTTGGTGGTCAGCGTTTGGTTACGTCTTTCTACACAGAGTAACTGGCTGAGCGTGTGTATTCCTCTCCTCCAACAATCTGCCTTAAAGAAATGATCATGTGCGAAAGGGAGGTCTTTTTTTGGGAAGGGTCTCCTGTTGCTCCAGAGCCCTATGGCTCTGTCTGACTCGTAATCTACCCAGTCCTTTCTGTCACTAATGTTAAGAGCTTCTCTGGAGCTATGAGAAAAAAGATGTTGATAAGGCAAACTTTCAAACCTCACATCCTTAAGAGGGCATCCAAATGCTGCACTGTACAAAGGAATTGAAATGAGCTCTAAATGCAGTTGGCTTTGCCTGCTTTATGGAAAAGAGAAATATATTTTAAAAGGATATGTTTCATGTAATCATGCTGGGTTTATCAAGTGCAGAAAGATGTCTCCTAACAATACCCAGGAAGATTACAATTGTCAATCAGAGCGGAGGTCCTGCTCTTGCCTCTTTGCCTCCCTCCCCTGCCGCTCTGCTTTTCCTGGGCATAGCAGCGCTGAACAAGGCCAAGAGTGTAAAGAACTATTTAACCATCAAAAGACAGTGCCAGCCAAGCATGGCACTGAATTTCAGCTCCTAAATGTGCCAATAATGAAGTTTTTAAAGGGAGAAAAGCGCACAAAAGCAAGAGTGGAAGCCGCCCTGTGTGGTCCCCTGAATGGTAACCGCTCTCCTTCTGGGGCTTCTCAATAGCACGAGAGCTGCTGCGAAGTGGGCAAAGCCCTTCTTGCAGGGCTCCTGGAGCTTTTCGGCTCATTGCGGGATCCTCAGAAACCCTCAGCATCCTCCTCCTCTTGGCAAGGCAGGGTCGATAAAGTCAGATCAAGGCTTAGCATTTCTAAACAAAAGGGAGTGGTTAAATGGGCTTTTAAACACTGGAACCTGTCCAGCTTGTTGGGAGGCAAAGCCTGGAGAGGCGGGGGTGAGGAGAGAGCGCAAGGTGCCAAACTCGGGAGTAGAGTGGCACTTGTGAGCAAAGTTGTCGGAAAGTCATTTTGTTGCTTGTGTTGTGCCGTGTGTGTGTGTGCGCGCGCGTGTGTGTGTGCAGAACAGATTGGCAGACGCCTGTGCCCACGAAGGCGGGCTGGGGGCCGGGGGGGGGAGGCTGCTTTGGAAAGGTGCCAGTTGTTCCATGGGCTTTCTGCCATCAGGATTTTTTTTTTCCCCCCCCTCCCTTCTCTTCCTCCCCATCCCAGCCCCCAAACACACACGAACAGGCTGGCAGGAAGAGCATGCTGAAAAGGATCTGACAGTTTGAACAACACTCGATGACTTAGTTTGTTTTCCCTGACTTTGCGCCAGCAAGCAGGTCTATGGATGAAAGGCTTTATTAGGCTTTTAAAGCCACTGACACAGGTCTTTCTTTGACCTGAGGTACTCGAGAAGAAATGAAAACAACGTGTAACTTTCATGAACTTGAAAGACTGCCCAAATCGAAGAATACGGTTTACAAGGGATCCAAAGTATCACAAAACGCTTCCCAGGGTGAAGCGCGCCAGAGCGGAGCCGGGCCAGAGCCCGTCCTGGGCAGAGGGAGAAGACGTTCAGTCGCTGCTCGTGATGAGGAGGAGAGCTGCTCCGGCTAATTAGGATATTACGAGGTGATCACATCCAACGGAAGGTGCCGTAACTACTCATCAGCTTTCTGGCTGCCCAATGTAGGCAAGTGACGGAAATTAGCACTTATTACCTGTAACCCCGCAGGCAGTCCCAGCACTGCCCGGGTACCGGTGCGGGGCTGTGCGCTCAGCGCTGCAGCTTCTGCTCCGCCCGGCTCTGCTTCAACCTGTCGGGAGAGCTGCACAAGGAAAGCCGTGCGCTATTAACAGTGGTAGCATCCACAAGGAAAATATAGGACAGTTGGATCCTCCTCNCAGGCAGTCCCAGCACTGCCCGGGTACCGGTGCGGGGCTGTGCGCTCAGCGCTGCAGCTTCTGCTCCGCCCGGCTCTGCTTCAACCTGTCGGGAGAGCTGCGCAAGGAAAGCCCTGCGCTATTAACAGTGGTAGCATCCACAAGGAAAATATAGGACAGTTGGATCCTCCTCCTCCCGCAGCGATGCCGGAGAGTCTTAAAAGGGTCAGAGCTGGTTCCGAATATTACCTAAATTATCCCCTCTTTAGTCCTCGGGGGTAGAGGGAGAATTTCTCATTAGCTTTCTGTGTGCCCACTTTACTCCTCAAGGAGCTTGGTGGAGGGATTTTAACAAGAAAATCAAGAATTAGGCCTTGCTTATAAAAAATAAAAATAAACAAGCCCCTCGGTGAGGAAAGAGAGAGCATCAAAGAAGCTGCAGGTGCCAAAGAGAAATGGTGCGACGGATGCTGGAAGTAAGTAACTGTGTGAAGGAGCCCCCCACTTGGAAAAGTAAAAAAAAGAAAAAAAAAAAGGGTGATTCATCCTTTTCTTTTTCTAAAGCCTCATAGAAGGAAAAAGATGGCAGGCCAGGTTTGTAGAACTGAAATAGTTTCTCAAAACTGGAGACCAGATGACTGAGAAATGAGTTAATACGGATGCTGGCTTATCACTCTTGGAAAAGAATCACAGAAACTGAAACTGCATCTATTTAAGCCTCAGTCGACTGGGGAAGGAGTTTTCATGGTTACAAGCCATGACTGAGAAGTTTTTCTGGAGCTCTCTACAGGCTTGTTCCTTCCTCAGACTGAAAATAAAATGCTGCAGTCAGCGGAGAATGTGGCTCCGGCAGCTCTGGGGTGGGCCAGGGTTGTCACACGAGGACACCTAGGAAAACTTCAGGGAACAACCACGTCGCAGGGCTAAGAGCACCTCCTGCTCTCTTAAAACCTTGCTCTGTTGATAGCGCAGAGGGATGAGGGCTTTGACGAGGCCCCGTTCCTCTGTCACCGAGATGGATGTGACACGGCCACCTTGGCACAGAGCCGCCGCTACCTTCCGTCGCGTTAGCCCAGCTTTACCCTCTCTAGCAGAATTGCTCTCCAGTTTGCTTAAAGGCAGGATTTCCAGCAGGCTGACGTGGAGCTGCAGCTCTGTGCAGGTGTTCGGTGGTACCTGCTGAGGAGCAGTACAGACCTGCAAAACGCACCCGGGCGATTGGGCTTGCATGGCATCGCCTTCGCAGCGGCAAATGGGTCGTCTGTGTAGACGTGCCTCACCGGAGGGTCTGCTGGCTCCTTGGGTCTGTGTCCCATGCGAAAGCAACACGTGAACCGTCTCTCCAAAGGCCTGATGTTCGTGGTGAACTTGTGGACAGGAAGCCTGGAGGAGGCCAACTCGAACGCAGAATTTGCTCGCGTCCCTTTTGTTTCAGGTCCCGGTGCCGCCTTTGTGTGCGCACGTGCAGGAGCGCACGGACGTGGCTGTGTTTCTTGTTTCCTTTCTATAGGACTGAATGTTCTGAGCGATCATGTTATTGTATGTGTCTGATGAGCCATACGGAAGCTGTGAGGCTTCAGGAGTGTTTTGGGAATATAATGCCAGGAACTGATAATCTCAGCAGCTCTTCCTTCTTAGTATTGCATTGCTTTTGCCGCCATACCCACTTAGTCCCTCGAAGCTATTTACGCCCCTTCCCCGAGAAGCTGGTGTTTCCCCACCAGTCCTTGTTCTCCATGGGATAGAGAGGCTTTGGGAAGTGCTGCCTGAGGCTCGCTGCGACTCGGTAATGCTTTGCAGAGCCTGTTCTGTTGTCAGACTGCCTGCGAAGGGTTTGTAGCATGAAATAACTCAGCCTCTCTGATCGGAAGGATTCAATTTTTGCAGTACTATTAGGCAGACAAAAGGTGAATTAGCCCCACTCTGTGAAACAGCCCTGACATGGGGTGGTGCTGCTCTGTCACCAGCATTATTTTGCAAACTGGTTTTCTACGGTCTTTGATTCCAACAAGGCAACTTGCAAAATACACAAAGGCTCAGATTGTATCTCCTAGCGCTGGCCAGCATTCCCTTCCTGTGGGACACCGGCGGCTGCTGCTTTCTCTCTTTCCACACCTTTGCTTCTCCTGACCTCCTTCCAGAAAACCCACTGGCAGTTGTTTAACAGTTTCACTAGCACGTCGGGCAGCGGGCACTTTTCCATACTGTGTGTTTTTCTCCTCCTGCGTTTGAAGAGCCTGTTCTTCCCCTGCACCTGTGGAGCTTGTTAATCTCTGCAGAAGATTCAGTTCCTTGACTGCAGTCCAAGCCTGCACCATCTGAAGCAAACGGCATCCTCCTGCCCTTTGAATAATCCTGATCTTATTGTTTGGTCTGGCTCAGCACTGCACAAGCGAGGAGGTGCTCCAAACTGGGGTACGAGGGGTGAACAGCTTGAAAAATTATAATTTTCACAGAATGGCAGGGGCTGGCAGGGCCCTCTGGAGATCCTCCTGTCCAACCCCCCCTGCTAAAGCAGGTGCCCCCAGCGCAGGGGGCACAGGGACACGTCCAGGTGGGGTTGAATCTCTCCACAGAAGGAGACTCCACAGCCTCCCTGGGCAGCCTGGGCCAGGGCTCGGGCACCCTCACACCAAAGAAGTTCTTCCTCACGCTCAGGGGGAACTGCCCGGGCTCCAGTTTGTGCCCGGTGCCCCTTGTCCTGTTGCTGGGCACCACTGGAAAGAGCCTGGCCCTGTTCTCTGGTGACGCACCCTTTAGATATCGATGAGCATTGATGAGATCCCCTCTCAGCCTCCTCTTCTCCAGGCCGAACAGCCCCAGGGCTCTCAGCCTTTCCTCATAAGAGAGATGCTCCAGCCCGCTCATCATTTTCCTCACCCTGAGACATGATGCTTGACCCAGGAGCGAAGCTGGGGCTCCGTGCATCTCCTCTCCATGGACATGACCTGTTAACACGGCTGTACTGGAGAGCCTCAAAGTACCAAAAATTACCATTTGATGAAGAACCAAGCTATGCAGGGATAACAGCGTCGTCTCCTCCAAGGGCCCTTATCGGCTTGTGGGTTTACAGCCCTGATGGTTGACCAGGACATCTCAGTGGAGCAGCTCTTCTCAAGGGATGAGTTGCTTAACGTCTGCTGCAGCCTCAGGTCAGCCTGGAGCGGTTCGGTATAATTTCTGTTTATGAGCTGACTTTCTTTCATGCAAAGGGCAGGAAGTGCGAGACCCGTGCTAAAAAAAGTTTGTCTCCCTTTGAACAGGTGAATGCAACTTAACTGACTGGAATTACTTTACGACTCATTTCTGGTAGCGTTGGGGGAGTCTCTTACCTGGTTTAAGTGCTCTTTGAATCGTTTTACCCCTTGAGTTTTCTCAGCCCCAGCGATATATTTTGTGGTCCCTGCAGCCTGTGTACAGTGCTGGGGATAAACGCCGGACAGTTTTAGCATTACGCGTGTGTGCACCCAGCTCACCCCTCTATGGGCTGTTCATTTCCATATGAAGCATTTCTTTAAATAGCAACAATCTCAGGGGCTGATTTTACTGTTCTTGCTGCGGCTGCTTGTAGTCGTAGTGCCCTTTTGAACGTCCTGACCTATTGTTTATTTCTGGTCATCTCTCCGTAATTACTTCTTACCCATCTGTTTTTCATACCAGAAGTCTTACTCTACGGTCTTGTCCCAGGCCTCTGCCACATTCCTGCTGGGGACACGCGTCTCTAAGCAAGGATCTCGCTCTAGCGAGACAATCCCAGTCTCTTTGGAATGGCTCAGCTTCCCCGAATCTCTCTCCAAAGGAGTGAAGGGCACCTGCATCGCTTTTTTGGCTGCCCTGGAGAAGAAAGGGAAGAGAAACTATGTCCCAGTGCACGAGGTGGTGGGGACCCCCATGGCATGCCAGTCCCCGAGCCGTTGTGTGCGAGGTCAACCTTGGCAGAGGTGCCTGCGTACGCCCGGGGCAGCCTCGGCATGCCGGGAACCAAATAGCACTTCCAAAGCAAGAGAGACAAGCTGGTGAAGTGGGTATTTTATTTGAGTACTTCTTGGTGTTTCTAAGAGGATTGCTTTTAAATAAAAAGGTTCATAAACGACCAGGTTTGCTTTTTTCAGTGAGTCCCTTTGAACGTACATCTTTTTTTGATAATGAAACCGCTTTGTACATGTCCTGTTTCCATTGCCTTTCAAATTTAAATTTCCCTTATAGGAAATAAATGCAGCTGATTATTTCCAAATAGCTTTTCTGTTAGTCCTTGCAAAGTTGTCCATATGCATATATTTTTTCTAGATGCCCCACCCCCCCCGCCGCCAAATGTGTGCGCTGATCTTACGTGTTCTTTTAATGTCTTCCAGGAGATTTCCATTCCTCATACAAAGTCTACCTAAATTGTCTCTTTAATCCCCAGCTTCTTAGTGCTTGGCAATGCTACTTGTTCTGAAGTGCCGTGATGGGAAGGTGGAGGGTCTTTTTTCCCCCTCATTAGCTGCTTTTAACATTCACCTCCTTTGTTTGTGTATCTTCTTTAGATTCCCTTCCCTTTGTGGGCAGGGCTTTGCTCTTCTGAGGTGTTAATAAGCCTCTGGCAGAGACGACATCTGTGGCAGAGGACATTAAGTTCTGAAAAACATACTTCTTGTGTTATGAGGCCCGTTACCTCATCTGAGCAGCAACTACGGCTTTTAAAGAGCAAGGACAAAGGAAACACTGGCTTAGGGCTGCTTCGTGGTGGGTGGGTTCTTTCATATATCAAGACTCTAGCTCAAAGTGTTTGTACGGGAGAGGGGGGAACAGAGTGCCGAGGGGGGGAAACGTAGACGGAAACTTGTGAAGGGGAAAGGAAAAAGAGAAGAGGCTATTTAAAAATATTGTGCATCGCTTAAACCAACACCTAGCGAAGGAGAAGGGCTTTACAGTGTGTGTACGTGATCCATCCATCTGTTCATCCCTTTTATCCAATCCTATAGTCATGGGTATCGTAAGAAGGAATAAGTGCGGTTAAAGCCTCCCCATCACAGGCATGTCAGATGTTCCACACTGAACCAGATCAAACCAGGGATTTGCAGCCTGTGGGATGCAATAAGATGTCATGGAGGGAGAAATGCTCTTCCCTTCCTATGTTGACAAATGGGAGGGGATCACTTTTAGCAGGACCGAGAGGAGGGCGCTGGCATCACCCGCGCAAGGGGATGTTAATGGCTGGATTACCACCTCGCTGCTGCCAGGTGTAACTGTCGAAAAAGTTGCAAACTGAGTGCATCAAGACCTTATGCCTCCTCCTGACCTTATATCCCAATATGACTTATCTGCTAAACATTTGGGGGCAACAAGAGGGCTGGTGCTAATTCTGACTTGAGGTCTTTGCACTCCAGAATAATTTTGAATTAGAATCAAAGGAAACAGTTTTGTTTTCTCTCGTTCCACTCTCCTTTAAACTTCCTGTGATTTACTTGGGAATGTTATTTTTGCAATATTTTCACTCATTTCGCATTGTTCCACGGGGTGCTGTGCTGGAAACATGACGGTACGCTTTCTGGTCTGTGAAAGTCAGTCAGACATGACGTGCCGCCTGACATATTGCAGCCTATTTTTAAAGGAAGATATCAGTTCCTTAGCTGCTGGCTGAGCACCTTGTTGGCTATCAGATGGTTCTGTTGTAGCATTTTCGTAGCTGTTGGTATCTCGAAAGCTGAGTAAAGCAAAAAGGTTCATTGCACAAGGTGCAGATCTTGATCTTTCCGTCTCCAGTTGCAGGTGCGTGCGAGAGAAGCCCTTGCCGCAAAACAGGGGACTGAGGCATGGCAGTCACGTCGTCGTGCCCGAACCATGTCGTGCTTGTGCCGTCACACAGCTCTCGGCAGCAGTGGGGAGCTTGGACTGTGCTGCCTCGATGCTGCTTCTTCACCGTGTCAAAATCCCTCCCCTGCCCTGTCCCATCGCGTGGGACCAACCTGGCAGACCCCAGTCTGTGTCCTTAAGCAGCAAAAGCCCTTTGCCTGGGGGCTGCTGTCATCTCCCCAAGGACACCTTTCCTGAAGTATCTGTTCTCAGCTCCTGAAAGGTGTCCAAACCCCTGTGTGAAAACTGAAATGAAAAACTGGCTGGCACATGTTTTCGTGATGGAACTAGGTGACTTCTGTGCCTGCAGATTGAGGGTATCGCTGCTGCTGGCATGACAAGCCTCTGCGTGTTGTAACCCTGGCACCAATCAGTGCCACGGATGCAAGCTAGCCTCCTCTCTCATTACTCTCAGTAGCTCCTTCCCTTCCCGGCTTAGGAAAAAGAGCTATTTATGGACCTGGACAAGGTGACCTCCATATGGCAAATTCTGCCACTCACCGCGGGGACTCGAGCGAGGCACATGCTCCTCGGGCAAGGCAGAGAGACGCTCGCAAGCGGTGGCCCCATGCAAATGTGTGTTGCTTTCAAAGCAGCAGAATGTTGGGGTTTTTTAAAAGAAAAAGACAGTTAAAAAAAAATAAAAAGAGAGACTTGGGAAGCAAACGCTTCTTACTTTCCCCATGCGTTTGAGGATAACAATGCATTTCTGCAGATTGCATGTTCGTAATATTCTCAACTTTTGTCTGGAATAATATGAAAATAAATAATATAAATTCCTGCCTATATATTTGCCCCACACATACCCCCAGAAGGAGAGAGCTTAATTCCTGCGCAAGGATAGCTGTCTTTCTCCCTGTAGCATCAATCCCCACTTTACCCCTACCCTGGGGAACTGCACAAAGCAGTCTTCGTTGGGCAAAGCTGTGCCGGTGTAAGCAAGGTGACCCAAATTTTAAAAGAAAAGGAGAGGCTGAGGGGAACGGTGGGGAAGGAAGGCGAGCAGGAGGAAAGGTGCCGAATCCCCCTGGAGGTGGAGCATCGCTGTGCCGGGGAGCCGCTGTGCAGCTCAGCCGGGCTCGCGCAGGTCGTGCGAGGCTGCGTTTCTGCATTCGGTCCGTTTAATTTGATCAGGCGTCAGTGGCGTTACACAGCGGCCAAAGTTAGAGGAGAGGAGCTCTGTTCCCTGCAGTTTCAGACAAGAAAAAGTGCAGATTACCGTTGTCCTTTGCGCGCTATGTCCTGGAAAATGTAGGTGAACCCAGGCGCCGCCATCTTCATTCCAAATTCCGCTGCCGACCGGCGTGGTGCAGCCCTATTGGTATAAATAGATTTACACGGGTTTAGCCACCAGCCAGTATATTTTTTTTCCAAGTGCATCTGAATAACTGTCAGCATTGCAGTAACAAAATTGCAATTTTAGTGAAGAATTGCTCTTAATTATATCAGAGCACAGATTCCCTTGCAGCTCTATAGCCCTAATTTCTAGCTATGGGACCCAGACTTGCCCTAGGCTGCAGTATTTTCTGTGAAACCCTCTGGGTGTAGTAACAGGCTTTCAACAGAGGCATTATGTGCTGAAAGAACCTAGTTGCGCAAAATGGCTTTAAAAACCTATATACGCGATCCGTAAGGCAAAGAAGAGCATATTCTGCCCTGTGTACCGTTGCCTCCCGTTGGATTTCCTCAAGGCATTGCCGTTCTCCATACGCAGCTTCCCAAGNCTCTGGGTGTAGTAACAGGCTTTCAACAGAGGCATTATGTGCTGAAAGAACCTAGTTGCGCAAAATGGCTTTAAAAACCTATATACGCGATCCGTAAGGCAAAGAAGAGCATATTCTGCCCTGTGTACCGTTGCCTCCCGTTGGATTTCCTCAAGGCATTGCCGTTCTCCATACGCAACTTCCCAAGTGAAATGTGCTGTTTGGGTTGTTGCAGGACGTATGCTACACAGAGAAAGGCGAGATCTCGTCTTGCTATTTGTGGCAATTTATATTTGGAGCTGCTTGAATAATTCATGGCAAATCTTGAACTATTTCTTTTTATCTGATACTTATTCAAAGGTAATTTTTCTCGTTATCTGACTATTTTTGCTTATACATTTTTGATATACAGTAATAGAGGTGGACGAGTAAGAATTGCCTCCTTTTAATGCTGAACAAGGAACTTTATTGCAATGAGCGAAACAGCAGCAGTTCAACGGTTTCTGGTTTATTGGGCATCAGAAGAGATGTGTTGTAATGTCTTCTCTCTGCCTTTCTGCTCGGCTCCTCCCTGGTATGCTCATCAAAAGCAGGTATCCTGCTCATAAATCCCTTCTTCAGGCAGCGATGAAAGGAAACACAATGGAGACGTGTTTTGTAGCCAGCAGCAATCCGTGGGCAAAGATGTGCGCAGAGTTTCCGGACAGGCGTACGTTATAAGTATTTAAGAGTTTGTTTTAAAATATAGGTTAAAGTTTATCTTTCTGTTGACGCGTAAGTCAATATTCTGAATGTGTTTACAAATGCGAACGCCTAATTTCGAGTGTGAGGGGGTGTCTTAGGATGGTATTTCAGTTCTCTTTGTGCAGACGCATGCGAAAATCCACGTTTCGCTAACCACAGCCATCGGTCTGCTCTCTTCCCGATTACGTTCCCGCTACTCAGGTCTCGTTCCCAGGAGTGCCCACCCCGTGCTAGGTTTAGCAAAAGAGCAAATGAGGCGGAGTCCCTACCAGGAGAGGGGGACTGCAATCACGGTGATTTTTCAGCCCCCGAATGCAGATTCTAGATGCTTCGTTGGAGCGGCCACGTTTGGGAACTGTTCTCTAGGGACACAATCCAATGTCTATCGAAAGGAGGAAAGCAAAACCTTCCCATTAACACCGGTTTTAGCAGGCTTCGGATCAGCCCTTCGACGTTTTTCTGTTCAGCGTGGTTTTTGTTTTCCTCTTTTGAATTATCCTTTTCCCGCCCCCTCCGTCTTTCCCTCACCTCTCCCATTTCAAAATCAAAGTCACCCGGTCGAAACATGACTCTGCTTCCCAGACTGCGGAGATTCGATGCGTAGTGGGGATTTCTCGTAGAGTACAAATATATCCGGAGGACGTTAACTGTCCTGCGTGACCTGCTGGCTGTTACTCACTTACGTAATTTATTTTAAGGTTGGTTGGTTGGGTTTTTTTCATCAGGATTTACATCTAAAAGCACCTCTCCTAAGCTCTAGATGCTTGCTAACCCTGCCCGGCAGCCTGCCAGTTCCAACCAGCCAAAAATATATCACCTTAGCTTGGCTTGCGGGTATTTTTGTATCTTTAAAAGTTAATCTGGGTCTAAGCTGGATTAATAATGGAACATCCCTTTAACCAAAGGCACGTAAGGTCAAGGCAGAGCTATGTGGATATTCCAGGCTGGTAAATACGGAAGTCTTTTTTTTTTTTTTTTGTCCTATATAGGACCCGATATGATTTATTTCAGCAGTATTTTTCCTGCTGGACTGAAGGAGGAGCAGAGGAGTGGGAACAGGGCTAGGCTGAAGGAGAAACAGGCAATCTGAGAGGTTGGTCGTGGCATAGGATGTAGGATGGGCAGGTACCTCAAGGAGAGAAGACGGACCAGAAAAGCATCAGCCTTTTGGTGTGGGGGAGAGTCGGAGGGCGCGATGAACTCATTGCACAGATTAAAGAGAGGCAGGCTGGCATGAGGACGCCTTTCGAGATGCTGGAGCGACAGCGAGCACACTCAAGCTGCGTTCGCGTGGTTCGTGTCGTCACCAGGATGCTTTGATGTGCTCGGTTCGCCTTGTAAATCCCGGCTGGCTGCCATTTATTCGGCAGCATAATATAATGCGCTGTTAAGATTGCTGACTGCGCCCCCTCAGAGCAGCAAAATGCTTTTCCCTGTTACCCCTTCAATAAAGAAGACACACGGAGATCTTCAGATACTCCCCTCCTCCCACTTTTGGTTCAGAGCCTTTAAAAATAAAATAAAAAGGAAACAGAGGGCCTGGGTTTCGCTTCCATGTGGGGTTGTTTCTGTCGGCAGGTGCTGGACTAGAGCCGGTCAAATTGCCCAGGGTTGAAAGCGATGCGAGAGCAGCATGTTGGGCCTTTTGACCCCCGAAAATGCCGTGGCAGAAAGGTGGTGGGTTTGTATCGGAGCGGTGTCCTCGTGAAGCGCACGTCGGGGTTGGAGCCAGCAGTACAGGTGTTAAACCTCAGCGAGACTGGGCTCCTGTAGGCAATGCGGAATTTAGGCAGCTTGAAGTCTGTGGTTTGGGGGCTGTTATTTTCTCTCGAAACATTATTCTCTTCCTTTTTCTCTCTTGAAGCCCAGAAATCAATGCCTTTAAAAGATCCCTGATGGATAGGTTTCTGAAGTGTTCTCCTCATTGTCTGTTTTAGTGCTTTCGCCCCCTCCCCGTTTCTCCTGCTCTCTGACAAGAGCTGCTGGGGTGGCTGGAGCGGGGAGGACACGCTGCATCTCATCGGTGAGGGATGCGGGGCAAACCGCCACGGTTCCTTCCCGAGCGTGCTCGTCGGGTCGGCTGTTTGCACAGTCCAAGGTTCTGGGTTGCATCTAGCCCCGAGACGGCGGGTGCTTTAGGGATCCAGACTTCAACTCAATGGGCAGATGTGAATCAGAACTCGACTAGCCTTAAGTCTTCGGAGAAGACTGCTTTGGTCTTGCTTTCTCCACCAAAGCCATTTCATTCATTCCCTCTGAGTCTTCCTGGCAGAGCCTTCAGCCGTTTGGTGCTTTAATAAGGCTATAAAGAGTGAATAATATAACAGAAGCAGGCTGTAAATTTCTTATAGTGGGGGATTTGACCTTTTCTTCTCGATGCTTCCAGGAGCCGGGCCAGCGGCGGGTGGCTGAGGGGTCCTGCTGGGTACCTGAACTCCACCAACCCTCAGACCCTGCACTTTCACTTTCGCATGTTCTAAATTGTCAGAGTACCAAATCTGGATTTGAGCATAAAATACCTTATGGCTTGGACAGTTCTGAGGGAATCGTGCTTGAAACATGTGTAGGAGACATTCATCCATCTATATATACGTACATATAGTTATTGCTGCTGAAGCACGTTTATTGAACATCTCAACAGGTTTATCAATGATGGATGAATCATTGATATTTTTAATACCAATTCCCCAAAATACTAAACCAAATGTGTTAGGCGGCGAGACCACGAACAGAGCCGCACAGAGCTCTCCTAACCAGGCCAAATGCTTCTGTCTTACCTATAAAAACCCATGTTATAAGATACATTAGCTGTAAATTCTTAACAGATGGGGCTGTAACAAGCTGTTAGAGAGCATCTCCTCTGCTGTGGGGATGCACTGCTAAAATAATGCCACGTGACTGTCTGAGCCCTAACGAAACTGAGACGAGTGGAGGAGGAGGCTGTCATCTGTCTAGGTGTTGATGTCCTGCTCGTCACCGCGAGATCTAGTCAAGCAGTTGACCCCCTGTTAAACTCACTCAGCTCCTCTGCTTATTTACGAAGGCATGAACGCCGTGACGAGAGTTTCCTCTTTTTAAGCACATGCCTTCGCTGTCCCGAACATTTCATCAAGTGATTTGGAGATGGTCTAGAGAGCGCAGCATAGGAGAGATTTTCGGGCAGGCCACGTGCATCTGTTTTACATTAACGAGTCTGTTCTGCGGAGGTTTTTTTTCCTCTCTCCTGCCTTTTCAGATGATGGAGTCCTTTGGAGAGTGAATGAGACTTTATATGAGCCATGACTGTGACTATTTGAATTATCATGCTTTGCATGCAGATCCAGACCTGTGGCATAGCGTCTGCACAGTTATGGGAAGGTATATAAGCAGCAAAATGTACACAAACGTATATAGATGCATTCATACGTTTGTATAATGAGCAAACCTATTTAAATATAGGAAGAATTGAGGAGTGGCTCATTTTTCCAGAAAAGGAGGTCGACCTACAACTTTTCAACATGACAAAATAATTACAATAACAAAGATTAGAACTGCTTTTATAACAGAGTTGACATATTTCATTAACCCTGTGTAACCCCTTGAAACAACTCCACTACTTCCTATGACTTAGGAATGCACCTCCCACCTGCGTTGCGTTTGAGAAGACAATAAAAGTTTTTTCCTGTTTTTATCACATACGTTGGCCTTAGTCTTGTGTCGTTGTCGCCCGTCCCAAACAAACTGGAGGTCTTCTGAAGCCTTGTAGATCATCGCTCTGTAATCCCATAATGAAAAGCAGGATTACCTCCAGCGTAACACGTGCAGGACACAGCTTTGCGTGATGCTCATGTTGGGCCCTTTACCTGGATGGAGGACTACACTGCCCTACACAGGAGGGACACGGAGGCTTTTCCGGGTCCCTGCGGCACCTTCACCCCACATGAGCTCCTCTGCCATGGCCGTCTGAAGGATTTCAGTCTACCATTTTATCAGGCAGTTTGCCCTCAAATTAAAATGCTCACTGAAATCAATTAGGAAACCAATAACAAAAAAAAATGCTGGTGGTTCATTCGCCAAATCCACGAAGCTACCATACACAAGTCATCCGGGCATCATTCTTTTATTCAAAACTCAGCCCTAACTGTTGGATCTGGGCTTTGTTGCAATAGCGGGTTGAACTTGAACATAGCTGCATTCAGCGTGCCGGTGCGGAAGCGGCAGGCCTGGGAAATGAGCCCCCTCTGCAAGTTGTGAATAATTCAGGTGCCTCAAAATCACAGGAGGGAATATCTTTTTTTTTCTTCTTTTTTTTAAATAACACCTAATCAGCCCTTGGCACACAATGCCACAAGAGTTTAATGAGTTTCCAAGAAGAGCCATCTCTAAACAGCTGCAGATTGAGCTTGTGTGTGTAAAACACATAAGTTTGTGTACGGGTGTTTTATGTGTATATACAAACACACGAACGTAATAAAATAGTTGGGGAAAGTATTCTCATGAATGCTTTAAGAAAAAGGGGGTTCAAATGAATTCGGTACGACCTAGCTGATACGCTTTTTAAAAGTGATCTGAATCTTCAAGATGTCCTTGTTTATTTTCTTTGATTGTGCTTTGATTTAAAATTCTAGGCTCATTAAATGCCATAAAAAGAAACATTTACATAATTTACAAGCTTTTTATATGAACATTTTAATAAAAGAACACACCTTTAAATCAAATCGCAAAGGCATATGACATCTTTGAAGGAGAAACTTATATTCCCAAACACAATAAACATTCTTCTATTACTATGTTAATTTGGAAAACAGGTCATGGGAAATTAAATTGCTTAAAATAGGTCACCAATTATAACTCTGCATTCTATTAAAGCAAATGCATCTCTGAAATCTTTATTAGTTTATTTTAATTAAAGGCAGAAAAATATTCAGTGTTAAATTATTGCCATTTGTATGTTTTACATTGATATGGACACACATTTATTATGCAGTGTAAAATGCTGCACATCTTTTTCATTATGATGCTTGTATTGTTCTTAGTTACTTTCGCCGTGAAGTAAGTCTATAATAATGTTGCGTTTTAAACATAAAAGGAGGGGAGCCCAAATGAAGTAACGGTGCAAATTTAATTTGATCGTTTATAAAAGGAAACACAAAAGCAAATGCTGTCCATTTTTGAAAACAGTCGTTGACCTCCTCGAAACTGTTACAGTGTAGGAAAGTCCTGAATTCCATTCGTGTCAGGCATTTGTACGCAGTATTGCAGTTCATATTATGTTTCTAAATTAAATACATTGGGGTATACTCCCCATTGACGTTCTCTCATAAATTCATTAATACTAGTGGTAATTATTGTACAAGCCTATGGTGAGAACTGGAATCTACCCTGCATGCCCTTGTTTGCAAACAGTGTTCCCAAATTACGGTTGCAGCCTTCAACAGAGTTTGAAACGAATATGAGTTGAGTGTCTAAGACCCCTGGGCCGCGCGGAAGCCCCAGAGTTAGCGTACGCGCACACGCGCTTGTCCCTCCACAGATCTAGCCGAGGTGCGTTAAGGCAGGCTTCGAAAGGATCTATTCCTTCAGGCTGGAAGAGGCTCCTAAAGTGCCTTTAGCATCAAGTACCAGAACTGTGTAAAGGAGAATTTCACCAGTGGGCACCACGAAGCATGGATGTGCCCGGCCGTGGGGTTGTGTTGCCTCTGTGCCACTCCAGGCTCTACCCCATCTCTTGTGCTATCGAAAATAAGGAATGTTAACTTTTTTTGCATATAAAAAATGAAAATGTTGAATGTGTGTGAACCGATAGGATGTCAGTAATGGTTTTTATGGAGCACCAGGAGCAGCTGTGTGGGGTTTTTAGGATCCCATTAAGGAACCGTTCATGAGCATACTGTTGCTTGAATTCACTTTGTGCTCTCCTGTTGAACGTGGTTGCCCAGCCTGACTGGAGAAGGTCACCACGGCTTCACAGAGCTGTGCAGAAACGGTTTGCCCAGAGGAATTTTATGCCATGTTCCTTCCGAATCAGGGTGGCAAGAGGCTTGGATGCTCCTAAGAATTAGCAAAGAAACTTAAATGCCCTTTTACCTTCGCGTGTTCAAATTCAGCTTCCATTCATGCTCACTGGTCTCTGGACCCCAAGAGTCCTCTCCCTGCTTTTGGAGTTGGTTGTAAGCCCTTCTGCAAGCTCCCAGCTAGCTCGTGGGAGCAGCTGGATGGGGTCCTCCTCAGGGTAAGGTCAGACCTGCACCTTCATCCTTAAGTCAAATTCTTGTCTTCTGCAAAAGGAGAAGCAGACAGTTTTGTTGTTCGGTCTTCTTGAGCGAAGACCTGCCAGGGCAGAGTGGAACAGGATAATAGTTTTGGTTTCTTGCCAACGGAGTCACCTATAGATTTCTTGTGCACAATTTCTTTTCTTCTCTTAGCTGCTCAAAGCACGTCCGTAAAAGAGGCTCAAGAGATCTTTAAGTCTAAACAATAAAAGACCTATTACTTACCCAGGAGACCAACAACAGCTCTCAAGGGTAAACCCACATTAATTATGTATTTGAGCATTTGTACATTATGCATTTAGACAGCAAACGTGTTATTTACTGAATAGCTGGTAATGGCTGTGAAGCGGTGGTGATGATCCAGAGTAAATACAAACGTCTGAGGATTTGAGGTGAAGGGAGCGGACGCAGAAGCCGGTGATGGAGCACCAGGTGTCTCACCTCCCTTGCCTGGCTGAATTGTTTTGGGTTTTTTTATATGCCAGGCTGCTGATATTTTGTCAGCCTCAGGATGATGTAAACATGAATGATGGTAACAGGAAGCCACGTACTTTTCCTGCTAAGGTCCTCAGATTGTTTTGTAGCCAAAATCTACCCTTTCCCATCCAATAAACTGTATTTATCTTGGTGGTTGCCAAAGAAAGGAGTGCTTGTTTCCGTGGGAGTCCCTGGAAGATGGGGGCTCCTGAAAATTCAGACTTTTTCTTCCTTGTAATCACAAATGTAAATCCCCTTTAAAAAAACCCAACCCAAATCGTATTTGGTACTCCTGTCTGCATGCAGTGCTTCCCCTCTGTAGAAGCAACAGAATTTCACAAAGGATTATTCTCAAATATTGCTATCTCCTTCAACAGAGGAAGGAAAAGCAACCAGTGTGCCACCAACCTGCATGTCATGTTGGTGGCAGAACCACAAATGGAACCCAAACCCCAGCCCGGTGCCATCAGCTGTGTTGCTGCTGTCACAAATCTGGGTTCAGCGGATCCTCTTGTAGAGGAACCATCCCTCTGCAAATCTGCCTGCTTCTCAGGAGATCAGCTGGTGGAAGAGAGGTGTGGTTTAGCTGGTCTTTGCTCCCTTCATTTGGCACTAAAGGGTGTTTCCAAAAGAGATGCTTGCTTCCTGCATGACTCCGGTTTTTTAATATTTATTCACACATGAACTAGATGGTTTTATGTGGATAACTTTTGTTAGTGACTGTATCTATTGCATCAGGTAGCAGTAAAATAGAACAAGCAAATCTAAAAGTATTAAGATCCATCAAACACTTGCATTGATTCTCTTCTGGAATCAAATTTGCTGAAGCTACATCAAAATGTGTTATTTCTTTTCTGGAATAGGGTGTATGTATTTCTTCCCACCTTTCTTTCGGCTGGAAGCAGTTCCTTCTTTGCAATAAAGCTGTACTTAACAAGTTACAGTCGTTATTGATCACATTTCTCATCTCCATTTCTCCCTGTGGACCTGATGCTCTTCCCGTTAGAGCCAGTGAGCGTTTACACTTTTGTTTGCAGTTTTGACTGCAAGCCTGAGGAATTTGCACAGACGCAAGGGGTCTCGTGTCACAGGGGTTGCTTAAGAGTTAAGAGTAACGGGCTGCAGGATTGGGTCCGAAGAAGAGGTATGTTCTCTGAAATCCTGAATCAAGAAAGTGTTTCCTTCAGAGAGGCACTGAAACATATGTGAGCATGTCACTGCAACCAGTGGGACTTAAACGTGCTTAAAATTAACAATAATCTCAAATATGGATGGGTTTCAGTCTGTTCTTGAATGCTTTCTGCAATTTGGATCTGCTGTTTTACGCTGAACTCATAAAAAATGACATTGGTGTATTTAACGCAAAACGCAGTCAGCTGAACGTGGTCAAGCCTGCAGCTTCAATTCTGTGTTTCTGAAGGAAGAGTATTTGGTTTCTTTTAACTTGCAGGGTATCGGGTTTGGTTTATGGTTTTGAATCTTAGTCTAGGCACTCCGAAACGAAAACGTTCAAATTATGCAACTGTGCAAACAGCATTACTATAATCTGCATAAAGATGGGTGCGGAAGAGCCGTGGTATTAGCAATTCATTAATAGGCAATGGAAAGCTTATTTGCACTTTGTCTAAAAGTAACAGTAACTTCAGTTTTTCTCTCATTTGCATAAATGATACAGGGCAAGACTAAACCGCTCCAAGCAATAATAGTCCTTAATAGGATAATCACGTAAAGATTTTACGTATAGGCTACTGAACTGTCCGTTTAGGCACATTTAAGTTAACGTACAATATGCAGCTCGGAGAATCACGTTAAGGAATGTGCTAATTTACCGAATCTAGTTTCCCAGGCAGCGTTTGCAGGGGTCATTTTTCATGAACTACCGTAGTCACTTAAATCATAATATTTCATAATAAACATCAAAGGCTACTGTATGGTGGGGATCGTAAAAAGGCAACAAAGCCGCCCCGTGCTTGTATTTGCCTTCAGCTTGGACCACTGCCTGGCTGGGCGAGCATTGTCCCTGATTTTCAGTCATGAGAATTTTAAACGTATTTACAGCTCGATACCAGCAAAGCCCAGCATATGATGGTGCCTGCTAAACCTGCATTAATGGCCAAAATAGTCTTCCCTAGAGGTGCACTTGCCCTCTAGAAAATAAATCCTCGCCTCTAGTAGATAAACAGCCATGTCCTTGCTCACGACAATCCTGCTGCCGAGAGTTGCGGCGCGGTTCTGGGAGAAGCGGACCCCGAAAGCTGCTCCCCCTGTGCTTCTCCAAAGACATTTTTGGGGTTTTTAAACTTGTGCTCCTAATCCTTCAGTGCTTTCTGGGATCGGGCCCAGTGGGCTGCCAGCGCCACCAGAATTGATCTCCTTCACCCAAACATTTAATCATTAAGCGTTTAAGCAAAACACGCTTAATTTTCATTTTAAGCCTGTCCTTAAACGCAACCGGCTTTGCTGGGGCCGCTCGTTTGCTGAAAGCGGAGCCCACCCCTGCTCCGTGCTGGGTGGGGAGAAGGTGCTCGGGGTTGAAATGGGCTTTGGACGGGCAGCGGCCGTAGGGGGATGGATCGAGGGCCTTCCCTTTTTTCTTTCTTTTTTAACAGAAATCCCATCATTTTTCAGGGCGTACAGCAACTGCTCCCTGACAGGGTTAGGCAGCTTAACCTGCGAATTGGCTGCTAGAAAGATCCTTGCCGTTTCCACTGGTAGTGGCCCCTGCGGTGGGTGTGCCACGGGATCCCAGCCCTTCTGCGCTTGCTGTGTCAGGGTGAAACCAGAGATCCTTTTAAACGAGACGTTGGTAACAAGGAATCACACCGATCGTTCTCAGTGCCGTTTCCCGCGTCCCAGTGATGAAACTTGAAGGAACTAAGCTGAAGCTGTTGCCTGTTGCAGATGCAGACGCAGCTGTGCAAAGCCTGTTCCAAAAGTGCAGCAGCTCCGTCTTCCCTCCTCTCCTTCCCTTCCCTTGTTCCAGCAATATTTCGGCTTCAGGGCTTGATCCTGAGCAGTGCTGGCCGTCCATTAATGTCAGAGTCTTCAGAGCAGCTAATGGGTACGGTTACGTCCTTTTGAGCAAGGTTTTCCTCTCGGAGAGGATTTTTACTGATACAAATCCATTGATTTTTGTGTGTTTGACTGCTGAGTTGCATGCGAGAACCTAATCAAGCCTAAACGTCTCTAACTTTTACAACACTAGCAACCTCTCCGCAGATGAACTCTAATCTGAAATATTCATTTTGGTAGCACATCTTAATTGCATTGCAATTATTTCTGAAGTTACTCTGAGTGCTTTTCCTTTGCTGCCTCTACGTTTTCCATAGACTCTTACAGCATTCTTTAAATCAAATGGTGCTCAGATACCATGGTGATGGTTGACCTTATTATTATGGGTGACCTCTTTCTTTTGGCCTCGGACAGCAGCGGCTGACAATAGCGAAGAGCGTTTGCTGTTTCTGTGTCAGGATATGTGGGTGTTTTACGGTCCGCATGCGAGACGGTGCGTGCAGGTTGAACTGTGGATTTTAAATCGTCAAGCCCAAAGAATGAAAAAAAAAAAGGCAAATGTGCAAATGCCATTATCAGAGGCTCGGCTGATTTCCTGACACTGCCATCAGCATCCCTGGCATCACGATTTCCAGTTACAGGGAAAACTGATTACACCATTTTTGCAGGGGTGGAATATGTATCTGCTGAGAAAGCAATGTGATTTTCCGCCTTGGCTTTGTGCGCGTGCAAGCGCATACTGCGTGGGGAAGGGTTAGGTATTCAAACCTTTTGCCTCCGTCGCCATGAACGTCTTGATTTAGTCTTGTAGGCAAAAATAGGGTAGGAAGTTCAGCCTGCGAGCATGATCTCGTAGGGGTGTCTGTCAATTCGTTTTTCAAAATAATGTATGTACGTGTACACACACAGGCAAACGCAGAGAGATGTTTCCCTTTGGACCCCAAGATTTTCATGACTTTACGCACAACTGCCCTGGTCAACCTCAGGAGAATAAACTGTAAAATGCTACGGTGTGGATGGATCTATAAACCGAAAAATCCATATTAAAAACAAAGCAAAAAAAAAAAAAATCTGAGTCAAATTTCTGATTATTTTATTTGACCACGAGTAGGGTTTGGAATTTGCAGCGTGAACCTTAGAGGCTCTGAGCTGGAGAGCAACTGCTAAGCTGGCTACCCGGCAGCCAGTTACACTCCTGCTTTGAATGTTTAAACATCCTCAAAACAGAATGAATTTTTCATCTATCACTTCGGCAAACAATCTGGCTCCTGTGTGCTGAGGGGATGAATAGCCATGCGTGTGGGATCTTAATGGAGAAAGACAAGAAAGCATGAAGTGATGCTTTTTAAAGAGCGCGGGAGGAGCCCACCTCGCTTGCGTTTCAGGAGTTAGATGTCAAGAACCGCATTTTGCAGCAGCACGACTTAATAAATTTTCCCTTTGCCGCCTTCTGTGAGGTTGTCTCCTGCGCCGACAAAGGGCTTTTCTCTCGGCGTAGTTTTAAGTTGCGGTGTTTTTCTTTGGGTTTTGGAATCTCGCACCTGATTTGAAGAGGCCGTGACAATGTCTATTGAGCTCCCGCTTCCCCGGCTCATCTTTCATGCGATGCAGGAGGCTCTGATAGAGCGTCAGCACGTACCTCTGCGTCTGCAAGGCTGCGGTGAAGGTGTCCAAGAGATGGGCCATCTCCCAGCTCCCTTCTGTTGCAGAAACACAGGCAAGAGAGAGTATTTATAGAAATGAACGCGGCTCCTTACAGTCCCCGCCGCATTTCTCGCTTCTTTTTAATCTCTGTTCTCCATATTGGTGACTAAGTATCAGCTTGCCTTACTATTTGTAGCGCTCTGATTGCTTGTAAAAATAGCAGATTTCCTATTTTATTTCTTTTATTTTTCTATTTCTATTTTATTTTTATCCTGTCAACGTTTGAAAATTGATTTCCTCTTCCTAGCACACCAAGTATTTAAAGAGAAATGGCTA
Source organism: Steatornis caripensis (assembly GCA_013398225.1). Classification (NCBI taxonomy): domain Eukaryota; kingdom Metazoa; phylum Chordata; class Aves; order Caprimulgiformes; family Steatornithidae; genus Steatornis; species Steatornis caripensis. The sequence goes on along the minus strand of VZSC01012187.1, from coordinate 114,620 downwards.
GATCGGTGTGACTCTTCAGATCTGATCTGTTTGTTGTCCCGGTTCACGAGTCCTACGCACGCACACGCGCTGGTCCTTAGCCCATAGTCAGCCTCTTTAATATGATTTCAGGAGTCTTGTTATGAGATCAGTTATCAAGACCAAAAGTAACGAAGTTCCCGATTGCAGATAACACATTTAGAGGTAGGACAAATGTGCCATTGAAGAAAAAATAAATAATAACAATAATAATAATAACAAATAGAAACAACATGTGGGCTGGAATTAAATGAAAATGAGTTATTTGTACGTTAAATTTTAGGAAAAAAACTTTCTAAAAATTTATGCAAAAATATTTCAGCTTTGCTTTGATTCAACCCCCCTTTGCTCTTCAGGCAAAAAGGGGTTTAGAGGAAAATGAGGATTTGGGGTGGAAAATTTAGAAACTGAAATGTTGTGAAAATTTTTCATTGAAACCCGACTTTTGGAAAAGACTGTTTCCTTTAGAAAAGGCCATACAGGAGACATTTTAACACCTTTAATTTACGTGCCGTCTCCCACGGAAGCAGCTGCGGGGCTGATTCAGCCCTGGTCAGCAGTGCCAGAGCTGACCGTGTTGAAGTGCTGATTTTCCCACTGACACAGTTGAGGGCAACAGCAGTTTTCTGGGTTTTGCTCTGTAAAACAGTTCAAAATATAACTTTTAAATATTTCTTACGGAGTACAAGGATGAGGAAGCAGAGACAGCCACCTGTGAGCCTCACGGGTGTTTCACACGGAGCTCTGTCTCGTGATGTCCGCGCAGGAACACTCAGTCCCACCACCATGCCATGGCCAGCCATTTCTGCCTGGTGCAGCACGTAGTTTGAGGCAAAGAGAAGGGAACTGGCATATGGCACAGGGCGTGATGGTTATTTCGGTTGATGATATAGCGTTGTTCTAGCCCCGTGAGCGCGATCTCATGATCTTGGCTGCCCTCAGGCACTCGCAGTGTGCGTAAGGTGTCCGCAGCCTCAGCCAGCCCATGCCTCTGGGGAGCTGTGGCCCTGCCTTCCGCAGGGAGATGCTTTTGTAGGCAGGAGATGTCGGCTTGCCTGCAGAGCCTGGATTTTCCCAGAAATTTGCGCTGGGAAATTATGATGGCAACGTTGCCCACCCGCCCCAGTACTCAAAATCCAGGCTGAAGCTGCAACTCATGCCACAGGCTCCAAAGAAAACACCTCAGATGCCAGTCTGAAGAATTCCAGATGTTTTGAGTTTCTTTTGTTTGGTTTGAGCCATAGAGGCGCTTTTTGGAATAGTTCGTGAGGTCCAGGGAACAACTTGGCCTTTTTTCATAAAGCTTGAAAAACTGAGATTCTCCCATAGCACCTTGCCAGGAGCTGACGTCTGAAGAGTATTGCGTGATGGTATTTTGCAAGAAAATCTTGACCATCCTCAGTAACGAATTGACCCTAAATGAACTGTTGGCGTCACGTGTACACGCGTGCGGGAGGGCCGTCACTCAGTTGTATTATATTTGATTGCAAACTTGACCACAGAGAGGGCAAATAAACGTGTTTTCAGGTAGAGTGAATGTTGTCTCTGTTCTTCTCCTTGTACGTAGTGTAGGTCCACTCAGTGGAGACACCCTGTGCTGAAGTCTTCTACCACGGATGAAGTTATCTGGGGTCTGGTTACCCCTACCAGCAAGACCAGATTTGCTAGGAGACAAGAGTAAGAGAGGAAACAGCACGTCTTCCTCCCCCAAGCCCACCAAATTCTTAGCAATGTCTCAGTACCTGGGACAACCTTAAACGTTGCTGTCTCAGCGTGAAGCTTTCGAGACAGGATAGCTCAGAGACAACTGCTGTATGTGCTGCTCTTTCCCTGAGAGTTTTGCTTTGGCCAGGAGGGCACGACAAGGTCATCGCCATGAAGATGACGGAGGCATAGTCTCTGGCTAACGTGGTCTGGAGAAGGTGCTTGGATGCAGTGCACGGGAGTTAAACCCCAACTGATGTAGGCAAAGGTTTGGACCAGTGAGGCCCGTGAAGAATTTGCCCATTACAGAAATACTGTGGGACCATGGTTTCACGCCAATCTCCGGAGTGAAAATAAGTGAGAGAGAGATGGGGCTGGAAGAAAAGCGTTGGTGAAGAAGGGACGTAAGCCCCAGAGTGTGCTGTGACTGCTGCGTTGGTGGGTACCAGAGCATGGATAGCGATTCATTTAATTAACAGCAGCCTCTCTGGCTGCTCCGTGTCATGCCAGTGGCTGCAAAGAGCTGCTTGGGGCAGTAAAAGTTAACGGTACACGTGGCTGTGTAGGATGGGGATTCTGGAGCGGCTTCTCTTGGGAAAGCCTGCTGTTACGCGTGTGTTTCTGCCCTCACCATTTCAGTCTCAATGCTTGCGAAACGATTTGTATATTAAAAGCGCGCGATGCAAAAATACACCCGGAAAAACAAGCGTGAGGCATTAGCGTCCCCTTGTCATTTCGGGTTTATAGTTTCACAACTACACGCTGCCAGTCTTTAATTGCGGACAACGCATTGCAGAGCAAGGAGGGATATCCTTGGTATGTAATAGCTGGCCAGAATTAGGCAATAGCTTTGCCCCACCCGCAGCACCCTGGGTGATTTCCTACAGTACTCAGTACAGGCGTCGGTATGTGTGGTGCATTAGTTAAGTTAATTACAACAGCACAGAGATTCATTGCAAATTGTTCCTAGTTAAAACTGAAAATTCACTGGAACAAGGAGTGCTAATTATATTCCACTTGTTACTGCTGTGTCTAGTTAATATTCCAACAGCTGCTTTGGCAAGATAATGATGGCTCCAGCAGAAATTACTGAACAAATAGATTTTTAAATCAGTAACAACATATTTACCAGGATTTTTTTCCCTCTTCATACACAAAGTTAAGCCCTGCCAGAGTTGAGCATTCATATTCGCTGAAAAGTAGAGATAAAAAAAATCAACATTGCCATTATTGTGTTAATTTGGCACACTTCAAAAAAAAAAAAAACCAAAACCGCTAAGCAAGGAAATATTATTGATAAATAAATGTTTCTGTCCTCTTATAGGGATATAGTGCTCTTCTCAGGTTCGCAAAGCCCAGTGTAGCTTTTTGGTTGACCACAAGCATTGTAAAAGGCAGCGTTGAGAGCGTTGCGAGTGCTGGAACCACGCACCGGACCATCGCGGTGCTGCGCGGTGGAGGCTTGGCTGCCCCTCGCCCAGGGCTGCGTCCCGCTTTGTCGCGGCCAAAATGTGCAAATGGGTTTTTAAATTGTGACGGTGGCAGCGTGGCGCTCTCTTACTGCCCTTACTAATGGAGTTTAGGCGTTCAACGGGGACTCGGGAGAGACGGTTTCCAGTGCCTGCTTCCAGGACAAGGTTTCTTTAGTAACCGAGAGGAAAATCTTTCTTTCCCCATGAGCGTTTACAAAGCATGCAGACTCACTGCACAAACCATGGTGCAGATCTTGCTCTTCCTCCGCAGCCTGAGTAATGAAGTTCAATGCTTGTGAGAGCTTGTGAGGCAGAGAAATCCTTCCATTAAAGCCGCAGAACCGTGACACAGTAAAGGCTTGGGCTTTGCTTTGCGCACAGCCGTCTTAACCCACAGCGAACGCGGCGTGGGTAGACTCTTTTAGGCAAAAGTTTCAGGTTGTATCTAACAGTTTGTGACCTGAAACAAATCATTTCTGCGTGTGAGACAGCAGATAGAGTTTCAGGACTTCTGAGTGTTGACGTCTCTGCCTGTACAGGAGCTCAGAGCCTTGTGCAGCCAGACTCGGAGACTGTCCGTGTGCTGCAGCTCGGACTGGCGCCGCGTCCAAGTGGTGATGCACAGCTGCGTGGCAGCAGGACACGTGCACGTGGTCAGCCAGCTTCTGTGCCTGGTTATACCCAAGACTCCTCATCTCTGGCGTTTCCAGGTTTTTATTACTAGAAAAGAATCTGCCTTACAGAGGGGTGTAAGACCCCACCACCTCCATCCTGCCGTCGGAGCGGCTGAGGCTCCACAAGGTGGACAGAACCACCTAACCTCACGCGAAGGCGGTCACCTAACCGAGGGGAGGGCTCGGGTTTTGTCGTTCCTCCCATCTTGTGCATTCATCTCTGGGTGCGCGCCGTAGCCCGTGTGTATGAAAAGATGTGGGACATTTTTAATGAGTCGGGAACAAGAAGTTCAGCTGGTGCTGAATGTTTAAAATCAGAGGCAAAACAAACGCGCTAGAGTGTCTGGGGTTCTTTTTAATGGATAGCACAGCTTCTGGTTTATTATTACTGCTATTACAGTTTGCAGCTGCAAAATGATCTGGAATTTCAATAGCAGCATGCCTCTTCATGCTGCTACAGGAACGTATATGCTCAGTTGTGTAAATCGACATGCACCTCTCATCCAACCAGGCTGGAGCTCTGGATCACACCATTTTATAATTCATCTCCCAAAAAGGGGAAGCGAGACGCTTTGACACCTCGGCTAACAAGGGGGAATGTTTAGCAGTGCTGCCACTGAGCAAGCCTCTGCCTTTCGAGGGAGAGCGTGCAGCGGGGCTGTCCTGCTGGAATTACTTACATTTTCAATTAGTTTTCTTCAGAGAGAGGATTTTCTTCCCACTTAGTCGTAACACCAGGATGTGTTAAATAAATTCGCTCTGGGTTGTTCCCTGTCTGGCAAAATAATTTATGAATCAATGTGGGGGGAAAAAAATCTAGTTAGCAGCAATCGAACATACGAAGTGGGGTGACCAGTAAGTCTCTGCCGCTCAGCCAACATTGATATGTGTCCTATGGTGTCTTATGGGAGGTTTCTAATTGCAATATGAGTTTCGTGTGGTAACCTACTGGGGGAAGGGCAGAACGCAATTGCTTATCGGTTTATCATTACAACCTTTTATTAAGGGTTTTTTTAATTAAAATGGAGCGACAAATGTACACCCTTATCCCTATAAGCAATCTTATCTAGTGTGACTGCTGCTATATTAGTGAACTAAATCCTCTTGATTGCATTGGATGTGATCTTATGAAGTATGACAGCTTTACATATTAATAATAGGAACTGTCTGAATAGGCTGTCGCATGACCCTCTTCTCCGTGGCTCTCCACCAGCACAGTTTTAATCTATTTATCTCGGTTGCTTTCCAAGATAAGCTGTCGTACTCTCCAGAAAGTGCAGTTGTCCCCATTTCACAGACGAGGAGAGGAAGCCCAGGGTCCAGGAGAGACCTAGAACCAAATCCCCAGCTGCAGCCCTTTGACCACAGCCCCTTTGTCCCAGCAGCTCCAGCTCCAGCCGTCCCTTCTTTAAGAGGTGCAGAGCAGGAGGGACCTATTTTATCCTCCTGATCTCAAACTGAATCTCCTGGTGTTCCCAGAATCAAATTTCTACTTACATGAGATGAACAACTGCTTTTGTTTGGTCACTTGTGCAGCGCCGGGAGCGAGGGGGCTGTTCTTCTGGGTGACTTGCCTCTGCAAGTCTAAAACGGGTGTGCGAGTGACTTCGTGAGTCCAGGTAGCTATACGCGTGTAACTGAGATGACAAAATGAGAAAGGGGGCCTAAATAACGGGGCTGAAGGGTTACACTACGCATCCAAACTGACCATCACTAACATGGGTTTTATATCATGTAGCTACAGGCTCTTTATTGAAGTATTCTTGACAAGCGTTGCTCTGACTGAGAAGAGAATGAAGCTCAGTGGCATGATGAGAGCGATGAAGGACAGAGAGGGCGCTTGTTTGCTAGCTCGTTTGCTTACCTGCTTTCCCGGACTGAATCAGGATCCCCTTTGGGCCAAGGGAAACCAGAGGTGCTCCGCAGCCGCTCAGCTGCTATAAATCCCTGCAACTCCAGAGGTGCGGAGGCGTAAGAGCCTTTCACTTCCAGCTTTGTTTTACAGCAAAAACCCCACATATTGTCCTACTGTTTCCAGTCAGTGGCCCAAATTCTGCTCCCCGCAGCTTCGGTGCAGCGTGCCGGAGTTAGCGGAGTTGTTCCAGATTTGCAGTGGCGCGGGCTGGAGCTGTGTGCTCCCGCAGAGCCGGCTCTGCCGCTCATAGGAAGCTCTTAACATCTGTGCCTTTTATGACAAGCTGGCAGAACCCCTCCGGAGCCGGTGGGGTTTTATGGCAGGCAAAAAATCAAAGCATCCTCTGTGGGGTTAAAATTTAGAAAATCTGAAGATACAAATGAACGAAAAGGAGGCATGGGGTGTGCGATGCAGTTTAACTATCGTAGTGCCCTCAAATAGTGAATGCGGCTAGAAGTAATCTCTGAAATCCTGTAGACCAACATAGAGCCACAGAGAGTCCCAGGCACTTACGACTTCCGTGCTTGTGTCTGCATCGGAGTCTGAATGTCTCCTCCCACTCACAACTCCGCACTGCTCCGTTAACGCTCGATTTCCGTTTCATAGAAAGTTTGGGGGAGGTTGTGTTCTGTTTTACCCGTGCAGGTAGTGCTACCTTGCTTTGTAACTTCTATTCACGTCTCTTCACTGCGTTTTAGAAGGGCAGTTAATTACTATTTCTGCATTCATTCCGTTTTGTTATTTCAAACTTCACCTCCTTAACAGGAGGCACCTGCTTTAATAATGATGTTTCATTATCTACAAGCAACTAAAAGAAATAGCCTTACTTCCCTAGAAATTGCCCAGCCATCACAACGGTACTCCGCGCACCTCTATGTGGCTTTTACGATTCCTTTCAACTGGGTTAGTTCAGAGGACCTGCGGAGTACCTGGAGGATCAGCACTCGCCTTTGTAGGCTAAAATAGGTGAGCAGTGAGGTTTGCTTTCTGGGCAAGGAAAAAGATACTCAAGGAAATGTGCCAGACAGTCCAGAGGAGAAAAACTAAATCCGTTTCCCCGGGAAACTGGTGCCCAATGGCTCATCCAGCTCTTGGTGGAGGGGGTTCAGATGGTGCAGCTTGACCGTGGTGTTTGTTACCTACTCGCACCAATGATGCGTCTTACAAGTTGCCGAGCGTTTGGACACCTGGGAAGTGTAGCTGCTTAGATTATGGTCTAATATATGGTATTGCAAAGAATCCAGTTATGGAAAAGTGGGTGTTAGGTAAATCTAAGAATAAATCTTCTGTAATCAGATTTGAAAATATGTCTCTACCTGTGATAAAAAGCATCCAAATATAAAGGTCATTATAAATACTCAAATTCAGATAAATGTTTTTAATACTTGGCATAAACTTGATTCAGAACTGAGGCTGCTTCCTTCCACGATACCTCCTCCGCGTTAACAAATAACCGCCGAACAATTAATCTAAAGGGCCTCAGATGCCCCAGCCCAGCAGTTGACGTGAATAATGGTTATGGCCCCGCGTAGTACACAAGGATCATAAACAGTTAATCTTCGCCAAAAGGGAGAGTGAAATATTGTTTGATATCATTTTTAATAAAGAGAATAAATTAGGCTTTAAATATCATAGCACATCTTTAAACGCCGGTTACAGCTCCTGCACGCAGAGCGAATTAGCAAGTGAATAAGTGTGTCAGGGGTTATCGGCTGAATTATTACCTCCCGGTCCACTTTGCATTATACTGGCCGTTGTGTCCATGGTAGCTAGCAAGCTGGCCACCTGCTTACAATGGCTGTACAGATAACCAGCTTTGTCTGATGAATTAAAATGGTGGCTTTAATCTTGTAGTTAATTCCTAATTCCACTAGTAACATCAGTCACGTGAGGGAGGAGCGCATTGTTCTCCTCTGTTTACTTATTGATATTTTAGGTTTTGATGATGTCCAATCTCCCTGCAATGGCAAATTTAACTCTTCAGGTCTGGCCTGGAAATGCAGTAGCCGCGGTGGTTTGTTATTCACCGTAAATCCAATGTTGGCAAACAAAAAAGGAAGGGGTTAAAATGAAATTCAGCGCAAACGTTCCTTCCCTCTGGCTGTGCATCAGATTGAATTCTAAGAAAGATTGATGGTGGGCTTTAAAATTAATTGCAAGTACTATTGTTATTATTAATACACATGCATATAGATCTAATAATGCTACGCTAGGCTTTAGGAATAACCGTGCTATGAGAAGGTAAATCAGATGTAAATGCATAGCTTGGTTCTATTTATCAAATAATGCCCACCTTTGTTATAATTCCGCCTTCAAGAGGAAGAAATAGTCATTAGAGCAGTTGATGCAACGAGGCTGATTAGGTTGGGGTTTATGTGTTTATGGCAATCCATGAGAAACGACGATTAGCCAGTCCCCACAAGAGCAGTTGTGGGAAGTGATGTTGCTGCCCCTTGCACGGGATTGTGATTTGTCGTGCTCTCATCTATCCTCCTGCTTTGGGATCTCTGCAGACCCACTGAATAACCTCTGTCCGCACAGCTAGAGACTTGCAGTGCTTTGGTTTTCCTCTTTATACAACAGTGAGCACTTCGTGATCCCACCTTGCAGTCAGCGGCCAGCAAGCCATGTGCGAACTAATACGTAACTCAAACTAATGTTCAAATGATAAAGATATTTTCTCCCTTCTTTTCTAAACAGAGGGACAAACGCTGCTGGTATAAGCAAACCCAGAGAGTCCCTTTGGAGGCCACTGGTAGCATGATTGATTGCTACAACCGAGTATAAAATACAGCGTTGTGCAGGGCCCCCGGTGTGCCTGTGTCTGAGCCGCCTCTGGGTTCACGAACATTGCCGTCGTGCCCAAGCAGCGTCGTAGCTCGAGCATCTCGCGGTGTGAACACAGGAGTGCTGCTGCTGGGACTCACGCTTGCGCTTCTGCACGGCATTTCTCTATGCGTTTTGAGTGTAGGCGCTTGGCCCTAGGACAGGGATCCCCGCGCCATGTCCGTGACTTGCTCCGAACCCAGCATCCTCCCTGCCTCGTCCTCTAGGAAAAAGCCCGTGAGCGTGGAGTGACTCCACCATCATCCAAGTTGTACTGGCACAAATCAGTGCCTATATTTCTAATGCCTTATTAATTATACCACCTAAAGCATCTTTCCAGAAACATACACATTTCTCTTTCGAAAAGAATCCTACATTTTGCTTTGTGTGGTTAAAAAAGGGGCAGAACTTGAGAAGATCAGGGAAAAAATAGAACTGTAACGTTTTCTTTGTCAAGATTTATTTGATCTTTTTATTTTTGAGGGGGAGGGGGGAAATCCTAAACTTTGCATTTCAATGGATTTTTTTATTATTATAAATCCATCTGTGCACACGCACGCACACACAAAGTCTTTTCTATTCTGTACAAGGCACAATTTAAGGCAGCTTTCAGAAATAAAAGGCAGAACAAATGTTATTGTTATTCCCAATATACAGATGTTTATTCTTATCTTTCTCCCTCTCTTCCTTTCTTTATTTCTACTACTGTCTTTGCGGTGACATCATAAGTAGGACTTGTCTCTTTATCGTCTTGCAAAGACTTTTGTTTTCTGGGACAGGAGCCTATTATGTCGTCACACGCCGGAACAGTAATAATCTCCCCCCTCACTTGGAAGTCTTAATAGAAGACAATGAAAGAAACCATATTGTTTTCTGCTGGCACTAAATAAAGGAAGCAAGGGAATCTGAAGGGGGGAAAAATTACACGAGAGAGGCAGTCACTCTGGCATTTTGCTTTCTAAATTAATGTTTGGGGTAAAGAGGGAGAGGGTTTCCACACTTAACAGACAAGGAAGGACATCTTAATTACTGGGTCAGACACCGGGCTGAATGGCACGTCAGGTGAGAGGACCTGATCCTGGAAGGAGCTGGGCACCTTTGCGGAAACGATCTCTACTCCTTGCCTTGCGGCATCCAGCTGCTGCGGTTTGCCTTCGGCACAAGGTGGCATTTTGCAGACAGGGTTCATGCAGACCCAGCTATCCAGATGCTGAAGCGCTTGAACTGCTCCAGTGCTGGCCCATCCTCTCCGGCTGTGCTGCACGTCCTTGCAGCTGGACGAGTGGGCTTTCAGAAACATGGAGGCTCTTCTTGTTGCTTTGCAGGTCCTGTCCTGAAGCAAGAGAGCTGGCACAGCCTTGCTCCTTGCTTTTCTCTCAATAGCCAGTGTTCAGGGGAACATCTGAAAAACTTGGAAATATTTTACCTGTACCCTTCTCATGGTCACGGGCACATACCTTCAGCTGAACTTAACTGTATTCCTACTACAAGACCTAAACCTTCTCTCCAGTGTCTGGGATGCTCTCCTCTCTGGCTTCCTGTGAAGCCATAAGGGAGGGCTCAAACCCTCAAGGTAGGAACAAGCCCTGGAAGATGCACCAGCTCCAAAGGGCAATGTCCATCTAAAGGCTTATTACCCTACAAAGGAGACACTCGTGTAAGTTATGATGATGAATGTCTGGGTCATCTCCTAGCTTGCTCTGCCTTCTCCTTTCTCCCTTTGGTTAGCCAGAGATGCTTTCTTGAGAAAAGAGGGTGATGCTGCAGGGGGAAGGTATTCTGAATAGGCAGGATTTTGTCTTCCTGTGGGCAAATACACTAGAACTACTGAAACAAAAGCAATTCTTTTTCTTTTTTTTTTTCTGTTCCTTGTCTTTATATTGGGAGACAAGCAGGATAATCCCCTTACTTACTGTAACCCTGTGCAGCAAAGAAGGCAATATAACAACATCATATGGGAGTTCAGTGTTCTTCACACCATGGCTGCCTCTTTGGGAGTTACCGTGTCTAATGCGTTATCTCCCTTCATCTCTGGTTTTCAGACATATTGAAGTGCTTGAAAGGAAAGATAATGTATACAAAATAAATGTACATTAAGCTAATACTGTGACACAAGAGTGAGCCTGGAATCCCCTTTATGAAATAAAAGCCATGGGAAGAAAGTTAAAATGTGTGGGGCCAAATTTTCTAGGATAGGCTTTGCTGCAGCTGGAGAGCCCTTGTTGTGAGTAGAGCACCAGCTGGGAAGGAGAGAGATCTGTTCCCTATTTCTGTTCCTGCCATCGACCTGTGTAATGACCTTACCTCGCTTCTTTGTTTTCTCTCTCCTGCTAAAAATATCAGCTCATCTAAAAAGCAGCTTTTGCTTCTTGTTCTTTTGGAGCATGGCTGGGCTGTTGGCCCTCAGAGCTCTCTGCTCTCGCAGAAACCTCTGAGCGATAATGAAATGTCCTGGTTTCACCAAATCTGGGGCTTTTGCATGGGACAAACTAGACAGTGCTGTCCCCTCCTCAGTCGTAGACTGCAAAGGTTGGCGAACAGCAGCAGAGTGCTGTCAGCCCCCTCACTGGCAACCCTGGTTCAAAAGGGAAACCTGCCCATGACCTGCAACTCCCAATGCATTTTGGTTTTCAGTCTGATGAACGACTCGTATCTATAGATTGCATCGAAAATATTCTCCTAGGCAGCGCCGTCAACACTGAACTCATCCCTTTAAGAAAAATGATCCCAGATGAATTTTTAAGGTGCTGTCCAAAGTAAAGTAGCGCTCTAACACATGAGCGATGTTTTCCATTGAAGTAAATATTTTCCAGGAAGTTTGCTGTGTACATTCCTATATCAAATGATGTTTTCATGCAGAACTCTTAGAGAAAGCAAGATCTTTTAGCTTAGAAAGGTACATTCTTCTAAATTGGCTTTCGCTCTGCTAAGACTGTGAATGATAACAGATGCAAACCTTTTGACTCGGAGCATGTTGCGTGGGTTGGATAGAGTCACAGTGCCCATTTCTGGCTGGGAGAAGATGGCCACAGATGCTTTTCCAGAGGCAAAGCTGCATGGAATGAGGCCTCTCTCTTTATTCGTAAATTGCATTCCTCCCCTCTCTCGCCTCCTCCCCAACAAGCGACATTTTTCATCCTCTGCATGCCTGCAGCCTGAATTTCGAGCACTTTTCTCAAGGGGTTGGCTTCCAATTGCAGAGCTCGGCAGCTTTCTCGCTCCTGTGACGCCATTGCTTCAGCCTGTTCCTACCGCAGTGCTTGGAAATTCTCCTTCTCCAAGTAATGATATGGGAAAGGCACTATTCCTTTGGATCCAGAAAAGGTAGAATTCTTTGTGACATTGCAGTAAAGCCCTCCCTGAGAAGGCATGCTAACGCAAGGCTGTCCGGCTCTGCCATCTCAGAAGCTGAGAAGTTGTCAAATAACTGGTAAATCCCACACAGGGAGAAAAAGGCATGCTGAGACCGGGGAGTCACAAAGTCACCTTGGTCACAAAGTCCAGTGATATAAAGGCACGGATGCATTTAGTAATCTGTGTGCGGAGTGTTTGTCAGACGTCTCCAGAAGCGCACATGTCACAGGCTTGTCCCTTTAGCAGCTAAAGCCCACTCGTTACTTCGTACGTGCACACACATCGCAAGTAGTGACAGCAGAAGTGACCTGAATCGCTCTCCAAACAAGTCCTTTATAGTGGGTGCCACAAATACACAAGTCATTCATTTGACTTTTGGACTTGTTTTCTCATAAAAGAAGTCTGCATACCCCGTCTTATTAACTCTCTACGATATCCATACAGGATGGCAATTTCAGGCACTCGTGATCTAGGTCAGACCCGCAGAAAAGTCCAGCTCCAGATCTGATGCATTCACAATAATCTGATTTTTCCAGAGGAGTTCCTGGCATCTAACGCAATCCTAGCGAAGTGCCCGCTGTGTAACCAGCACCCGGCCTGCCGAGTGCTGCTGAAAAGCTGGGTCTGCTGATACACGCTGCATTTATTTGAACACCTGGCAGTCTATGACTCTTAATTTTTATAAAGACTCTCTGGCGCTCCATCCGTGTCCCCAGACGTTTTGTCTTTTCAGTTTACTAACCGTGCATCTGTGTCTCCATCCTCTTTTCATCTGTAAAACCTGCCCCTCAGAGAGAAGTTCTTATAGACAAGAAGGTCCTGGGTCCAAACACCTTGAAATGATATACGTTGGCCAGCCAGAAAGGTAAAAAGCATTTTGGATTCAGAATAGGTAGAAAGTGTTTTACTGGACCTTTGCGGAAAGTGTCGTATTTAGCCTGAATGAAGTTTGAGATATATTTGCCTTTTTTGAAGTGGTTCAATTGCTCACTTCTGTCAACTACCAACTGTGTCCTTAATGCCGCTGAAGTAGAAAAGATATTGCTAAGATCAGCTTTTGGTCTGTATCATTAAAGCTTTCTTAAAAGCAATTAAATTGCATACTATTGTGAGAAAAGGTGTAGAGCAGAACTCACCCCGTAGTGTTGTCGTGGCAGAATGATTAATGAGTACCGTTTCCTTCCCTCTGCCTCTTTAAAGTGGTGCTGACTGTTGAAAGGGTGGGTTTTAGGCTGAGAAAAAATATTGTCGAAGGTCTCCGTACTGGCAGTGGCATTAGCATCTTGTTAAATTGCCAATAACATTTCAACCATTTCAACATTTCTTTTGATTTACTTCTTGTCAGCAGAGAAATGAGCGCGAGGCGCAATGTTTCGGCGATGCTGCCCGTTGGGTGGTGGAGGCATAGGGAGATGCGGGTCAGTGGGCCTCCAAGTCCCACCTGGGTGCGTCCGAGTGCTGGCTGTCACCTCGCACCCCTGTGATCAGGTATTACCCACGCTGATGTCACCAGAAAGTTGATATGAGGGTAAGACCAGAATTGCCACTTCGTAGGCTGTGTGCCTCTTTTCTCCTCAGATGTACAATTTGTTAGTTAAATTTAGCTGATATGAGCAAGCTACGCATGTTAAAATATTGGTGAAGACAAATTAAATCATAGACCAGGGAGACCGTGGTCTTCCAACCTCGTTTATATCTCGCTGCTTTGACTCCTATAGTTTTACTTGAGAAACCACAAACTCGCTTTTCTTGCGCGCTCCATATTCCAGCCTCACGTTCAGATCAGTGGCTAAACCTGGCCCTGAGCTCAAATAAATCATCTCTTGTTCTCATAGATTTGATCCAGTGGAGACTGTGACATTTAACTTTTCCTTATGGTAACTAAGGAAACTCCCACAAGCTGATGTCCTACCAACTGCCTTTTGTGCTCACACAGCGACAGCCTTGGCTCTGCCATAAGAACATTCCACCCTCGTCTTCAACTTCAGAGCCAGCTTGGGTGGCTTTCAGGGCAACGCGTGGTTTCCAGATGCGTCTGTTCTAATCCGAACAGCTAGTAGGGACTGACATTTGATTTTAAATTAGGCATTTGTGGAAACAAAGAGCAGAAAAATCTGTGTCCAGATCTAGCTCTGGAGTAGAGTTGCAACCTTACATCTCAGCTCAATCTGCCTGGAAACGGTGGTGTTTTTCTACTCCTGCCTCTTTCCAGAAAGCCAATTTGTGGATGAATTATGCACCGGGATCAGGACATAACCCTTGGCTACTGTTTCAGACATTTATCCTCTCCCAGATCAAGTGATGCTACTTGAAGACATTAACTTTCCCCAGCTGTCTATTACCAGCCCTGCGGGTAGGAGTGATGGTATGTGCACTCCCTAATCCACTTCGGGCAAAATCAGCCAGGTTAGTTTAAACTGCCAGTGACTGCAGGTAGGAGATGGATGACCGCACGGAGCTGATTAGGGAGCGCTCGCACGCTCCCTGCTCTTGGCAGGAAGGAAAGAAAAGCTGGGGGCTGGCTAAGACCTTCAGTCCGTTCTGCTGTTTGCGAAGAAATATCTTTTTATGCTCTTACCTCGCGCTCTCGGCTGCTTTAGAAACTTTCTTCCACGAGGACAAGGTGGTGCGTGGAGCCCGACGCTAAACGCAGCCTTGCGATAGCCAACGTCCGTAAACAGGTGAATGGGCCTTTCCAGGAAGACTGCTGCCTGCAGTAAGCGCTTCCCAGAATCGTTTTACCTTCTCTCTCTTTTGATTTTAGTCCTGAAGTTAGAGAGGATATCTCAAGGACGGTCTCTGAAATGAGAATAAGGAGGAATTTTTTTGTGTGGGGAGTATGGAAGGAACTATGAGGAGAATGATATCAGAGTTTAAAGTGAGGTTAATGACAGGTATTTTGCTGTAGATGGTGGCAGCCAAGAAAAGCTATTCATGGGAGAGCAAGGACACACAAAATATCTAACTATTAGTGAAAGATCAAAGGAAAACAAAAAGCTTAGAGAGGATATTCTTTGTCTGGAAATGATATATGGGCCTGCGGATGAAGGCTGGCCTCCAGAGGTAAATGTGCAGGGGGTTGATGGGGATTATCAAAACCTGGGGAAAGACATCAAAAAAGATGGAGAAATGCATTGCCAGCTAATGGTAGAGATTTATGGATCTGTTATGAATCACATTGACCTTTATGAACCACCTTTCTCTCTCCCCAGCACCTCCTTTGCCCTTCCCCTCAATGTCCCTTCGTTATTAAAAATGCATGTTTCCGTCCTCAATTTCATACATGGGAACACAGTGACAATCAGTCCCATTAGTCTTTGGAGCTCCAAAGGCATCGACTGAAGGTTTGAGCAATGAGCAGAGGGTGCCAGAGTCCTTTCTTTGTCCGGAAACAGCAGCCAACGCTGCGATCCTAGAAACACGGTCCTCGAGCAGCAGCTCTGCCCTGGGTTTGCTCAGGGTCTTGCTTAGTTCCTGGCCGTAAGGAAGGTAAAAACCCAGCCTGAAACACAGCCCAGTGTGGGAGAGCAAGCTTTTATGTGACTACGGAGGGATCTGTTATCTCCTGCCCATCCCTCCATTTGCAGATGCTTTTCTCAAATGTCAGGTTGGTTGACAGCCCTGGAGAGCAAGGGGTTTTCCTGCTGGAAAAAGGGAGAACAGAAAATGGGAGAACAAGTTCATAGTGGCAAGAAGCAGAGGGAAGGCAGGAGTAAGGAAATGCCCAGAATGTCCCACAGATGTAGGGAAGTACAGCAGAAAACTGTCCTCCAGCGGCTCTCCTGCAGGCAGGTAAAATACTAGGAATCTCCTATTCCAACACATGTTTTTGAATTGCCTGTTGAGTAAACTGTGGTTTTCCGTCCCCATTACTCTACTAGTAGCTATCATTCATAACACAAATATACAAAATAAATTAATTAAAAAAAACTTGTAATGATTTTTCCCTGCTTAAGTTTTCAATTACATCAGCTATCTCATACTCATTAGAGAGACATGAGCCCATATTCATTAAATGCAAAACTAACTTTCCAACAGCAAAAAGGCTTGGGTGAAGAGGGTAATGATTTAATTTTCTTCATTTCAGAGAATTACATCTCTTATCCTGGGGCAATACGTCTGTAAATGCAGACAAAGTGCTGTTTCAGACTCGGTTTAAATTCCTAATTTGGTGGAGCTACTTGATAGAAAAGCCTGAGTAAGATCCAGGCCCCCATTTTGTCTTTTACACCCGACCAAAGCAAATTAAATGTTTAAATTTTTGAGGATTCCAGATAATATTTTCAAAAGCAGCCATCTTCAGAAGAGTGTTTGTCTGCATTCTCCTATTTTCATCCCTACAAATATTAGCCCATGCTCATAAAGACTCTTCTCTGCCTGAAAATTCATATAGATGTCTAGTGCGGCATTCAAAACTTGTGGCATTTTGCTGCTGTTAAAGAAGATGTTTGAGAGCTTTCAAAAATCACAGTATGCCCATATACACCTTCAGGCACTCAGATATTTTTAAAATTGCAGTAAAAATCCATCTCTGAGCGTGTAGGTGTGGTTGGTCCCTGTCTGTCGGGGAAGAAAGGACTTTCAGCTGCAAGTAAAACTTCTAAAATTGTAATAAGGATTTCTTGAACTTGCCTAAGTACATCAGGTATTTAATTCTATTTGGTTTTTAGTGTAAACTGCATCTAGATGTGTGAGACTTTTTTTAAAAAAATCTCAGTACTAGGGGACAAGAAAAAGCAGCTATTTTTTCTTGTAAAGATCTGCAAAATCACATAGTAGCTCCTGCGTGTAAATAACTGAAATGGAAAGTTTGCAACTGGCAGAATTTTGCCTATGAGAATTAAAAAAAACCCCCACAAATCAACCCATGTGGCCGCGCATCTCCTGAAGGCTCCCGGTCCTGGCGGTTTCATGAGCACAGACTGCGTGCTAAGACCCACTCCCATTTTCAATGCAAAGTTAGATGTGAAACTGAGTTTCATTAAAACAGAAATACCAAATGTAACAGCAAATTTCAGCTGTGTGTCTACCTTTATGGAAAGATACTAATTTAAACCAAAAAATGCATTAGCTGTGTACTTGGTCTGTTACCGAATATACGTGAGCAAACGTGTGCTTCGCCTTCGTTGCATCTCGTCGTGAACCATCTTAACTGGAGCAAACAGGGAGGGTGTTTTTCAGTTCGAGCGCGGTCGCTTTGCAGTGACCGTGAGTATTGTTCATTAGGAGGTGAAAGTGGCCGTACAGTGCAGCAAGGAGAAATGTCAAAAAAAATCTACTCATTTCGCCTTTGATAAATCTTGCCGCAGGTCTTGAGCGTGAATCTCTGTCTTTTGGACGTCAGTAGAGCCAAGTCCCTTAGACTTGGCTTGGGAAATGAGTCTTAAAAAACAAAGAAAACAAAAATCCCAGAAGCACACACCTCTAGTACCTCTAATGTGTTAGAAAATTAATTTGGTTTTTGACTAAAAAAATCAAAAAATTTACTTGCTAACAAGTGCACTTAATTGTGTGCATCGCTTCTTATCATCGTGGATATTCAAGGTATAGAAAAATACTTCTGGGACCGTTGCCCTTGCCTGCTCACCTCATGCATTATGGTCACAGAGGACGACTGAACAACTGCATTCCTAGAAAATATGTTTTGATCAGCAACCTCTGATAAAATGGATGCAGGAAACACTGACTAAGTGTGCGTGATGCCCTGGAGTCCCAGAACTTACAACCTACACAAAGTATATGCCTCTTTGTATTTAGTCATGAGGTACCTTTGATAACTCGAGACCACGAGAGACAGATTTGCTGTTTACTAGGTAACTTCTGTTTTCTAACACCACTTACACCCGTACATACCTTTGGCGCAGTTCTTGTCCATCCGTTTTGTTGAAACTATGCTGAAAATGTTACCAGTTTATAAAAACGCCTCTAAACTGGGACCGGACAAGCCTACGTGCCTTGGCTCAGCTGTGCTGCAGCGTGCAGTCCTTCATAACCCCTCTGAGCTAACATCTTCCCTGTTGGCGGGTCCTCAGAGATACAGCTGTGACATTTCTATTTGCCTGTTGCGTGCTCTAGCTGGTCAAGTTACTGGCGAAATTCAGAGTTTCCAAACCTCTTACTGGTTTTAGGTAGTTTTTCATTTCTTTCTTCAGAGATGTGCATTACTTTTATGAGACATACCGTAACGTTTGCTGATTTTTTTATGGACTGAGTCAAATCGTGAGTTGAATGAAAAGTTTTAATGGAAATGTCACAATTGTTTCGGCAAGAAAAATGTGAGCGGTGCCAAAAATCCACGCTGAAAAGCCATTTGTGTTCAAACCAAAAAATCTTTGCTTAGAGCAGCTCCTCAGATCGGGTTCTTCCCACCTGACTTCCCCTGCAGCTCTCCAATTTTTTTCCATTCCCTGTCCAAACTAATGAAACAGCTGCATTTTTATCAACTGCTCTCTCCGCCCCAGAGACAGCTGCATTTCACTGGAGGGAGAAGCAATTTTTATATACAATGCCACTTACAGAGCCCTGCAACAGCGCATGATGTGGGGGCACCACCTAAGCGTAAGCTCAGGACAGCAGCACAAGCTGTGTTTCAACATGCCTCTATATTGCGGTAACATTCCGAACAACATCTAAGTGCAGATATTGCTTTCAAGCTAAGTTTTTCTCTCTTGAAGTTTTCCGCTCTGTTTAATAAAGGAGCAGCGTCAGGTTTCTCATTTCTCTTTTGCTGGTGGTGGCTACAGGGCTCTGCAGGCAAAGCGATCGAGAGAGCAAAATGTTCTGAGCAGCAGCTCCAAAGAGATGTGAGTTTTCTTCTAAAATCTGCGTCCGTGTTAATGCATAAAGATCAGCTCTAGTTCCAAAATAGCTACACGGGGCTTTGTGAAAGTCGGCAAGCTCCCGCTGTGAAGTCAGCCGCCCAGCATGGACGGAGTTAGAGAGGGGTGCGTAGAGCATTTGATCATTTGGCCTTTTTCTGATGTAGCCACAAAGATAAAATATCCTCATACTGCTCGGAGCCTATCACAGGGCAAACTAAGCCAGGCAGACAAGGCAGGATTTGCTTCGGTTTGTAGATACGTTTGCAAACAAGAGACTTAAAACCTCGCCTGCATCCCAAGTGCTTGGCCTGGGCTTCATCTCTTCCATGCCGTTAAACCTGCAACTTTCACCCTAAACGAGGCGGTTTCTGTGCGGAGACGACATCTTCAAAGCAGAGCAGGACACATCTCAAGGAGCAACTCTCTGATATGATTTCCTAAATGAATTTTTTGAGGTTGTTTTTAGGTAGGATCGTGTTCAAATTTAGAGGTCAGCTTTTGAGTTTCGGTGAACTGCCTGGGTTTGGCTCTCTGGGAGGGGATTTGCTCCGTGGAGGATGTTGTCCCACGTAGGGACGAGGATGAAGGATGTCCCGAGGGGCAAAGAAATAGGTCGAGAGACCTCAGGGCTCAACTCCCTGCCCAGTCATAGCCTCCCCAATTGCCTCAGCTCCTCTGTGGAGTTCCAGATCGCAGCTCTCCCTTGGTGTATTGAAAAAGCCCTCCCTGAAAGGCTTTGTTAGAGGAACTACGACTGAATTTTTGGGCTGTCTGCTCTTCCCAACAAAATGAAAATGGTGAGGGTTGCCGAGTAGAGTCCATCTAAAAGTCTGCCAAGGACCCACCTCCAAAACCACTGGGAGTTCAGGGAAGTGAGTCTTGTGGAAATTTTTCAATGAGTGGGTCACCTCCGTCCTCCCGGAGAGAAGAGGCTAGCGTGGGTCTAGATGAAGGCAGTAATCGCAAGGCCAAGCCGCCTGTTCACAGCTTGCGGCCAACACGAGACTTCTAATGAGAATGACAGCCGCCTTTCCCAAACACGAGCCATTCTCCCAAACCAGTTTGCAAACCTCCTCCTTTCACTCATGTGGTTTATATGGCACTGAGCGTGGAAGTTTTGCGGCTCCCCCGAGCATCTCCTGATTTCTGCGGGAGAGGACAAGGGTGCAGCAGGGTAGGAGGGGTGGAAGGAGGAAGGACTGCCAGCCACAATTCGAACCTCATTTCCAGCCTCTTGCAGGCAGTGTCCCGTGACTTCCACATCACAGCAATCTTGACATAACCTTGGAGGAGAGTCAAGCGAGAAATCCCAAGGCAGCCCGCAAACACCGGGGGAGAAGGAAGCGGTGGAGGGGAGGTGGGGGACGCAGCCTCGCAGCTCCGTGCTCTGCCTCTCTGTGTCAGAGAGGTTTGTCCTGGGTTTGAGAAACGAAACGGTGCTGGCAAGCGGGGGAAGCAGCAGTTGTAACTTCTTTAAAAGTTATTTCGTATGATTCAGGGTAGTCAGCTGTCATTTATTGTAACCTACAGCATGAAATGAGTTTTGGCATATGGGGCTGTGACTAGAGGATGGGCTATTTCTCCCTGTTAGAAAGGTATCCTTATGTCTGCAGTAACGTTTTTTTTCTATGAACGACTGTGTGCTCGCTGTAAATCTCAGCAGAAGTAGTGCAAGCCGGGTCAGAGCCGTAGCGAGTCCTTTTTTTTGCTGCATTTCGGAATTCAGGTCAAATTTCAGTTGTGCTTATTTTGGATTATTACTGTGCAATAGAGCAGGGGGAGGCAGGATTTCCAGGGAAGCCCTGCAAGACCGGAGCAAAGCAGCATCCAAATGACTGCCAAAGTCTGGATTGTGCTGTTCAATTCCAGGTAACTCAGTTTCCTTCGCCAGTCTGACTCCGGAACTAACTTCTAATTAACACCTGAGATATTTAAGAATATAAATTGTAAATCCTGGACCTTGCAACTGATAGCAAACAGGAAAGCTGCCATGCAACTCTGGAAACCCAAAGGGTATCCCCAGATGTCAGCTGGACCCCGCAGTGCTGCATTTGCCAGCAGCCGCAGGGTATCCCAAATTAATACTGTAACAGGAGCACAGGAGCTACGTGAACATGTTGCATTGTCACATTGGGCTAGTTTTGCGGAAACATCTTTCTTTCAGACTCATCTGAAGTCTCAACACTCTACATGATTTTAAGTGCAACGATTTTTCTGTCAAAAATAAACTTTACTCTCAACATAATTAGCACATCATCAGTTGGAAATAAGCCTCATCTTGAGTGAAAGAATGGAGTTATGTGGGTTATTTTTAAATAGCACAACAATATATGCCAGAGAAAAAAAAATAGCTGAAATTATTTAAATTATTTACACTATGCTTCAGAGCAGCAGCTTCAAAAACATGTTTTTAAAAAATAGCACTATTAATTGAGGGGGTTTTTTTTGAAGAGTATTTTTTGAAGTTTTGGGGGAGTTGGTTAAATAGTGAAAATGACCTCGAAACATATCACAGAATTATTTGCCTTTTTCCTGGGTTTTAGATCATGTGTAGAGTTTGGACCAGTGTAAGCGCCTTCCCGGGGTGGGTGAGCAGCTCCTCACGAGAGCGGATCCAGGGCAGTCAGACTTCAATAATGTGGGGAATCAACCATCTGGCCCCAAACAAATAGACTTACAGCCTGATCCCCCAGCCCTCCGCGGGTGTTGTTTTACTCCTGCGAGCAGCCCAAACGCACCTACTCGTGCACGTAGGAAGATGCCCCGCGTGTAAGGAGGTGGCACCGGGAAACACTGCGCTTGGAGGTGAAAACTGGGTAAGGGACGGGGCTAAACCAGACGATGTTTCACACCGTGGCTCGTATCCATCAGCAGGGTCTGGAGGCTCCGGCACGAGGTTTGCTGGTGAAAACAGTTATTTCAAAACTCAAAGCTCGTCCCCCCGGTTTATAAACCGAAACTCCCCCGTGTATCCCCAGGACGGATGCGGGGCTTTGGGGGGCACCTCCATCTGCGCCCCTCCGCTTTGCAGCAAAGGAAGAGCGAGACGGGCTAAGATCAGGCCCAAGCTCTGCGCCGAAGCCTGACCCTTTGTTTCGGCGGTGTCTCTGTTGGTGACAGATGGTGATGCTGTCCTGGTGAATTTGTTACCTTCTCGATGACATGCAATATGTCTGCATCCTGACAGTGAGAGGAGAGACTCCAGCTGTCCCTCCAGTAATTGACAGCAAGGAGCTGTTTTCACTTTTGACAGAGCTAAGAAGCATTAGCATCATATTGGCTACTAGGAGGGGTTTTATTATTATGTTTATCATCTGAGGAAAGTCATTGTGATGTGGGACGGGGTGGGGTTTTTTTACAACTGTGCTCCTGCAGCCTCCCGGCCCTCCCGTTGCAAACTGTCGCATGCTCCAGCGGAAAAGGAAGGGAAGGAAATGTGGGCTTTGGCCACCTTGTCCCCAAACGAGCCCCGCTCCTCTCACGCTGATCGAAATGACAAAATCCCACCTCCTTTCTTCAGAAGCGGTGGGGGAGGCCGGAGAGGAAGGATTATTTTAGGATAATGAAAGCGCAGAATCTAGGTCGCTGAGGTTAGTGGGGAAGAGGTCCTGTGTCGTTTCTCACACACCTGGTGCCTGCTGAAGTCGCTACTCGCTGTCGGAGTTTCGGTCAGATCCTCTGCTCTTTGGAAAAGAGAAAGAAAATAGTCTTGCTTTTCCATGGGTTTTAGGCTCTGCTGGCTGGTCTTCCGGATGATTTATGTCTGGTTTGCTTCCTTTTCGCTCTGCCTGTCTCACACACGTACCCCTCGCTAGCAATAAAGGGCACCTCTCCCATACCCTCATGGACTCTGCAGCCGTCTTTGCTCTGTAATAAGTCCTTAATAAGATTGAGCGAGTAAAATCAACTCCGAGCACATAAGTCACAAAGACATCCATATAACAGAGATTCGTCCCTGAATTAGATTCAAGCTGACCTAAAATAAAGGTTGGGTCTCATTGCGGATCTAGAAACAGCAAAGCTGCCGAGACGAGCGGTTCCTTCAGAAAGAGCTGAAGGTCTCCCGTTGGTCCTACCAGTTGTAGTTCCCTGTGTGAAAACCATGCACCGTTACACTGCTGAAATGATGTCAGAGGAAATAAGCCGTTGCCATGAAATTTATTGAGGGTGTTCACACGATCACGTCTGTTGTCCTTTCGGTGTCTTCCAGGCAGAGAGGTAAGGGTCAGCCATGCTTTTGGGCCACTTCTATGTCTTCTGTGCTTGTCTAGCACCTCTAGCCGTGGGGCATTGGTGCTGTGCCAGAGGGTGCTGGTATCAGAGATGGGTATTTCATGCTGGATTCATGAAAATCTAAGCATGAGAAAGCAAATACAACCCAGCAAAGCGATCTCGAAAGGAGAGTTTCACCTGGCACGGTGACCAGCCCAGCGCTGCTTCTGTATTTTCTGGTCCGCGGATGGGGCGTTAGCACGGCCAGCGCATGCATGCAGGCACCTGTAACAGGGAAGGCAGGAGTAATGAAGGCTGCATGCTGCACGAGCAAATTTACCTCTGCAGGAGGAACCCAAACTTCAGCTATTTCTGGCCACAGAGTGTTGTTCAATTCTTATTTCAAACTGTTTCAAGACTAGACATGATATTTGAATATTATAATCCCACTATTTACACTGCATATGTGACTTTGGAAATTCCCAGGGAATTTTTAAAATCTCCAAAGTGATCTCTGTAGATTTCCGAAGAAAAAATAGTACGAACAAATAAAATACATGGGTTCTGCCAGGTTTACAAAAAGTCCTTTAAAGTTTATTGGATTGTAATTGTGAATCTTTCTTTAAAGAAACATTTTTTTCAACTCACGTGTCCCAGACCAAGTCCTCTGTGAAAACTAATCCGCAAACGCAGAAGGTGTTTGTCAACCCTGATTTATTATTAATCCAGGAATTTTAACAATGATCGCTACAATACTTTGCCAGTTTCTTCAAACGAGGATTGGCTTTTAAGTCTCATTGAATACCTTTGTCGAGAGGTCCTCGTCCCAGATAGCTTTAAATATGCAAGTATAGCACTCTGCCGTGAGGCTGTTTGTGCTGACTAAATTCTGAACGTATCGGTCTGAGAGCATGGCACTGACCTCAGAAATTAGCTGGCTTGGGAGCAGCATCAAACTCCTGAACTCGTATCGGTGTTGACACGAGCGCGTGACAACAGCACAAGCCAAGTCAGTGCTGCACCCAGTCGCTGGCCCTGATTTGGGGCCAAAAGCTTGGCTCATACCCTGGACCAGAGTTTGGAGGAGGGTAAATCTTACCTTCCAGACTTTTCATCCAGTAATTCCTGAGATCCAAAGCTTGATGCAAAGAAATGCACATACCTGCATCTATGCACGTGTGGATGAATGAGCACTGCTGTGCATTTGGGTTTAGGGGACAGGACCAGGATCCAGCCAGGGACACAGAGCCCCTGGATAGCCCGCTGCCTTGCTTAGGAGTGAAGTAGGTGGTCTAAGAGTGAAGTAGATGGATGCCATGGAAGCCCCGTGTTATCTGTTACGTGTCTTTATGAGCTGGTATTACATTATTCCTATTCCTTTCAATACCGTGATACGTACTGCACCTTCCTGGTTCCACTTGTGGCAGCGAGTGAGGGAGAGGGCACGGGACCGAGAGCAAGGGGGGAATCCACCGCGTAACCAGTATTTGTCAGAAACAGGAGTAATTGCTGCTCTTTGGTGTGATTTATTGAGGTAACAAAGGTTAATAACAGTGCTACTCACTCAGTTTATTCTATTCATTTTCATGTCATTACAACGGATCAGGCACAGTGTATGTTGCAGCTGGGGTAAGGACTGCGTCTCTCGCGGAGAGATGCTTCTTTCTTCCTCCTGTCGACCAAAGCCCCGTGCCAGGGTGGGCTGGGGGCTTGGAGCCGAGCTGGTGCGTGTCCTGGGTGGTCATGGAAGGTGTCGAAGGACTGTCTCGCCTTTTGCGTCTCAGAGGCCCGAAGTTTTAAACAAATTATGGAAGAAGCTAGCCTGAGTAGAAGTTAACGTGGGACCAACATATCAGAGCAATGCTTTGCTGGGAGCGCGTAGGAGTGTGGGCAGGGTGGGCGGTGAAGGGGTGGAAAGCAGCCTGTGACAGCAGATATCCCCACGAGATGCCCGAGGGATGGACTGGGCTTCTCTGGGAAGAGGTGGATAATGCAAAGGAGCTGTCTGTCATGCAAATGTGGTGGCGAGAGGAGTATTCCTGGGTGAGCTCCCCAGGCCGGCTCTCGGGGAGCGGGAAAGGCTTTGTAGTGGGATGCTGCTACTGCGGCCCCTGGGGCTCTGCTGGGGAAGCCTCTTGCAGGGGGAGCAGAAGGAGGCGCAGGACGGAGAGCAGGGCAGGTTGGGATCACTTTGCTGTTTTGTTTAGGATTTGGCAAAAGCCAAAAACCACAACAGAGAACTCTGAAAGTGAAGGAGACTGGCACTTCAAGCTAAAGACATTCTTTGTCCGTTGATGAGGCTGCCACGACCCAAACCTTCACCCCGGCTGCCCCTGCCTACGTGAATTTGTATTTATGGTGCAGGGATTTAAAACACACTCCAAGCTGCGCCTTCATTTATCAGCAGCTTTCGCTGAAGCCTTCTTGTTCCCACCATGATCTTGTATTGCAAAGAGCTATTTTAGATAATCCCAGTGTCTTCTCGGGGCTTGCAGAAAGAAGTCATCAGGGCTGGGAAACCTAATGGCAGCGCTTCCCTGCTTGTCAGGAGTCGGGAGTTGCTGCCGAGTTGTGTGCAAAGTGCTGCGGGAGGCGCAAAGGGCCAGAGCTGCTGAACAACCACGGCTCCCAGCAAACTCAAGCGTTTCCACAAACCAAGTCAGTGCTGCAAGAAATCCCATAGCCCTTTTTATGCCCAGCACTGACTACCAGTGTCCACGTGTGGTTCGGCTGCACGCGCAACCGTACGGATCCCCTCCTTCGCTTAGGCCAGACCCATCCTGCGGTTAACCTGCACCCAACTGTTTGCAGTCTTTAAACCTTCACAGCTCGAAGCCCCCGGATGAATGGGTGCGTGGGCTGCTCTTTGTGTGAGAGAGGGTTAAAGAAAGCTCAACATCTTGCTACAGATCATCCCTCCCTTCCACCCACTTCGACGCTGGCAATCTCACTCTGTTCTTTCATCCAAGTGGGCATCAGCACCAGCCCCGTATTCATAAGTGTCAAGAGGTGTTGATGCACACTGCATACGGCAGTCGGCTGCTTTTGCCCACCCCGGAGACTAAATGCCTCGCACCTCCGCTCAGCTGCTGGGACTTGGCTGGCTTTCAGATTTTAATTTTTAGAAGGACTTTGAAAATTTTCCAGCTCACTCTGCTGTTTTTCACCGCTTGCTCAGTGAGGTACCTGGGCTGCTTTTGTTCTCGGAAATGCATTGATAAATTGGCAGTTGCAAGCTATGGCAAACACCGCTTTTCTACATTGTTTTGAGCAATCTCAGCTCCTGTTATGAGGCATGAGATGGACAGCAAAGGACAACAGTGCCTCAAAGTGCTACAGCAGTGTCCATCTAGCAGCCCCCGGCTGTTCAGGAGAGGTGTTCTCACTCAGAAATCTGCCTGCTGCACGTTTCCGAAAGGGTCCTACGACAGTCTTTGGTATTGAAAGAATTTTTGGCGTGGGTGAAAGTTTCTTCAGACATTTTTGGAATGCTTTCAAAGTCCTTGAATATTTTCCTGATGTTGTCCAACCCTGTGGGGACGGGCCATCAGGGTGCATGTTTGCTGATGTCTCACAGACATGACAGCAACCCACCGAGGAATATTGGAGCTGGTTAGCGCTGCCTGGCTTGGGACTGAGAGCAGAGCGGTAAGAGCTGTATGCAGACCCAAAACCCAGCCAGGAGTAGTTTGGCATCTAGCCCAGTAGAGAGAGATCTGTGTTTTTACAGGTATCTAAGCAAGCTCAGTTAAATCTTGGTCTGTAAGTCTTTGCTTCTTTGGGGTACTGGCAGCGCTTCATTGCTAGATCCAAAGTTGTCTGGAGAATCAAGGTTTTTTAGCTCTTCGGGTTAAAAAAGAAGTCTCTCAGTAGTTTCCAAATATATTGGGTTGTGGAAGGCTGGGGGACAGTCCAGGGTTTGCAGCACTAACCCGTGAGGCTCTAGCACCTGAGATCTCTAGGCAGGAAAACAGAAATCTGCTCACAAATGCCGTGCTCACCCGTCAGCCTAAAGCAGAACCATGAACTCTGTTGCAGGGTCCCAACCCATGCTGACACCACCAGGGCTATAGCGAATTTCTACAGCGCCGCTAAACCAGCCTGTGATACGCTGGGTGGGATTCAGTTGCCTGAACTTAGGTGTCTCTTGCCGTTGGAGGTGCCCTGACCTGTCACCAGCTGCAGTACTGATGGATGGAGGTTACTCATGACCCCTGTGCCGTATCTGCCGGTCCCTCCAGGATGACCTGGTTACTCTGCAGAGTCTAGAATAGCCCTAAACCTCCATGTTCGGAAGGCTGAATGCAACTGAAGGAGCGTGGGGGGCCATGGGGGCAGCAGGGATGGGGGTTGGGGAGAGGAAGGTCCTTGGGGCCAGAGCATGCCTCTCGATTTGCTTTGGTGTGGCAGTGTTGGTCTCCTCCACCATCACGCTTGTGTTTGAACCATCTGCCTTTCGGTCCTGAGCCCCTCCCGCTGTCACGGCAGCCATTTGGGCCCCACTGCTGCGTCTCCTGTTAATCCCTCAGTGTTTGAAACCCTCTGGTCCTTCTCTCCATTTCCAAAGCTGGTATTTGTGGTGCTGTTGCAGCATCTTCGCACCAGTCCTGCTCTGCCCTGCCCTACTACCCTGTTTTCAGGGCAGGACCAAGCGCCGGGTCTAGGCTCAGCACAGGTCCGAGGAGCTGGGTCTCTGCTGGGTTTCTGGAGCAGAGCTGTTCACTGCACAAACCCGTCCCTCACTCCAGGTGCTACGCGGCACCGCCAGGCACTGCTTTTGGTTGAGAAGCCCAAGGGCTGAACAGACATAAAGAAGCGTAAACCGAGGGTGCGTTTGGTCCTTTCCAACACTGCTTTTGAATCTTTGTGTATCCGTTTCCCTTTTGCACTGCTGTGAAACATTTTCCTTTAGACATCCACCGTTTCTCCAGAGAAAGGAGAAATCCTTTTTCTTTAACCTCATGGCAACTCTCAGCCTCTAAAACACATCTGTGGCCATATATTTGCCTTTCCTTTAGTAGGGAATTAAATGATTTCTCTCCCTCCTCTAGGTCCTGTAGCCCTTGCCTTTGAACAAGACCGTGGGCTGGA
Organism: Steatornis caripensis; assembly: GCA_013398225.1. NCBI lineage: Eukaryota > Metazoa > Chordata > Aves > Caprimulgiformes > Steatornithidae > Steatornis > Steatornis caripensis. Next base: position 86,533 of record VZSC01012187.1, on the reverse strand, counting down.
GCAGGATGAGTCCCACTGACCCAAGCTCAGCTCACGAATCGCTGGGTTCCTCCCAGCCCTCCCCCATCTTATAACTTCAAGGTCTTTCTTCTTTGTAGCAAGGTTAGGCTCTATATGTCTTAACCATATGCCCCAAGTGAGGAATTCATTAGCATTCATTATGCATTCATAAGAAACAAATGGGCAGAGGAGTGGGAGGTATTGCAATTCGTCTCAGCTGCTCCTTCACACCCGGCCTGGCGGGAGGGGTACCCGCCGAGCGCGGGCGCTGGGCCCCCGCCAGCCCCACCTGCGCCCGCCGCGCCGGCCCTCGCTGCGCCGCACGCGCGTGTTCACGCCCACCCACCCTCGCGCGCCTGCCGTTGCACGCCCGCTCAGCCTTGCACGCGCTTCTCACACCGGCGGGGGATTTACAGGTTCTCAGCAGACAAGCCCCATCGCCTGCGTGAGCTCCCCATCGGTTCATTTAACTCTACAACATAAGCTGATTACGGAGGGAAATGGCTGAAGCATAAATCTGGTTCTTTCTTTTTTTCTCTCTCCTTTCCCCCCCGCCGTTGGTGGTGACACCTCGTTTCCCTCCCCTGCTTCACTTCCCGTTTGTTCCCCACACGGGGAAGCCAAGGCAGACGGCTGCGGGCACCGCCGTTGCCCGGGTCCTGAGACATCCCCGCATGGAGGGCAGAAAAGAAAATCTTGATGGTTTCAAACGGTAATGAGTGGTTTTCACTATTTCAGAGACACAGGGAGCGGGTCACCTCAATCCTTAGCTGTAATTAGTATCTGAGTGAGAGTTTGGGTCAAGATAAAGTCAAACACATCGCCGCAGGGTAATGTCCTAGGGCACGGTGCACGGTGCAGGAGACCCCGTCGCCCAGCTCGCAACTCTCACCGGTGCAAAGAAGCCCTTGCTTGAAAGGCACCGACGGCAATAGCAGTTGTGGGTTATTTTTTATTTTATCCCTTCTTTTCACTTGGGAATGACGAAAAGGTTTCAGGCTACCTGTGAGAGTGCGTCTTGAAGACGCAGGTAATGCTGAAACGAGCTCTGGTTCGTGTCTAAGGATCTCCAGGATCGGGTCCGGCATCTTGCTGGCAGGTCTCCCTTAAATGTGACGGGGAACATCCACCCAACTGGAGAGAAACTGGCTGAAGGGAGAGATCGTTTCCAAAAAGCTCCTAAAGAGAAAACAAAATGCGCTCTTTCTCTGTCCGGGATATGGGCTCCCAGCTCGCTTGGGGAAAGATTTTCGAATGTGCCTGGCTTTCAGCTTGTCATTTCAGAGTAATGTGGACCCATTTCGGTCTCGTCTGACAAAGCCCATCCCCCTGAACAGGAAAATGCTGCTAATGCCGCCGCCTGCTACTCTGACGTTTTCTCAGTGAGTCTACCGAGCAAATCTAGAAATCTAATATAATTTTTAAAAAAATTATAACTCTCAGCTGATGTGCTCAGAGATAAATTCCTGGTGTCGTTGGCACCTGAGTGTCATCTGGATCCCTCCATGGTGAAAGACAGCTCTTAGCCAGAGCCATTTCCACTCTTCCAGGGTGAAGCTTGACTTGCCTCCTGGTGGAAGATGTCATTACAGCAAGGACGGTTTCCAGCTCCTGGAGCTATCGGAAAGAGCAGGACGTGAGCTGCAAACACCTTCCCATGAGCCTGACGTGGAGGCGAGTGGCTGGCATGGTGCTAAACCAGAGGCAAGAAGTCTCCGTGCGCGCCACCGCGGCGCTACGTGCTGCAGGAACAAGATGTCCACGTCATGTGCACCGGCACGGTGGTCTCCGAACACAGCAGACCCCAAACCCAAAGCAAACAAAATGAAAGTGCCCACGGCCCTGGGAATTAGGGCATGCCTGCTACATCAGTGGTGCTGCAGTTGTCCCCACCAGCTCTTCTTTGCACAATAGAATATTACAGAATATAGCCCTCAAAATGGAATAGTGCTCAAACCAGGACACTTACAAAAGCAGAAAGAAAAACCCTTGTGGGCCTTTATCCTGCTGAATGAGGGCGGTATGAAGCACACAGGCTCTGAGGAAGACTACGTTAACGCAGCTCAGTGCCCAACTGAACTTACAGATGCCTCATACAAAGGTTCATATGATGTTCCACCAGGCAAGAGGACTTTGAAGTCTATTTTATTCTGTAAGCAGAGCAGAGGTTTGCCTTCCCAAATCACAGCAACACAGGCACAGCTGCACACCCAGCGCACTCATCCTGCTGTCCTCCTTGTTGGTGATTGCCCTCTGCCTAATCACTCTTCCCCTACCCAGCACCTTTAAAATGCCTCAGGTATCGCTGCCGTGTACACCACTGTCCTTCGAAGGTGGTAGGTTGCTGTAAGCCGGGAACACGTTAAAAACGCGTCTGCGGTGCGCGCTTGAGCTCCCTTTGTGCGTGGGCATTTTTAACGCTAGGAGCTGCCAATGAGCAGAGATCCTCGGAGGGTTTCGGAAGTGCACGTCACGAGTGGGAATTTCAAGCTATTGAAAATCCCAGCAGGTCTCTGCGCGTCTCCGAGCTCCTGCCCGCACACACCCGCCCGTCCGTGGTTCGGGTGAGCCTGCGCACGCATCCAGAGCCACATTTGGCTGCTCCCTACACAGATCACTTACGCTGTGTGTACAAGCTCCGGTGCACCATCTCTGCCGTAGCTGGAAACTCATCTTTCTTTCTTTTTCCCCAGCTCTGCTGTCGGAGCAGTATCTCTTCAGACTATAACCTAGAAATAGCTGTATCTATCTCAGCCGCTCCCTTCTTGCAGGCAGTTCTTCTCTTGTTTGGTTTTTTTTTTGATGTTTTTGCATGAAACAAACTTCATCCTTGACCTGGAGGGAACTTTAAAGGGTTGGTAACTGCTTATATCTATAAACCTCTAACCAGTACGTGGCTCTGGCTGTCCACCTGACTCTCCATCCCTGAAAGGGCAGCAAGGCAGGGAACAAGCATTTGCTTTGCAGTGAGCGGAGCCACTCTCCAAACAAACACCGAATCAGAGCTGTGTGGCCCCCTCATTAGCAGTCTAACATCAAGGACTTTCATGCAGCAAAATTAACTATTTTTTGCAGGATGTTTAACAAAAGAAGAGATACTAATGAGGTTAGTTAAAGGGTGGCCCTCTTTCATTAGCTCTGCTGGGCTAAGTCTGCCAGTGAGGAACTATCAAGAAGATTGCTTTTTTTAATTACTCTGTTAATTGATATAAAACAAAAAGGACGCAGATTAGTTGCATGCAATTAGCAAATTAATTCTTGGCAATTACAGACTTAATAATGGAGTACTTTTGCTGCTGTGTGTTGGATTCTGTGGCCTATATTCATTGCCTGTATGAGCTGAATAATTTATTTTTTATTTATTTTTGAAAAGGAACGAGAGTTAAATATAGACACGCACACGTTTCTTTGGAATTCTCTCAATAGCATGACGAGGAAGATAAAGTGCATTTTTCACCTTTAGACACAGCGGTGCCTCACAGCATCTCTATTGCCTTGTTAACACCAAAGCCTGAGGTGATGGGTAACACAACGCTGCCTTCTTGCTGAATTCCGACTCCTGTGCTTACAACTTCAATGAGACAAGAAGTTAGGCACAAGTTTCAGTTTCTTTCTGAACGGGGCCGATGGGCAGGAATATTGGAAATCAGGTCCGTAGGGTCTAACCTCAATCTAGGACTCTTCCCAGGCTGCAGCGCTCTGGCAGATCAAGTAGGCTGAAAAATACCCCAATTCTCCTTGAAAAGTCCCAGTTTTGGGGTGGCTTCTATTGAACGATGATGGCAAGTTCCCTTTGTGATGCACAGATACTGCCTGGCAGTCAGATGCTCTTCTCTTTCCTGGACGCCGCAGGAGGAGGTGGGCTGGCGGACAGCGAGACGTCTGCTTGTACCTTCCTGTTGACCTTGGGTGGGCAGGGTGTTGGGATGGAGGCACGATGGTATAGCCCCACACAAGGAGTGAATCAACACCGGGACCAAAATGCGTCACTACATTTGACGCCAGACTGGGTGAATTTTATGTTGTTTAGCGTTCAGACTGAAGGTCGCTAGAACGGCCGCTCTGCAAAACCACCCGTCGGGTTACAGTGTGTTGGAAGAGGCGGAGAAAGCAAAGCAGGTGGGAATGCGTCCTCTGAAATCTGCGCTGTTGCAGAGGAGCTGGGCATTGCCCTGAACCACGACGGCAGCAAGCCAGTTATCCATGCCACAAGACTCTCCTCGCGCCTCAGCTTTCCTCCTTCTCTCTCCTCTATCTTTTCTCCACCTGCGGCTTTTCTTTTCAAGTGAACTTGCAGAGAAGTCAATGGTCATGTCCACTGCTTTGCTTCTATTCTTTCTACTTTCCTTATTTTACTCAAGACCGAGCCCACGTGTCTTTGCAGGCTCATAACAGGCAAGCAGGGACCGTGGGGAGAAAGGGTCTTGGCGGTAAGACACACACACGCGGAAATAGGGATGGACACATGTACATGGAAATGCTTAATCCACAGAAGTTTAGAGGAGAAGAAGGATTTTCTCTCTGGCTTTCGTCTGCTGGGGATCATCGTTCTGGTCCATGTTTGGAGAGCACCTAGCACTGCAAAGGGCCATGGCGGGGGCTTCTGCTTCTTTTTTCAGTCAAATTAGGATTAGTGTTAATAGCTCCTTGTTTGAGCTGTGAAATGTCAGTGAGGCTGTCTACGCAGCACAGGTTAGAGAGGTAGCGAACAAAGGAGTTCACACCCAGTGTGATTAATTTACAAACCGGAATAGCGGCTGTGTGTTCCGTGTTTCCCACTGACTCCTCTTTACTGCGTGTATAATACAGTGCAATTCCTCTGGTCAGCTGTAAAGTACTCAAAAACGTCCTTTCTGGCACTTGCGAGACCGTATTCTGCTGGGTAATTGCTTTAACTCCATGTATTAAAATAGTGAAAATAGTCACTGAAGATGTTATTAGTGCATCTATTTCTTCAGGTACAGGCCCTCGTCTTGTAAACGAGGAGGGGAATGAAAGCCTCTGCGGAGAAAGGGCGTGCGGGTATGTGTGCAGTGAGAAGTCATGGGGAATCTCTCAAGGGAAGAAACAGCCTTGCAAGGTTCACTGCAAGAGCGTGAGGCTTCCTGCAGCCGTGCATCTCCCTTCAGCTGTATCAGAGCTTCCCAGGCTGAAACCTGCCTTTAAATCCTTGTTTGGAGAATGCCATTTTAATTTCATTGTTACTTTTAAACTCCTATTAAGGATGTTTTGTTTCTTTAACCCATTCCTTTTGCTGTCGGCTGCTGTCAGGAGCTTTTAGCCAAGAACAGATACTTCTCATGCATATGAACGAGGCTGTTTCCATCTCATTTCTTCTAAAAACCTTTTTAAACTTAAAAATACTGGACGCAGCGTAAGTGGCTCTCAGGCAAGCGAGAAGACCAGCCGCTGCATCCGGTGTTTTGCTTCACATGAATTCTCAGTATTGACAGGGAGGAAGAAACCTGCAAAGGGAATAGCTCAGACTCGCTCTTGAAAGACTCTTAAACAAGAAAATAACCCAGCAGCCAATAATTAGGTAGCTTTGTTACAACTTTCCAAGCCCAGCGTTTATTTCCGAAGCCTCACTTCCAGGTAGCAGTTTCTCAAAGGATTGTTTAGCGATGAATTGCTGATCACTTCAAACTGAAAAAGCACTGGCCTCGGGAGGATTAACGCACAAGGTGGACGCGGTTAACGTGACGGCGCCAGCGAGCACCCTGACTTCCCAGGAAGGGAAGCCACTGGGCTTCTCCGTGTTTCTAAAGGGATATAGAAATGGGACAGCAAAAGCCTGAAGAGCCAGCTGTAAAATAAAGTCAAGGACTCCGTCCCCAAGTGCTGAATGTTTGCATTACTGCAAATCTTGCGTTTTCTCCACGTTACTTGTGGCAGCTGTGAAGCTGGGCGGTGGGAACGGGCTGAAGCACCTGCAGAGAGCCAGCGGCTGGGGAGCATCAGCACGAGGGTGTGATTGCAGCCTGAGGGTCGCATCCTGCCTCATTTCCCACTCTGGCCAGTCGTTCTGACCTGGAGCAGGTTGCGACTTCATAATTTAGCTTTCCCCTGGTGTAGGAACCCAGAGCAGAGGCTTTTAAAGTGCCCATAAAAACCCTCTACTGAAAACTCAGCCCTTGTTTGAGGCGCAGGGAGAGTGCAGGCAGGGCTGAGCTGTGCCCCGGCCTCAAAGTGCTCCCGTGGAAATTGCCACGGGCTGGGCACCGGGGGGCTTTGCACCGAAACGAAGGCCATGGGGCTCCCCGTGCCCAGGCACCACGGTGGGGCTCTGCTTCACGCTGAGCCACCAGTAGCACCCAGCACGTTTGTCCTCCCTCCCCTGCCCTAGCAGGAGTAAGGAGAGCCAGCTGAAACACACTCTTTTCCCCTCCACAAGGAAATTTGGACTTCAGAGTCCGCCTGGTAGAGGTTTTTGAGGAAGCAACCACACGCGAAGGCAGCTTGCTGCGTTGTGCTTTAATTGCGGGGTGTTTTCTCTTTCCTCCTCTCTCTTGTCTTTAGGGCACGGCAAAGCCCAGCTATTGTTTGGGACATGTTCCTCCCCGTTTATCCAAGATTTTCAGGGGAAATTATTCCGTGTAACTGTCCTGTTTTCGCTCACTACTCCTTTCCTGCAAAAACATGTGCCTTGCTTTAAATTCTCTTTTTTTTTTTATAATGAGACATCTTGTTTATTTTTTTCCCCTGTCTTTTCTCCCCCCGTACTGCGGCTGCTTCTCCTGCTGGTGCTGCATTGCTGGTTGCCAGAGAAATGTTTTTCTTTCACTTTTATTGTAATTTATTGATTTTTTACCCCTTGTGGGCTCAGAACCTTTCGCTTCCACCAAATACGGCACTAGGCATTAACAACGTGCTATATAGAAGTCAAATTAAAATCATGAGGGCACGCTCATGTCGAATGCAGTCAGTTAGAACGTGAGAAGAGCCGAGCCACAAAACAGAAGCCAGCAGCACTACCTGTCTGACCTCTCCCTCTCTTCCCACCCATCGAGGACATCTTTCTCACACTTCTGAGGGGTTTCTGCCTTCCCCTGCTCCCTGGCTCTGGAGCCAGCAGTCCTGCCTGCTCCCCTCTCCGTCTGTAAATGTGTTGGGATTTGTTGGATTCAATCACTGCTTCCGCGCCAGAGGCTCTGGGAAGGAAAGCCACGTGCATTGGCTTCGAGGGGTTTGCACCGTCTCCTCTGTTTCTGATGTGACTCCCTCCCGGCCAATGCTCGCAGGCTTTCTGGAGAACTTAATTGTTATTTCCAGGGAACCTCTATGGAACTGGAGGAATATTTTTCTTCTGCAGCCCTTGCTCAGCGTACGTGGAGCCATATCCCAGCTTTCCTGGACCGCTTTGGTTTCTGCTCCCTTTTGCCAAGGGCAATCCCCACGCGTGCAAATATCTCCATACAATAATTTAGGAGGGTATGATCTTCACCATAATTTTGCTCCTGATTATCTGAGATGATGTTCTCCCACAGATCCCATCGGCTTCAGAGTTGCATGGGCTGCGATCTTACAAAATCCAGGTTTTGGGGGATTAATTTCTGCTAAATCCGTCCACTAGCATCTCTTCCGAGCTGACTCTGGGCTTTCACACATCTCTGTCCACAGGATGCATGGCACGTAGACTGGAAGCTGTCTTACTACAACGTATTGTGTGTTAGACATTAATTTAAATGAGAAACGCAAAGTTTAGTCAAAAATTTCTGTGCATAATGCCACCTTTCTGCCCAGCTGCCAGCCTGCAGATCCCTTCTGCTGCTCTTGCCTCTCCCCTCCAGTCTCTTGACACGACATCAGCCGTGGGTGCAGCAGGGTAGGAATTGCGTCTCTTAGTGCCCAATAACGTTTAGGGCAAAACTGTTCCGTCAGTAGTTTTTGGCTTTTTAAGCTGAGAAGAACACTTGTGGAACACAGTGCTGCTCTGGGGCTGGGTCTGCTCAGCACTGTCATAGTAACAATTATTTACATGTTGTTTTTTCCAGAATTTTTTTTTCCACTGACTGCAGCAGGACTAAAAAACAAAAACAGAAAAACCAAGCCAACGTTTGAAGTATCAGCATCTTTTTTGCAGATTTTTTTTTTCACATACACAAATCTTCAGGGAAAGCAAGATGCATTTGTCAGTTCATCAAGATATACATTAGTCTTCATAAGTATGGTTTCAAGAAGCTGTGTCGGATCCTCCAAGTTTTTCTTACACCTACGACCATATTTCATCAATAAATTTGCTATGTAGACAGTACACAAAACTAAAATTGGACCAGCAGCTGACAGCCTGGGGACTGAGCTAGGGACTGTCAGAGCTGGCAGTGTTTGCTAATTGAGTTAAAAGACAGACACCCTTTTTCTTAACCGTGAGAGTCTGACACATTTTCTGGGGTCAGGCACAACGGGATCCCCCCCACCAAACGCTTACCAAAGGGTCTCTTTTTAAGCAGCAAGATAAGCTTGGCTTCAGGTATCCAAAAGCTTGCATGGCTCGGAGTGTGTTATTTGCTTTTTCACAGTCAATAGGCAATCATACATGACAACAAAATATTGGATCTCGCCCGCAGCACCGTATAGCCTTTTTCTTTAACGTGCCAGCACTGAGAAAGAAACTTCCACAAGTTGTGCAAATCACTGCTGGTCAAACTAAAACTTCGCTGTAGCATGAAATGCGAAGTGGCACCTTAGCTACAACTAATGGAGCTATCATAGTCCTACAAGTAACTCTCCGGAGACCTTAAAGGGATTCATTTCTTCAGATTCAGCCTCCCTGTCTTGCGGGGACATTTTTCATGGCTTGTCTCTTAGTCCCCATTTGGACTCGTTGTTAATCATCGGGCACTGGGACTTCCAGGCATGTAAGAGCGTGCTTGGAGAAAGCTCGGACAATGCATCATTTCAGGTGAGGATAATTCTGAGCTCATTACGACCTTGAATATACGGCAGATAAAAATACAGCATAGGAGGGTTTGAGGATCTGTTCTTGGAAGAAGAGTTCAGCTCAGGCAAGACGTCGGGAGTGCTGGGGCAGGCACTGCAGGCTTGAAAGATCCAGGTGAGGACAACAGAAGTGTAAATCCAACGCAGGCCAGTCTCTGCCTCTGACCCTGGTGCAGAGCTCATCCCCAAACCCGGCTCAGCTCTGCGGGCTGCCTCTGCCAGACTGGCGCAGAGGATGGAGTCCAGCCACAGTCCCACATCAGGGTCCAGACTGGTCCAACAACGGTGCATGTGGCTTGGCTAGCTCACAGCCCATCTTTAATAGGCCAGAAGCCCCTTCGTAAAGAGAAGAACTTGATTGTGGAAATGGCAGCGGAAACATCATCAGGTTTTCAGAGCAGTGAGCTAGGCCCCCCCCTTGTAGCTAATTAAAACTGTGGAAGTCTTATTTCAGCAGTAATCAACCTAAATCTCAGCTACAAGCGGAGCAAGTATTTTTTTCAGCGCGTGTGGCTTTGCTTTTATGTTAGTAAGTGAGCAGAGGGCGAGCGAGCTTGTTCCTTGACTGTGCAGGTGATGCAGTTGCTACAGGGGCAAACACAGTCATTCTGCTCTTGTTTAGGTACAGTCGCCAAACACAGAGGTATTTCAGTGCGTCGGGTTTTCAACCTGATCTAGGATGGGCAGGTACTTTAAACATGAATATCAGAAAGATAGAAAAACTGGTAATGCTCCTCTCTGGAGCTTGAAAATGGGTTGGTTCAAATTTTAGGTACGTTGCTTCTTACTTCGTCTGCGTTGCCTGTTCTCCCTGGCTGAGCCACTTTGATGCGGAGCTTGAGATCCCCTTTCCAGTATTGCTAAATGGCTGGAGGAGTCCTCCTGAGACACATGTGAGGTGAAGATGTGTAAGAGAAACCTCAAATTAGTATTCTAATAAGAATTAGGCGTCCAGATTTCTTAGACAGCTTTGCGGTATCAGTCATGGAGCACAAAGGGATCTTCTCCCTAGCTCAGGGGCGTGACACACTCGGTGGACCAGGCACAGAAGAACTACTCCGGTCTTCCCCACTCTCGGCAAATTATGGTTTTATTCCTCAGAGGCTCCTAATTTTATTTATATCATGAAATATGGAGTGGTGGAAGAAATCCTGATCCTTTAGAAAGCTGGCAGGTGGGCAGATTCTACGTGTGCTAATAGGGAAAAGATAGAGAGACCTTTCTCGGGGAAAAAAAGAGGTATTTTCAAAACACTAAGCACACAAACGTGTGTGTACGCAAGCCTTCCAGCCTCTGCGGTGTATTCACCAGGGGTTCAAAGTAAACTCCGAACCGTGCAACCATGATCTGTGCAGATGAGAAGCGGGCTTAGATTGCAATTAAGTCAAGGGAAGTCAAGAGCTTAGATAACGATTATCATTTTTTCCTATTTGGAAGAACCAATTGGAAAAAAAAAAAAGAAAAAGAAGATTAAAATACACTATGTCTGTGCATATGCACTAATAGCTTATCATTAAACAGTTCCATCCTTATTGTACAAAGATACTATGGAGATACTATGAAATATTTGTAATTAGCAGCACGATTTATTAAAGTCACACTATCTCGACTTGGTGCTGTTTCACACCCAAATGCAGTCTGGGATTTTGCAGCCAATGATTTTTTAATCACCGGAGCACTTCATTTTTAGTAAATCCAACCCTAATTTTTGTTATCCCCTACTGGGCTTTACTTGAAAAAAAGTTTAATTTGGTTGAGATCCCCTCAAAATCATCTCTGCTTAATGCCTTCCAGCCTTCTGCAGCCTGTCTGCCCATTTTGTACCAAACATACAAGCAAGCAGTAATCAGCAACTGTGCCTGAGTCTTGCATTAAGTGTCGATTTTGTGCTTTGAGATTTTTCATGTGCTTTTCAAAAGTGCGTAGCATGCAGCCCACATAAAAAGAGAGATACAGCAGAAAAATAGTGTTCGTTATCAGCGAGAAGTAAATGATAAGAGATGATTTAGACATCCTGAATGTAAAATGCATGATCCAAATGTTCAGAAATGGACTGCTTCTAGACTATTAGGAGTTGAAGGTCATGCCACATGTCATTGGAAAGATAATTTCCTCTAGATTTTGAAATAGGATCTCAGATTTGACCTATGCCCTTTGTGTCAAGAAAGGCATCCTTAATACATCTATTCCTTTTACTTTTTTCCTTTTTCCTTTGTTCCCAATGCTAGAGAACAGGGTCTAGGTTTGAAGAAAAAGAAAAAAAAAAACCTGCTGAATTTCAGTTTTAGCATTGCTGTGCACTTCTCTGTGGCTCTGGACACGTCATTTCATGCCTTTTAGTCCCCCCCTTGTCAGTAAGATGGGTTTGGTACAGAAATGCCTGGGTAGCTCATGTTTAGCTCTCAGTACTTGATTGATGCTCCTAAGTTATTTTATCATCCTCACATGAAATAAGTTACAGTGCATTCAGAAGTGCTTCCATTGGTTTAACAGATTTGGGGATGAGACTTGTTTCCCGTAAATAAAACAACTTTTTTTGTATCAGTAGGAACTGAAGTGTGATCACACAGGGTGCAAAATCGTACGAGTAATTTGAAGTACTTTTATCGGATGCTTTTCACTACCTTAGGAAACAGAATTAAAACACCCTTCTCTTAAAACTTGTCTTGTTGAGCTCAGCTAGAAATACAGAGGTTTAGTGCTTCTGGAAGCCAGGCCATCATTTGCTAAAGTCAAGCATCCAAAAATAAAGTTCTCTTTGAAAAATATAGATGCCCACGTGCTTCATTCTCCCTCACCTTTAGGCTGGCTGAAGTGAGATTTAGCTATACAGACTAAAGGGAGAAAGGAGGAAGAGAAAGCAGAAAAGCTTCCAGGTGGTTCCCACAGACACCTTTCCTCGATATTTTGAGACACCCTCTCCATGTAAGTCACAATTTCTGCTCCTGCACAAAAATCCCCCTCTTCAGCATACTCGCGCTCCTGGTCTCCAATACGTCTTCAAGAACTAGAGGCCAAAATTGCTCCAAGGCTTGGATCAAAATCCTTTACCTTAAAAAAAAAAATTTCATTCACGGCATTAGCAATGCCGCGGTGTAAAGGGGGCAAACATGCGTAAAATAAATGTTTTCCCTAGGGTAACAGCGGTGTTTCAAGACAGGGAAACTCTGCTGGTGTTGGGCGTTTGCGCCATAATTGATGAATAAAATCAGGGGAGCTCTGCGCTGCTGATCAGACCTAAACTCATCAGTGCTTCATTTCTGCTTTAGCATCAGCCTCGTCAGGGTCTGAACCAACACGAGGCCAGAGAAGTGCCAAAGGAGAGGCTCTGCTCCTCCGGGGATGCCCTTCCCGACGGCCCGGCTGCCTGCAGCCCGTGGCCCTCTCTGGGCTCCTCTCCTCAGCTGCTCCCCTTCAATTCTTGTTTCTGTTTATCTTCTCCTTATGAATGGAGCTGAGCTAATCAGCTAGATGGCCAGGATGCGTGCCGGAAAACACATAAAAGGATTTAAGTCCTTTTCCCTCTTCCGGGAAAGCTTTCCCCTGCAGTGGGATGAGGCTGGTGCTTCCGACTGCCTCCGTGGTGCAAAAGAGCAGGGGGATCGGTTGTGATTCTCGGGGGCAGAGCAGCTATTTGCAGACATGGACTTGGGGTTCACATCAAATTCCTGGCTAAACATCCTGTCTAAGGTGAACTTAAAAACAAAGGCATCTTGCAAATGGTTCCCCCAGCAGGTTGAGACATGCTGTTGAGGATAATGTTAACTCCCTGCAGTCTCGGAGAGACAGGGAGAAAGCAGCTTATTTCCATATCTTAATTAAAATTTCCATTAATCCCATCTGAGGCCTCGTAACTTCAAAAACTTGGACCAAAAAAAAAAAAACCCCAACACTTATTTCTGATAAATATTTTACACTAATTGTTCTGAGGTAGCAGACATCTCTTGCTGGTGAATATCAACTAGCCGTGGGTCTTACATACTATTTAAAGGCGAACTGCAAGGGTTTGTCCCTGAAAATTACTCAACATCTCGAATGCCAAAGGTAGGAGGCACTGGTCTGAGCTGCACAGCCGTGGCTCACACGGGATCGCTGTGATTGCACCGACTGCGTGGTTCTGCAGTCTGGAGGCTGCTTTTATGTCTCGCAGGCACCTTCCTGCAGGCTCAGAGCCCTGGTGCTTCCCGGACACGGGGAGCTGCTGGGGAAAGGAGCTGCTAGCCCAGGACAGCGTCTCTTAATGATGCTCTGCGCTATGACTTTATTCTCTAAGACAGGAGGGGGTTTGCATAAAAAGTGGATGAGAATCGGGGACTTGAAAGCAAACACACAGATTCCTCAGCCAAACTTGGAGCTTAGAGGAACCGCTTTTTGAAGGGAGACGTGAGATCTTTGATGTGCCTCAAGATGGAGACACTTATGTCTGTGGAGGAGTTGAGCGTTGGGTTTGGGACCTGGCATTGCCTTCCTTTTCTGCCCCATCCTAGGGGCCAAAGGCTCCTGGTTTTCCTTACGTGCAAAGCCTCCACGTGGGATGGAAGAGCCGCCGGTCCCTTGGACGTTTATCAGGAACCCAGATGAGATCAATACTTTTCCCTCGGCGGAGGGAACCAAGCAATACTTAAACACCCTCTGCCTGATTTCCACCAGTCTTTCCATGTTCCCTAGCTCCTGCAGCTTTTCCAGCAGCGAGCCCAAACCTTCCTGAAGAAACAAAAGAAAGAGCGCCATTAATGGCAGCTTCAATCACCTGCCTGGCCACAGGAGATGGCCGAGAAATAGCAGCAAGGTTTAGGATGGGTAAAAGAAAAAACACCGTAAAGGATTTTCCTTTGCCATTTAAAACAGTGCTTCGGCGCCGTTCCCAGACTGACGGTTTTTAAAGTCCGTGTTGAAGAGGCAGAAGTCGCATTGTCGGTGCTTTTGATCAAAATGAAGTCTAACGTTTTGAGTATTTTTGAATTATTATTCAGTGCACCCAAGCGTACACACAAAATGAAAACACTGGTTGGGGATTGCCTGGCAGCAGGTCCCTGCAGCCGCCGGGCTTCAGCCAGGGCTATAATTAAAGTCTAATGGGGCAAAGGACCCCTTCGCCCACCTCCAAGAGTGCCAAAGTCTGTATGTGCGTAAGGGCTGCTTCTCCTGAGAGCCGAGGCTGTAGCCGGGCTGCCACGTTCAAGCATGGCTCCGGGATCCTCGAGGATGGGTGCTTTTCTGTTCACATCTTTGCCAGGGCAGGGGGAGAAGAGAAACAGTAGGTTGTCCCCTGCAGCAGGTCGGGATTGTGCGTCTTGTCTAAAAACTCTGCTTTAACAAAGACGATCCAAGAATAATGGTTCTTTCTTTTACGTATTAGCCAAGTACTCCATCCAGCTCGTGACCGTAACTACCCCGGGTCCAGCAGCCCTGCGGTCGTAGCAGTGCCACGAAAGAGTGTCTTTTTGTGGGGATTTGTTGTTGCCCCCTCAGCCTCCTCCAGGAGCACCTGGAAAGCTGGAAGTGAGGAGGAGACCCAGGGTCACCATCCCTGCGCCTCTGCCACCACAGGCACCGCAGCAAATCGTCGCTTCTGCGGCAGTCGGAGGAGCCTTCCTGATGCATCCACAGAAAGGCATCCAAACCGCTCCGGTAATGCAAAGAGATTTTTAGCGATAAAGCGCTGGCCTTGACGAGGTGGAGAGAAGCGGGCGAGAGCAGCAGAGGGCTTGGAGGCAGAGCCAGCGGGAGCCTGGGGAACGATTGCTGNAAGTACTCCATCCAGCTCTTGACCGTAACTACCCCGGGTCCAGCAGCCCTGCGGTCGTAGCAGTGCCACGAAAGAGTGTCTTTTTGTGGGGATTTGTTGTTGCCCCCTCAGCCTCCTCCAGGAGCACCTGGAAAGCTGGAAGTGAGGAGGAGACCCAGGGTCACCATCCCTGCGCCTCTGCCACCACAGGCACCGCAGCAAATCGTCGCTTCTGCGGCAGTCGGAGGAGCCTTCCTGATGCATCCACAGAAAGGCATCCAAACCGCTCCGGTAATGCAAAGAGATTTTTAGCGATAAAGCGCTGGCCTTGACGAGGTGGAGAGAAGCGGGCGAGAGCAGCAGAGGGCTTGGAGGCAGAGCCAGCGGGAGCCTGGGGAACGATTGCTGAGAGTCTCAACTGTCCCTTTTGCACGGCGCTAAGATCACCAGAGCTCAAAGCCCGTCTCTTACATCCCCGCTTCCCTCTCTGCTCATTTTCCTTGCTGCCCGAAAGTTGGACACTTGTTTGGGATAAGAAATATTGATTTAGGCTCTGTGGAGCGCAGATAGGTTTGGGGGTTGCATGAAAGTGGCCATCAGTTGTATCGTGTTCAGGCTCTTTCCCACATACGACTTAGCTCCACAGACAGCTTAACAAATGAATTTAATGATCTTCCACTTGATTTTAAATGCTATTAATGTAATCCATGGAAAGAAGCATTTGTTACTGTTCGAATGCATGCAGTAGTAAGCAATATGTGTTCAGGCTTCTGTTGGGCACCAGAGCATATTTGGAGATGCACAGAGAGGGCTCTCCGTGCAAGGTGCTGTGTTGCACAGGGTTAAACACGTTTAATGGCTTTTTAGATACATAGGTGAGAAACGAACCAGGTAACCAAGGTGAAGCTGAAAGCTGCAGCGGGAGGGATGGGGTGGAAGAGAGCACGGGTCGTTCGGATCTTCTGGGAGGATCCAAGGCTGGGAATTTGTGTGTAACCTCCCGTACATCACGGCTGTCGGCATATGGAAACGTGAAAGGGAAGAGCTCCTCTCCGGCTCTGCACTTATCGTGTAAGTGGCAGCCAAGGAGAGGAGCAGCCATAATTAAACCGTGATGTTGAGCCCCGGTGCCCCGGAGGTAACATCCTCGAAATGAACTGAACATTGAGAATGGCAAACTGCAAGGGACATAGTGACAGATTCTTCATGGTCGTAGATCACCTCTGAGTGACAGAAAATTGGACACAGATCACGAGGAAGGCAGGAGAGAGCACTGGGGAGGGGGGAGGAAGGGGAGAAAACAACCATTCCTAAAACGAGCCTAAAATCTGCCTGGTTGCTAGGGAAGTGGGACTCCTGGTAAGTAATTTCAATTTGTACCTATATTTATAACAGTATGAAGATATGCTTTATAATCTGTGTAATAAAGAACCTCATCAGCAACTTCTCAAAGAAACTTGTTATTACAGAGAATGACACTCTAATTGCCTCCAGACATTTAGCTTGTCTAGTGAGTGAAGTAACCTGATAAGCTATTGAGCTATTAAGTGATGTAGAATCAATTAATGTAGTTAGATAAGAAAGTAATACCCTACCTAGGTAAACTAAGTAATATGTGTCAAACTAGTCACTATTAATTCAAGTCCAGAAAAGCATGGTAGACCAGTGTAATTCCCAGTAACCTTCAAAAAATTGAGGAGGTTGTATTTTGACCAAGGAAAACTAGTTTTCAAAAGATCATTTATGAAAAAAAAAATAAAGACAGATACAGAATTCTTTACCGGGCTCATTTTCTCAAGAATATTTTCTGTACCTTTAAGACATAAACAACTGAATAACAGCGCTGCCGAGACGGTTTTTCTGAGTCTTGGAAAGAGAGACATGGGGAAAACACACTTTGAATTTCCATGCCTGCATGGGAATGCGCACGGGGCTCGGACAACTGGGCGTGCAGTTGCCTACGTCCCCTCTTGCACGTGCAGGCTTGCACGCCCAGCAGTGGCGAACAGCGTGCACACAGCCGTTAACGTCTCAATATCCTTTTAGCTTAACAGCAGAATAGGCTTGCACGGCGTGGTGAAGCTGGGCTGTTAGCTGACGTACGGACAAGGTGACAGATGGGGAAGGGTCGCGGCGCCTTGTGTAGATACAAGCAAGAAACGTGTGAGGACCCAGTTTAGTTCCAGTTAATTTTGTGCCTGTCTGATCTAGCTTCGGGTGTGATTAGCTGGAGTGTGTTAGAGCAGAGGAAAGGAGAATGGGTGAGAAATTATCATCCTGTCTGTCTCCCTGCTGCTGCAGGTTTCCTGTCCTGATGTATTGTCTCTCTAGTTGGGGAGTGCGGAGGGAGGTTAATGAATCTTAAAACATTTGCAAGTGGCATGGTGTAGCTCCAAGCTAGCCAAGGTATGCGGGAAAGCGAGCGCGAGTCCCCAGTCTGCATCGCTGCGCTAATGTGGTGCTCGATGAGAGCTAATTAGCCCTACCTGGGAGTGCACAACACCGTGGGGACACTGCAGCACTACCGACTCCGGGGCTGGCTGCGCTGCCTCCAGCCCCGCTGTCTCCACATCTCTGTTTTGGGGGCTTTCCTTCCGTCTCCTCAAGTTCTCAGGAAGAGACGTTTTCAGCTGTAACATTACAATCTGATCTAGGTCTTGCTGTAAGGGTTTGCTCTCATCCAGGTCTCCGGCCTGCCTGGTTGTGTGCAGTAGTGTATATCTACACCCTGCTGCAGTATTTGGAGACTCCTGGAGTGTGTGGGCCAGGGTTGAGGACTGAGTACAGGAATATTTTGAGGCTTTCTCACAGGATCAGGTCCGTTATGGAAAGAGCGCTGTTATGCACGTCTTTGTAGAGACTCTTTGCTCTGCTGAGGGACTCGAGGCAGTGCGTCAGAGATAGGGCAACACCTCCGGGTCCTGATGGGACATTAGTGTAACCTGCCTTGGTTAGGGACCAAGCTCGCTTAAGCTCTTCAAAAATCCTTGGAATGGCAATTTGCAATTTTAGAAACTCATAGTCCTTTGGAAATCTGGGCCTAAAACTTTGGGGGGAATGGCAAACTGTTGCTAGAAGCTTTGCTGTGGTTTACATTGTGGATGATCTTATGCCAGAAGAATATTTGGGAAAAAACTAACGTGAACATCCCTAAAATGTCTTCCCTCCAGCCCATCACATGAGGTGTAACCACATGGTAAACTTGATATTCCTTTTATTTGGAAAGATCTTCTGTAAAGGGCCACAGCAGTTCCCTACGGACCACAGGGCAGCAGAAAAACACCGACCGGCTGCGTTAAAGGCAGCAGAAGAAAAACAACAACAGTGAATGTTTTAGTGCTTCAGCTCTAGCATTTAGATGTGGTACAGGATTTGAAATTTTGTTTCCGATCTTCTTTAAACAAGAACAACTCAGAGCCATCTGAATTGATTTGCTTAATGTGCTGTTCAGCATTCGCGGCGTAAATTGAATTGTTAGCCTCTCTGTCTTTGCATTTGAATGTTTTGATTCTAACATTGCCAGCAGAGCAACCTTCCCTAACTGAATTGTTCTCACAAGTAATGTGGATGCTTTGCACTCCCACTCAATTGATGTCATTGCGGCTACTGACAAGAAGGCGCCTGTTAGGGCGAACAGGTTGGGACCAGATAAGAGGAGAGAGAGTGTCAAATCAGAAATATCTCATTTTTTCATCGGAGATGTTCTTTATTTCAGAAAATTCTTTGCACCAATTTCCAGTAACTCGCTTCCGGCACTGCTGACAGAGACGGGCTAGCAGTTGCTGTACACGACTTTTGTGCTGCCCTTCCTTGAAGCCGTGCAGGAACTAATCCAGGTAGCTTGCTGAGCTTTGTGCTACCACAGCTAAAGCTGGTGTGGACCTAGCTTGGATGCGTCCGCACCTTTGCATACAGTCTAGAAATGTGCACCACGAAGGTTTCTAGCAGCCGAGCATCAGCCCCGTGACGCTTGTGTGTCTGTGCTGTCTTCGTGTGCAGTACTGGGAGAGAACCCAGCTCACCCCTTGCTAGCTGGTGCAGCTTGGAAACCAGCATCTTCTGGGGTGGGTGAGCTTCTCCCAGGTCATCTCTGAGCCCATATAAAGCCACTGTAGCTCTGATAGATAGATATGAAAATAAATATTACTGGTTTTCAGTGCATTGGCCCTGAAATAACAGAGGAACGTGCAGCAGCTTGACAGCTGTGGGCTTCTGGAGAGTGGTTAAAGGCAGGAACTGTTGTTCGAGGAGGCTGAGTCTGCCAGACCTTGTGGGGCTGGTGTTTCAGTGCTGCTTTGGGGAGGGGGATTTCAAAGTGCGTCTCTGGTGCGGGCATTAGCAAACCACTGGTGCCTGCGTCTCTGTAAGTTGGCTCTTGGTAGTAAACCAGCATGGGTGCAGCAGAGGCACCCAGAGCCTTGGGGTGCTGAAGGGGGTGCTCAAAGTGACGGTACAACCACACCCTCCAAGAGCTGAGACTCGAAAGGAGGGGGATTTGCGAGGTAAATGTAAAAGCTGTAGAAAACAACACGGCAGACTGAGTATAGGATTTTGGACATAACAGAAATTAATTTGTCTCCACTAGATCTCAGCAAAGTTTCAGAGATCTATTACTGGAGAAAAGGAAAGGCGGGACTCCGCTCTGCGTTCCTTCGTACATGAGGAACTGTTGTGGCCTCTGTAGTTTTCAGTCCTTTCCAGAGTTTGATGTTTCATACGTAGACAGTTGCCAGGGGGAATTTTGCTTACACCGTAATTTTCCATTTGCTGCTAGACTTCAGACAGATGAGTGCAAACTGTTCTTTCTGTGACTCGGGAGATAATTTTGCAGTCAGTGCGAACACGGCGAACCTTCTAAATTTTTTCTCTAATAACACTTCGGAAAATCAAAGGGAGTGTTCAGTTAGTCAGTAAAAACATCTAGGAGCCGTGCAAAAAACCACACAGGCATAGAGATGGGCGCTGAGCTGGCTGTGTCTCAGATTAGATATTCTCAGTGATTAGGGATATTGACCATTTTTTAATTTATCTTGTCCGCATTGAAACAGAAGTGTCAAAGGTGACTATAGAGGGGAGAAAGTCACACACACACACTCGCATTTTCTAAGTGCTTTTATTTACATAAATTCCTTTGCCATATTTTCCAACATGGTAAGACGATGATCATCAAGATAAATTCAGAAATCTAGCCACTACTGAGAGGAGGTCAAATGGGGGGGGAAATAAAAAAGAGAAAGAGAAAATTTATACTTTGTAGGGTAGATGATAGGGAGACGTGATAGCAGTTCTTGCCTTTCAAATAATTTCCTTTTCAAGCCAAGAACCCCGATGGTGGGACAGCAAGTAGGAGGTAAGGATTTTCCCAGTGAATGATTTTTAATTAGTTTTAAAAAAATGGTAAATTTTGACACATGCACCCAGATTGGTATATCCGCAATAAATAATGGCAATAAACTCTCCCCCTCTACTTCTGTCTTGCGTATATACGAGCACATGCAAGCCCAGGTTAGCAAAACCACACTTTCTTTTGTTCTCTTTGTTCTCTTTGTTCACTACGCAGTAATGAAAAATGACAGCCATATTTATTGTAACATTCCTCCAGGAATGCAGAGATAATTACCTGCCCTTAGCATGGGAGAGGAGAAAGAGCGTGAGCTCCGTCTCCTTCCAGCTCCCTGGAATCCAACCGACGCGTTGGCATGAAACGTGAAGTGGAGGATGTAGGGAGCAGAGGAGATCTGCTGCCGTGCGAGGTTGTTTTTAGGGTTCCTTTTTTTTTGTCTCGCAAAAGAACACCTGAGAAGAGCTCAAGGGCCCCTGTTAAGAGGGGACTGATTTGATTTCCACCTATATCGTCGTCCATTTCTAAAGAAAAGACCTTTGCGTGTTCATTTGAAGTAGGCTTGACTTCATCAATAATATCGCTGTTTTCATGCGGACTCTTGCAGGGTCTGCCCAGACAGATCTGACTTCAGCCCTGGCCATTTTAGCAGTGAGCGAGTCGTTCTGCTTCGCATTAAAGAAACCCCAAATTTCACCCTATGTGCTATTAAGAGGAGTTGTGGTGTTTCTGAAAAGTACTGGGTTGATAGACGTTGGAACTGAAAACCTCTAATCTAACAAAAACAATAAGGATTTTTGATGCTGTAAGAGTATACGTGACTTGGCTCCTGTTCACCCTTCTGTTGTGCGTGGTAGCGGTGAGCTCCGTCGTAATGCTACAGCCTGCACGTAGGACGGAAGGGGAAACCACGCGTGCTTCTCTCCCCGCCATGCGGCCGGCCGGCCGACTTCTCCCTGCGGCGGGTCCCCCGCTGTCAGGAGCGCTCCTGCTTCCCTCTTTGCTGCTGCTTTTTTGGGGAAACACCCCTGCATGAGCACTGACCCGTATCGAAGATCCAGTGCAGAAAACTGGGGAGAATTCTATCGCTTTTACTCTTTTGTTCAGCGAGGACAACCTCTCTCAATAGGCCCGTTCAGATAACTAGGTGCCTCCCTGGGTTTTTTTATGATTATTTTCCAGTATGTGTTCCTGTTTAATGGGAATTTAAAAACAAGACCTACTTAGCCTTTTGTAAAAAAAATCTTTTCATGTCTTAATATTTTTGTCCTTTGCATTTATTTTCTCACTGGCTGGGATTTTTCAGGCTGATTATTTTTTAAGATATTAAAAATATAATCCATACAATATATTAAAATATAATTAAAGGTGTTACCATATTTTCAGCAGCGTGTTACGCCTAGGGAGATTTTACGAGTGCAAATATGGTTTTGTATCACCTGCACTAGTAAGGGAGACCAGCTGACCACTGCTGACCCTTTTAACTGATAGGAAAATAGAAACAAAAAAAGAAGGGGAAGATTTTTGATGCTTCCAGACGTTTCACCTTCGAACTATTTTCTTTCTGATCCACGATGTCTCCCAGTGGTACAGCAAAAGGAGATAAGAATTAAGTTTGTAGCCTGGATTGTCACGTTTTTCAGGTTGTGTTGGTCTAATCCCCTGCCTTGAGCAGAACAGCGTAGCTCGTCCGTGGCAGAGCAGCTACTTTTGATGGAGGCTCATGGAGCCGGGAAGTGGTTGCTATGCAGCCCTGCAAGTGGGAATGCACGGCTTAGTGGGGCTGTGCATTCAAAGGAGTCCTGAAAAGGCTGAAAAGGACCTCTTTACCCCCGATATGTGACCAAACACTTCACCTTCCTGAAGTGGAGAAGCCCCGATCTTGGGTGTACGTTGTGATTGTGCCCTCATGGCCGGCTGTAGCCTGGGTCACTTTGCAGGGCATGGTGGTTTGCAGGGTACGTAGCACCAGCCAGGCGGAATGCCCGTGAATTCTGGGGTTTGCAGCTGGCCTCCCCAAATCCCCTGCCCACCCCTCCTCTCCACCTCTTGGCTCTCCAGTGCCATTTTGCAACCCTTGGATGAGGCAGGGCGCTTGGCAGGAGGCCGATACTCATGACTGCGCAGCAGTGAGCAGTCGTGCAGGTGACACCTGGCCATGCAGAGGGAGGTGGTCATTCACTGCTGATAAGGGCCAGCAGTAAATTTTCTTCATGGGGAGGAAATAGGAGGAATCGCAATTCAGAAGCGGGTGTTGAGCTGGAGGCGTCTTGATGGAAACAAGATTGAGTGGCTAATAGGGCTTTTTTGGGGGAGGGCCCTCAACCCCTCGTCTTCTCTAGCCCGTAGGCAGAAGGGGTTGCGCTGGTAGTGCTGCAAACCCATTTATTCCTCGGCTGGCTGCAGAGACTTCAGAAATTGAGGATTTGGTGGCTGACGGATTCGTTGGGGGGTGGCATCACAAGTTACACTGGTGCAGCCAAAGAATCGAACCACTGTGGGAAAGCCTGCTCCCAGCAGAGTTAGCAAGGGGAAAGTAATTGAAAATAAATATAATCGAAATGCCCAAGTGTTTTAGGAACCTGATTCTCTTTATTCCTCCTCTCCTCTTTTTCTCTGTACCCCCAGGAACTACGTATGTTCCTACAGCCCACATTTTCCACAGTCTTTAAATAAGTGTTTAATGGGATTTATAAAAACACCTGAGCAGGTTAGATAGGTTATAATTCCCACCGATTTCACTGACCTCTCTGTAGATGGGACACAGGCTCCTGTATCGCACGGGCTTATTTGAAAATATGATTCAAAGTATGCTGGAAAACGTTAGGCGTATTAGATTTGTGGTTTGAGATCTGGGAGGTGCCGTCAGAGTTGGACTGATGCGTAGAAATATAAATAAACATAAAGGTGTCTGCCTGTGCGTGTGTGTATAGCCTTTATTGGCGACTGAAAACCTACTGTCTGCTCTTTGGTTTTCCATTTTAGCTGGCCTATTATCAGAGATTTCTGGAGTGTGAGTTTCATAAGTAGAGGTTATCATACATTGCAGGCCATCTCTCCTGCTGGGGAGCAAAATGAAGGTTTGATAATGAGATCGCCCAAAGGCAGATAAGAGCTCTAGCTTGCTAAACAGTCCCTCAAGGTTTCCTGTGATGGCGGAAGGAGGGAATGCAATTTATTATTCTTCCCTCCTCGTACCTTCCCATTGTTTGAGAAGTCAAAGCAACAAACCATGTGCGTTCAAAATAAATAAATTAATATCCAGAGCAGGAGACCTGGTGTGTTGTTGTTTTGCTCTGAAGAAGAAGGTCTGTGATTTGCTCTAACACCGTGAAGGAAGCCTCTGCACTCCAAATCCTGAAATCCCATTTAAAGGACAGGCTCTCTCCCCCTCTCCTCCCGCCCTCTCCCCGCGAGGATCGATATTCTAAAATTCAAGTGCTTTATCTCGGTGGAGGATGGAGGATGGCTCCGTAACCACTGCCGATAACCTCCCCATCTCCATTCTGTTTGCTCTTCTTTCGCGCTGAATGCTGCAAAGTGCATTACAGTAAAGCGAAAGGTCAGATTTAAGCCGTAAAACACGGAAGATTCAGAGCCGAAGTTGCCGCATCATTAAGTCACAGCATCTTCATGCTTATGTTTTCTAGCACATATGGTATATAAAATCACCTAGTGTTTCACAACCCTCTTAAATAATTAGGCACAACAGGGTTTGCTGGGTGACCACCTGGATAAAGTCAAAACAGTGGCATCTGCATCAACCAGATGGGAGTCTGCTCTTCGCAGCCATCAGGAAATGGACAGCCGACTTCCACTCGAGTGAACCAAAAGCTGCTTTCTTCCAGATAAGAAAGGGAAAGGGGAGCTTAGGAGAGAGCGATAAATGCGTCTTCCTTCAGTGTTCAGGTTACCGAGTCTCTACTGAAACCAAAAGGAAGATACCCTGTTCCCCAGCCCGAGAAGCAGCAGGGAGGAGGCAGGGTAAATTTGTACGTAATCAGCAAACCCTGTACTTGGCAATGGTGTTTTGAAGGCGGGTGGAACAAAAGCTTATATTTTTATTTGTTTCTGTCGTTTAAAAGAAAAAAAAGTGGGGGAGGGAGAATATTAGCAATTTAGTGTGAGGCTCCATTAGATCAAATCAGTGCCAATGATAGTCACTTACTTCCTCCATTTCATAATGATTTACTCTATAAATTAATGCCCGCCTATTTAAACACTCTCAGTGATTCAGTTCTGGGTACCATGGCAATACATGACANGCTTATATTTTTATTTGTTTCTGTCGTT
The DNA here is from genome assembly GCA_013398225.1 of Steatornis caripensis. Lineage (NCBI taxonomy): Eukaryota > Metazoa > Chordata > Aves > Caprimulgiformes > Steatornithidae > Steatornis > Steatornis caripensis. Next base: position 62,231 of record VZSC01012187.1, on the reverse strand, counting down.
TAAAAGAAAAAAAAGTGGGGGAGGGAGAATATTAGCAATTTAGTGTGAGGCTCCATTAGATCAAATCAGTGCCAATGATAGTCACTTACTTCCTCCATTTCATAATGATTTACTCTATAAATTAATGCCCGCCTATTTAAACACTCTCAGTGATTCAGTTCTGGGTACCATGGCAATATGTGACAGGGAATAGGGCTGAACCCACCAGTCATATGGCTCTCCGTGCTGTCATTATGCTATATGTGCGCCGACACTATGGTAATGGGGGGCTATGTGAGAACGTAGACAGATATTATGCAAACATATACTGACTTAAGTATCAATCTGTCACTGGTGTAACTCATTGTAATGGCTCCACCAAAGTCATTACAGAGTAATATGCATTACAGCATGTTAAACATCTATCACGGGTGGAGGTTCAGAGAAGCCATGAGGAAGCTATAAGAAGCTACCAACATCCAGATCTGGAAGATACTCAGATGTAAGGTTTTCAGTTCAGCAAATCCCTAGCAGAGCGTTCCTTTTTTTCCCCCTTTCCGCTCCAAAAAGATGAATCTGAAAAAAAAAGTCTCACAGCTTTAAGAAGAAAAAAAAAGAAAATCCTCCTGAGCTTGTACGTGTGAAGCACACCAAGTTAACTGCAGCAGTTAAATTCAAATCTCTCTTTCGTAGACGTACGCACAGACACAGACAGGGTTTGGTGCTGGGAAAGCTTTGGCCTGGCCGTGCTACACAGCAGTTTTGGGATGTGGTCCCTTCTCTTGGTACATTTAGAAGTCACTCAGCCTGGTACAGAAGTGGAAGGAGGATGTCACCTCTGTGTCGTTCTCTAGCTGACCGCTGTCCTCTCCCCCTTACCCACTTGGACAGGGTGTTAGCACATCCATAGCCCAGATCAGCCCGTTCTCCAATACAAAATTAGTCTGGTTTATAACCACCAAATTAGTCTGGTTAATAACCACCAGGAGTCTTCAGTGCCAGGTTTTGCAGTGGGTCATTCCTCTTTCTGATGAGCAAGATCCTGTTCGGGACCGGACAGGGTAAGATAACTCTTGGATAATGCTAGTGACTTAGGTTAAACTCTTCCCCTACTCTCCATTTTTTGGTTTCTTTTCAAAGAGCGATGCTGCAGCACTGGCTCGGCGACCTGAGGTGGAGACAGCCTGGCATGGGCAGGTGGGGATGTTTCGTTGTTCAGTGCTATTTTGCTAGCATAATATATGTTCTTCAACCAACCCAATGGACTGGAAAAGTACTCCGTTTAAAGGTTAAATAGTTGATGCTCCGTCAACATGTATGGGAGGTGACGCACAAATCCAAAGTGATCCAAAGCGATTCGCTCGGTCTCCAGCCAGCTTGGTGGTGCAGCCAGGGATACAGATTTCTGAAGTGAGTTTACCCACTGGCTTGCTGCTCAGCCTGGGTACTCAGCAGTGCATTTACTCACTTTTTTGTGTCCTAAAGCAGTACTGATACAGCTCACAGCATCCTCGAGCAGTCGTATGAGGGTGAGGAAAGAGGCTTAATAGACTGGAGGTGCCTGAATGCAGAGTTACAGTAAGTAACCAACTCGCTTAAAAAGAGAGACTGGTAAAAGCAAAAGCCCAGGGAACAAACACTGGATCTGTTGTGCTGTTACCATTTAACCTGCATTCACTGCCAATTGAAATGCACTTTACATTACTTCAGTCAGATACTTCAAAGGAAATCCTGGAGATGGGAGCACTTAAGCAAGAGCACTTCTGGTGGTAATGTGTGTATTTGAAAGCCTGGCAATTGGGAAGGTTGTGAATGCAGTCGCGTATCCAAATATAGCTGTAGCTTGTTATATGTAAACGGAAAGGCTCATTCTGGTACTCCTGCTCCTATCCTGCCCTTCCTTCCTGCAAAGCCGTGTGATTCCTCCATCTGTCAGCATCTCCAGTACTTGGGTTTGCGTGTAACAATGTTCGCCCGTGCACATTATCCCACACGGCAGCTCAGTGAGGATGGCTGATGTAGTAGTACCAGGTTGTAAAAAGCCCAGAGGAGACATTCAGGCAAGGCTCTGTGAAGAAAGTATTGCTGCTTCTGCAGTACTGCCTGAGCCTTACAGGCCCATGGGGGAAGCCAGAAGTGTCAGACAAAGCCATGCGTGCCGCTGAGGGCAGGCAGAGGCTATGCCAGGCTGGTGCCGACTTTAGGCTTGTTGAGTCAAGCATAACCGAGAAGATTATCAGGTAAAGGTGTAAAGCTAGAGCAGGTGACACCCTTGTATGTCAGCTCACTGTAGTTAAATCCTCTTTACCTGGACGNCTTTAGGCTTGTTGAGTCAAGCATAACCGAGAAGATTATCAGGTAAAGGTGTAAAGCTAGAGCAGGTGACACCCTTGTATGTCAGCTCACTGTAGTTAAATCCTCTTTACCTGCGCATAGATCTGATGCGTTTTAATTTGTGTGTGCTGGACATTGAGTCCACGTAGCTCCACCATGTCCTACAATGTGAGACGATGGGTTTTCCACCCTCCGACCTTTGTTGCCTGACGCTTGCAGCAGGACCGAAGAGCAGGCAGTATCTGCATCCGCAATGAACAGGCTTTTGCAGAGTTTGCTGGGACATGATGCCTCCCGTTACCCACCGCCCACCGGTGCATGCTGAGACTGGGGCGCGTGGCCAGGTGTGCGCGTGGGTGAACGCGCAAGATGATACTCGTGAGTCTCAAAGAATACAGGTGAGACCCCCCTGTTATTTAAACATTATTATAGGGTAGCTCTCCTGCACTTCTCACCCTGGGCCATAAAAGACACAGGACCAAGCGGGACATGCAACATACATCACATGGCAAGGGCAGTCCGTGAAATGTTGGACAGCATGTGGGTAAATCCCAGTGACCCAAGGAAAAGTGTATAAGCCAAACTTTTCTGGTTAACTTTCTTGGAGAAATGCTGTTGCTTCATTGCATTCTGCATTTGGGTACAATCTAGTCTCTGTTGTCATAGTGGATGAGAGTGTAAAAGAAAAATTTCTTTTGGGTTCTTGGCAAGAAGCGTCTCTTTATGGAGTGGGTTCATAAAAAGTAATTGAGAATACCTGACTGTAGAATAAGAGAGTGTGAGGACTTGGAGCTGAGGAGAAGAGCCACAGCTACTCTCTTTTCCCCAACAGAGACAGGAAGGCTGTGAGAACACACTGACCTTTATTCAGCACAATTAAACGCCATACAAATAAACAGGTAATTCTGTTTAGCACTGTTGCTGCTTTTATCGCCCTGTGGCCATAACCAGGTAAAATTCCCCTTTGCTGATCTGACCGTGTGTTGACACGTTTAGGGCTGTGGCACGCAAGTAAACGTCCCGTTTGCTCTGTCCCTGGCCAAGAATGTCTTGTCCTTGCAGCAGACTCTCACATATGACGTGGAAAGGCAGCTGAAAGGCAGGGAGGAAAGGTTGTGTGCTGCTGGGTCCCGAGCACCCCCAGTGTCTGGGATGGTTCCTGCTCTGCAGCTCAAAAATCGGAGCAGTGACTGTCCCAATAACGCACCCAGCAAACCTCCAAATAAGAGAGAAGCTCAGAGAGCAGCATCTCTTAAAATCTATTGCGGGCAGTCTGGTAGCTCCACCTCTTATTAATTTTGCTTGACTTGCAGACTCAGTCATAAAAACTCTGGTTCAGTATATACTGATAGGATCTGTGGGTTCTGAAAGTATCATGACGTCTATTTTGTGCCACTCACATGTTCTTCCATGGGGCTGAAATCTTCCTCTCTTCGAAAAAGCCCGCCTCATCCCGCGTTTCACGCTGACGTCTTGAGCTGGAGCATGATCAGCCTGTGGTTATGAGACAGCTCCAAGCTATTCAGGTGATTCTCTAGAGATTTTAGCTGCTAAAAATAATTTTTAAAAAAGCCTCTCTGAGCGTGTGCAAATAGTAATTGCTCAAATGCATTTAGCACGGCCAAATTTGAACAGATTTTCATGGGAACTTCAAAAGGCAAAAGGCATATTCTCAGCATAAAATCCTTCTGCATCCCCCTGTGATAGTAAAAAAAAATAACGGAGCAGATTGCCGTTCTTTTTTTTACATGGGAAAAACTGCTTGTTTTCTTTCTTTTTCCCCCTCAGAAATCTCTGAGCTGTATTACTTGGTTTTGCTCAGAATTCACCCTCATGAAATTTCACGCCAGACTGCAAGTTCCAAATAAAAGCGACTGCAAAGGTAGTCCTGGATTTAGGACAGCTGTCTCTAAAGTCCTGGAGGATGTACCCGTTTCTACCTCCTTCACAGAGTTCTTACACCATGGGCTAACATTTCTGGAGTCACTGATAGGTGCAAGCTGCTCGTGTTGGGGTACCACTGTGGTATTTCTAAGGGTGCTGAGATCCCCCAGTCACATCCAGGCAGCGTAACAGAGAAAGCTCCCTGAGGCGTGAAATACCCAGTTCTGCGTCATTAAAAACTGAATACTGCGAATGGGTGCATTTTGGTGAACTTTCTGTTTGTGACTCAGCACTTTTCTCTCTAAAGTGACAATAATGTCACCCTTCTCCTAAATTAATGCTAAACTGATGAATGCCATAGACAAGCCTGAGAGGAAATTAGTCATTGCCTCCAGAGCAGTGTTTGAGTAGTTCACTGGAAATAAAATATCAAAAGAGCAGTGTTTGAGTAGTTCACTGGAAATAAAATATCAAATAGGTGCTCTTTAAAGGAGTTCTGTACTTGCGCACATGGACACATTGGGGAAAAACGGCACGTGAACACGTAGCTTAAAGATCATATCACCATGTGTGTGCCCAAAGAAATCAAATAAAGATTGTTCAGGTAAATGTAATTTGACATTTCCAGGCTATGTATTACACAAAGATTGCGTATAGAATGCCTTTATGCTCGTGCTCTCCCTGAATTCCAGATTTTAGTGGCGTAACATCAGGAAGGACATTCTTCTGGTGGCATTACATTGCTCCAGAGACACCTAACCGTCTTCGTGGTCCTCCCTCCTCCTCCTCCTCAGACCAAGCCACCAGCCGGAGCACGCTGTTCGGAGAGTTTCGTATTAAAACTAACCAAAGGGACACCTTCGAGACTAGCCCTTTCCGATGCTATGGCACGCACTAGGCTCATTCTCTAGGTTTATCATTTTCTTCCCTCCTTCCACAATCTCAGCTTCAAAGATTCAGTTCATCCTGGTCTCAGACTAAAGGGCTGCATTAAGGCTGGCTTGCTCTCTGGGGAGGCCAGCCGCGATTCTTTCTCTCTAGCTGAGCGCAAAGGCTGTGGTTTGAGCGTGGCCAACGTAGGAAACATCGGATGCGCTTGCTGCTCTTCCCACCATCCTTTGTCTTCTCCTCCTCTGCATTTCTGCACCACGCCATGGCTGGACGTGCTCTGCTTGTCACGTGGAGGCTGGGGAGGGACTTTACGGCGGTCATTAAGTACTTGGCAACTTCCCACGGCCTGTCATGAACAGTTGTTATCAGTGCTAATTAATCTATGGAGGTATTAATTGCAAGAAGCAATGCTTACTGGAAAAGCACGCTTGTCTCCAACCCTTTTCAGTAGCAGCTTCTTGAGATCCTTATGCAGGACCTGTGAATAGCCACCAGGAATGGGCTGATGGAGAAACGAGTTTAGTAGCTCCTCTGCAAAGCTGATAAATGGCTCTGGATATACAGATATAGATATAGATATAGATATATGTATATACGTACATATTTAAGAGCCCTATGATGAGGTGTGCGGCTTTTGTCGAGTCCTTCCATACCTCCAGCAAGTTCTGGGGTTCCAGTCTTTAATGTCTGTATTGCTGAGACGTTCCTGACATCACTCAGACCTATGTTTGCTTCTCTGAATTGGAAACCTGGCCATTTCTTGCTGTCTGGGGTGTCATCCCAGAGTCCGTCTGGTTTTCTCCCTCTCCCACATGCGCATTGAGCACTCCCAGCTCTCCTGATCCAACGTAGCCAGAGATCCTTACCTGCAGTCGTGCCCCTGGTTGAACGGTGAAAACAATCACATAAAGCCTCTTTAGGGTGCTCAAGACTGTGATTCAAGTTCATATTTTAAATTTGAACTTATGGAGTAAAAATGCTGGCTATCAACCAAGGAGAGCTCAGGAAACTGGATATTTTTGGTAATTACAACATACTGGGAAAAGAAATGCAAATTCCCTTGTAGAGATTTGTTCCTACCACACAAGCAAAGTAGCTTTGTTACCATTTTATGTATCATTTCAACAGATACAACCTATTAATTATTTGTAGTATGTTCAAGAATAAACATGCACTCCAGGGAGGGAGCAAAAGCTTTTCAAAGTTCAGCTGTTTCTGGCTCCCTTTTCCTGTACACATATGTCCTGGGAGCACCATAGGCAGGGCCGCGGTGCAAACATGAGCGTGTGTTCGCTTGCTCTTTTATCACCTATTTATAGGTAAAGCTGCTTTTATCAGTCCATATAGTCTGATATTCCGTGCTCAGAGTAAGAAAAGCAGGAAGGTGCTTCCACCTTGGCGGCATCATCTCCACGCAGGTCTCTTGACTTTGCCAGCAATCAGCAAGGGCAAACCTACAGGCACAATTCCCCCTTGTTCTCGTCTCCAAACCCACAAAACTCTTGAATTAATTTTATTTTTAATTTAATAAAATAAAGTGAATGCTTCAAGTAGGAAACATTTGAGGACAAGTTTCAGCTCCGAGTACTTTATTATGGCTGAGTGTTAATCCTTGGACCATAAGAAGGATTATGCTGAGAACACTGACATCACCTTAAATATAGCAGCGCGAATACGCCACCGTAATAAATCTTTTCAGCTTTTAATTTCAATTCAAGAAAAATGCTGGGTGAAAATACCTTCTTTCCCAGTAACCTTCCCCTGTCTCAAACATACCAACGCTCCCGGGGACCATTTGACACAGCCTTGCCAGTGAGGAAGGTGAAGAGCTGCTATCTCCACTCCACACAGCACGCCTCGAGAACATCTTTTGCAGATCCAGATACAGCAGCAAAATGCTGGTTTTACCTGTTGCGATTGCCGTCTGAGGAGAAAGGGTGATAAAGCATCTTGTTCAGCCGTAACAAAAAAAAGTTTGGCCAGTAAAACCCAAGCTCACACTGGGAAAACTTCCCCCTTGCAACTTTTTGGGGGAGCTATGAGGAAGGTGGAGCGGGCCCCGGTGCGTGGCTCCCAGTCTCTGCTCAGCAGGAGTTTGCTCCTGCAGCTCAGGAGGAGGATGGGACCCAGCCAAGAATCCAGGAAGAGGAAATTTGATTTATAAGTGAAGCATCAGCAGATGTCTTAAAAAGTCTCCTGAGAGTTTGTAATACTCTGGAAGAGCTGAGAGCAATAAAATGGAATAAAATCGATTCCAGAGCCAAGTTTCTATCCCAACTGCCACACCTAGAGGAAAATGAGCACTGCTTCTCGTGGGGAGAAGGGACTTTGCAGCCGGGGTCTGAATGCTTTCGTCCAGCAAAGATGAGAAGTTGGGGATGGTCCAGCTCCAGCTGAGGTCTGATGACCTTCACCAAGAGGGGACGTGCTTCATCAGGTATAAGAAATGTCCTCCCGATGGTGCCAGCATCACTCGGCACTTTTGCAGTTACCCAGGGTGGTTAATTGTCTCTTTTGTCTTCAAGTTATCATGGGACTGCAGATATGTTCGGAGGTTTGCATGGTGACTAGAGTGAAGAGAATGTCTAGGTTTCTTGCAGAAATGTCAGATGTTGAGAAATTGGTCTACAAATAACACATTTTGTGCTCACAGAACCTTTCCTGGTTGTTTTTCATGAATGGGCATTATAGTTATCATAAATGGAGTGCTGTAGAGCCAGCTACTAGGGTACATAGATATGACCAGTTCTGGCCTGCAAGTGCTGTGCTAGTAGTTTCCTCTCTGGCAAGAGATGTGAAATGTTACGGCCCTCATCCTGCTAGCAAAAAAAAAATCCCAGCTCTGATATCATCCATCTTTTACTGCATATGGCGTATTACCCCCCAGTGTCAGTGGGAGCACCCGAAGCTTCAAGGCTGGCCTGGCAACACACCGACCATCCAAGATATGTGCAAGACAAACATGTGGAACAGCACCGCTGATCACTGCTTTGGCAGCCAGCGTTAATGGTACCGTTTCGTGGAAAAGCGCAATTCACAGCATTTGTGGGTGAACATATGCAAATCAGCGTATAAATCAGGCTGATGAAGCTGCAGCAGCCACCACAAACCAAAAATAAGTGTCTCTTTTCCCTTTAGGCTAACACTAGCACTAGCTGAAGTAACAGCTGCACGAGCCTGATGAGACCCAAGAAGGCCATTAGAGTCTCTGTCTGTGGTTTCAAGCGTAGTGGACTGAATGCAAAACCCTCTTTGCAAATTTGTGGTCCTGCTAATTTTTTTTTGTCGTTAGTCTGATCAGCATTGTGCTGTTGCGTATGTGTTCCCAAAAGGGTCTGTACGGGGCTGTTACCTACATGGTGGGGAAAAAATGACTTTTTGCGCTATAATCCCTAGCTTGAAATGAACATTGCGTTAAAACGGGCTCGTACAGAGTTGGTAAAATCTTTGGTTCGGCCTCCTTTAAGGCGTTCAAACTGAGATGAATTAAAATGCAGAGAAAATTATTTAGAAAAGAAAATGCAACTTTGTGATTTAACTTTGCTACAGGGACAAAGTTTTAAGAAATTATTAGCAGTTTGGGTGTCTTTGCCTTGGGAGCCTGAGGTTGGACTCATTAAAGAGAAACAGTTTTCAGAAAATACTGAACACGCGGCTTCGGAAAACCTGTTCTCTGCAGGTAGCTAAAGATGGGCCCTAAAATCACTGGTCTGGTTGAAAGGCTTGGTTTAGCCTTAAATTAAAAAATGAATGAATAAATAAATTAAATTAAACCAGGTACAACGGAGTAACTGCAATACTCCACATGAAAGAAGGCGAAAAGGTGCTTTGACAACGGGAAAGGCAGCAGTGATGCTCGTGTTAGAAGGACATGAGGTGGAAATAAATGTTATTCTGGGCTAGTAACAGTAGACAAGAGTAGTGGTAGAACAAGACGGAAAGGTGGCTCATCTTCATCGGTTATGCAGAAGAGACCATGAGGGCTCCAGGATCTTGGGACTTGTTGCTGCTGATTCTGAAATAATGCAGATTTGAGGACGTCTGTTTGTATTTTTAAAGGGATCTCACTGATTGACTTCAAGTTGATCATTTCGATAATGTTGGGATTCTGCTGCTTTAAGAAAGATGAATTAGGGGATTTAAAGCCTTAGATGTGCATCTCATCTTTTAATTTAAATTTAGCCAAATAAATAGTCGGGAATAGAAACGGAATGATTTGGTGTCACTCCCAGAGCTGAATAAAACGCTGAACCTAAATAAAACCCACCGATGGTGAAAAATAAGCTAGACGCTTAAAATTAATCCCATTATTGTGCTCTAAAACGTTACTAATAGGTGTAGAGGTTTTGCCAAATCCCGTTATTTTAATACTATCCTTTCTCCTAAACATTTCGTAGACAGTTTTTGTTTCTTTTATTAAATAGTGACTTTAGATGAAAGATAAACTCCCTGTTAGTGAAGTTCAGAAGCACATGACTTGCAGGGTCTAGCGATGAAGATTTTTAAAAGCATCTGTAGGAATTAGGAGCCACAGCAAAGGCACGAAGAGGAATTGCTGGGCGTGAGTGGTGCTTCAGACTGCGCCCCACTGCATCACCCCATCTCTGCTCGGGCCCCAGCACATGGCTACGCATTACTGCAGTAGGATAATATTGCATTTGCAAGATGATAATATCATGCTGATCAATTCAGAACCACAGAAGACCATATTCTGTAATCCCTATGCGCGCAGAATAATAACTGCACTTTGCAAGTAGTCCCATTCATTCCAGTGGGACTCTCTTGTAATCAATATATTTGTTTCCAAATTATAGTGTTATTGGTCCAACTTGATCTTTATTCCCGTTAACCAATTGCATGTGCAGAAGGCCTGGAAGCGATGCCACAGCGAGGGCTGCTCTCGTCCCACTCCCATTGTTCCAGGACCGCAGTCCTCAGAGTTATTGTTCAAGCTGCCAGTTATCTCCAAGTGCTCCCAGCAGATGTTGGGGGGAGGAGGCAATTTTATTTTTTTTTAAAGAAGTTTGCCACTTTAAGGACCAACCCCGATGAGAGATTAATTCTGTTTGCTCTCCTCTGCACTCTGTTTTGTCTCTTTAAGCTGGAAAATATTTTGAGAGGAAAATGTGTTTTCTTGCTGTTCAAAATAATAATAATTTGCCAGTGGAAATTTATTGCTGACTTCAAAGGGAGTCCTAAATTCGCTGATAGTAAATAAGGGGTAATCCTGCTTTCACTACAGTCAGCGTAGCTATTTTTGCAGGGTTTCACGGGCGCTGATTTGAATGCAGAGCTGTCCACAATATGATATTTCCATTCTATGAGCATCCTCCAAAGTTCAGCACTTAGTTTTGTCTGCGGTGGAATAAAACAGAATTTTGGGCCGGGTTTTGAAGACATAGGATTGTATCAAAATATTAGTTTTGAAATCAAAACCTAGCTTTCGTAAGAAGGCTTCTTAGATTTGTGACTGTTGGATTATCTTGATAAGTAGAAGAGTCTCTTAGGCCATAACCTGATCTCTGGTCGTCTTAGTCATAAAAGGCGTGAGGTTCCAGCTCCTTCTCAAGAAGAGCTTTTCACTCTACATCCTCTGCTTGATGATCCACTCAACGCCAAAGCAAGTGATGGAGTATGACAGCTCGCTCTTTTCTGCTCTCTCCCATGTGTGCAGGACAAATAAACAGGGACGCCCACAAGAAAGCTAGTTGATAGGGATTTATCACCATGGAACATTTTTGCTTTCAAGACTCGTCCTGTTTCGGTGACGTTTCGTGAAGATGACGGCGTCCCAGCCGGTTGGCTTCAGTGAAGGTGAAGGCGTAGAGCACCTCAATGGATGAGGCCTACAAGACGCCCGCAGAAAGCTCATCTCCTATGCTTGGAAGTTCACATCCCATCCAAAGGGACCTTCTTGGCTTAACTCCCTGCCTAGCCCTAACCTTATCGCTGAATATTTAACCAGAAACAAAATAAATAAAATTAATCCATGCCATGCCTTGATTAGGGATTAGAAATGTTAGCCGGCCAGTGCCTTTTTCTGCAGGGCTATGCAGCCCCTATACCTTTAATTAGAGTAGCCTGTGGTACTCACCATAAAGCTGATAAGTAATAAATAGCTGCCTTTGTCACATGCAAGTTCAGCATTGTGAAACGGCACACGGACGGCTTTAAAAAGCCTTTGATTAAACCCAGCACTACAGTAAATCTACAAACACAGAGGAAAGAAAAGAAGCTATTTAGTCTGTGCCAGTTCCCGGCATTAAGTATGCAAATTTCTCGGTGTCTTCAGCTCCCAAGAACAGCAGGCGCTGAATGCAGCAGCAGCAGCAAGCGGCACGACATCATTCATTTCAATCATTAAAACAAAAGCGGGATAAATCGCTACCTAATTTGTAAAATATGCTTATCATATAGGCTCTTTGGTCTTTAAGAAAAGCACCAGCTGAATGAGAATCACTGAATTATTTTGGAAAAAAAAAATACTTGAATCAATTCTTGTTTTTCCCCTTCTCCCAATGATTGTTCTTTTCTTTCTTTTCCCTTTCTTTTCCTTCCCCTTCCCCTTTTCCCTCTCTTTTCCTCCCCCTTCCCCTTCCCCTTTTTTATTTCCCTTATTTCCCTTTCCCTTTTCTCCTCGCTTCCCAATTTCAGGCGAAACCAATCCGTAGCCTTCCCTCAAGCTCCCACCCCAAGCCACAGGAAAACCGGAGTCTCTTTTTTCCTGCACATGCACAACTCGGCATTCCCAGGTCTGTCTTTTCTCTCCCTCTTTCAAAAAAAAAAGAAAAAAAAGAGGGGTAACACCAGCCAAAGCCCAGCCGGGAGCTCCGTGCTGAGCGTCACCCACCGCCCCACTTCCACACATGCCATCCGGCAGCCGCCACTGCCGCCCTTGTGTGGTTCATCAGCAATCTCCGCTCCTCCCGGCACAGCAAAATATGTCTCTGAATGGCCTGATCCTGCAGCCTGCCGGGAGCTGCCTGTCGAGGGAGCCCAGCTGGGTGGTGTTCATCACCCGTGCAGTGAGGGACGAGGCGCTTGGCCCCTCTCCCTGTTCCCAGGTGCTCAGCTCAGACACCGTCACTCTTTATACCACCAGCAGCAGCAAGGATTACTGGTACACAGGGAGGATCATCACTGGATCCCTGAACAAGTTAAATTCTACCCCATCTGCGTGCACAGTGGCCTGTAGATAACTAATTTTTCCAATTAGACTGCTCTTTTTACATCAGCCAATTCGCTAGCTTCTCCTTGGCTTGTGGCTGCTTGAGGTGCGGAGGACACGGCCGCTCTCGCTGAGGCTGCCCCTATAACATGGCGTTGCCTCCGTGGCTCCTCTGCCTCCGCTCCACGACGCGTGCGCAACAAGAAGCGGGGCCAACAACCCTGCTCTTCTATGAGAAGTGCCCTTCGATGATTTACCAGCTGTTCAGCCATTCGGCTGTTAAAGGAGAGCGCCTCTGGCAGTACAGCTCCCCACTGTTGTTATGCTGGGGCGTCAGCAGATGGAGCATATCATGGTTATTGAAGTTGGATACAGCGACTGTCAGAAACCTTGCATTGCCTGGCATATGCAAATAGATCTCCGGCATCTGGTTGTGTCTTGGGCTGGCCACGTTAAAAAATATTAAAAGCAACCGATTGGTTGGGGAGACCTGCTGGCTGTAGCTTGGACGTTACCGTGCGATAGCTGCCATGCGATTCCTGATGCGGTGGATAAGCCAGGGAAGGAGGAGTTTTCACAAGTAGTAGGCGTACAACGGGCCATGCAAAATACACACCCGACGGCAGACCTGGGTGCCGCTGGCACTGAATGGGTGCAATAGCACAGCCACGGTGGGGCGCAGCACCCATCACGCTGCCGCGGTGCCTGGAGGTTGTTAGCAAGCAGGGGTTCAAATGAAATACTTGATGCACCTCGGATGCTTGTGCCACGTTTTGCTTTACTTTGGTATCGATGTCGTTCGTCGTTGGCAGAACGTTCTAGAAAGGGGAATTAAATGCTCGGTTATCTCCAGTGCTGTTCAGCGTGGCTGCGTGTCACCCATCCAGTCAGCAGATGAACAAGCCAAGTGCATGAAAAATCCAGCCCAGATTGGTGTAGTTTGCTTCTGCGAGTCAACTCCAAACCTCTGTACACTGAGTCCTGCCACAATTTCTACCTATTTCATGTGATCTTCTACAGCCAGGCCTTGTAACTCTCCAGTGGAGTATGAGAAAGGATTTTCAGCCTCAGTGCCTGTAGGATGGTGATTCCTAACACTGATCTATTGAACAGCATGGGAGATGTTCTTGCATTAAACAGCGTCATTGCAAACAGCCTGAAAACCAAGCGTGATGCTAGAGCGTTGCGCTCGGCTATGTGATAAGGACAGACTGAGATTAAATTTTGTGATGTACAGGTGTCCCAGGCGCCAGTGCCACAACTTGGCAGATGCAGCAGAGTATAACCCCACTCCTCTTCCATGGGGCGCGTTGAGAAAATGATGTTTTCTTTCCTTCCCCAGCAACGCCTGGCATTACAGAACAGGTAACCAGAGAGTCTTCTTTGCTTCTCCTCTGGAGACGAAACGTGTTCTGCTTTCCTCCCATCTGCTCTGCTTCATCCTGGCTCTGTGGAGGTTGTGAGTGGAACCACAGCATCCCAGCGGGCTGCGCAGCGAAGCGATGGCTCGGGCTCGGGCACATCAAACCTGCCCTCCTTGGCCAGGCAGTCCCCTGGCACTCTGGACCACGCAAATGCCTTTCCTAGCTACTGCCTGCTTCATGCCTGACTCCTTTTGCAACGTAAAATGGGGGAAGGGAAGAGAAGTAACATCCTGAATGTTGTGCCTTCTAATTAGACTGGCAGTGGTCAAACAGCTTTTCCGGAGCACGCTGTGTCAGGCTTGTTGGCACGGGGCTTTCCAGCCACGTGGGCTATTTCTCGGGGAAAATCTCCATCCTCGTGGAAGCAGCCGTGCTCTCCTGGGGTCGCAGAGCAGCTTTAACTGATCCAGAAAGAAAGTGAAATCCAGATTCTTTCTGCATCTTTGCTTACGGTATCCTCGTCGTAAAGGGACTTGCAGAAACTTCAGCAGCACAAGCTGTTCCCGCGATGTTGTTGTATAAATATGTTTTATGTATAAATACGCGTTTGAATCCGTGTTTGGACTCAAACCTGTCTGTTCATCCAGCTGTCGAATAACCTCTGCAAACAGCAGGGTCCTTTGTGACAGATTGAAACCAAGAAAACCACTGCCTGTTCTGCAAAACATATTTAATTTGTTAAAGAGATGGGAACTTTGTTGAATTAATAAGATGTGCTAGAGAAGGGAGCCGCTCTCCGCAGCGCTGAGTCCTGGTTACAAGTGCAGTTTGCAGCTTGCTGCTAATCCTGCAATTAAAGCTACAGTACCAGTGTATCACAAAAATGAGATTTGCATAATTTGAAATTTGAGGAAAATCTCTAAATACTTTAATTTTGATAGAAACTGTTTCCACTGCTGACATGTGTCTACACCTATAATTTCAGTTGATAAATTGCTGTAATTTCTCCTCCATTTCATGTTCTTTCTAACATTAATTGTCAGTTGTAGAGTGAAACAGTAGAAAGAGAGAGAGGGAGAGAATAATGTCATTGTGCTTTTGTGGTGTGAATAGCCTTCTGAGGAATGATTATCTTCCACACAGATGCAAATAAAAAAAAAAAAAGAGAGAGAGAGAGAGACCTCTTGGTTTGCACAAAACTACCATGATGGGCATCAATGTCCCACAGTGAGATAGGGAAGCAAGGGGTTAAAGCCACCTAAAAGTACCCGGCGGTGGATGTGCCCATTGCCCAGGCTGCTGGAAGGAAAGACTGACTTTGCACTGGGTGTGGAGCTGCCGAGGATGCACGGTGGGGCACAGCTGGGCGGCAGCAGGCCTGAGCTTCGGGGTCTCACGGGCTGAATCCTCTGGTCCAGCCGTCTCCTGTCCCAAGCAAGACCCTTGCAGAGCTGTCAGCAGCGATGGACTCACCTGGCAGGGTTTTCCCAGCCAGGCGCTGAGGGGGTCGCCCAGATCAAGGGGGATAAAGGCAAGCGGAGAGTGCCGGCACGGTGCAGCCTTGCCGTGCCTCCTCCACCCTGGGTCTGCTCCCCGTCCCACCTCCCCAAACACCACTTTTCAAGCGACTTTTAAATAAAATATCCTTTCAAACGGAGGGCCAGTGGTACTAAATTATTCTATTAATTTATTATTCATGATGAAAAATTATTCTAATAAACGGTGAAAAATTATTCTAATAACATTCTATCCTATTAATATTCTGCAGCCGAGCAGTTAAACTCACTTCCTGTGGCTGCTCCCCTCCTTAGCACTGATCTATTTCTTACAGAGTTTATTGAAATTAAAATCTGCTTCTTTGCAAATGTGCTGCATTTAACAAAACCAGTGGGGGGAGATGAGCTGTGAGCGAGGAGAGAACCAGGCACCGATTTTTCCCTGCTGCTGACAGAGCCAGGGGTTGCACCGGGCGGCGAGCAGAGCGAATCCGTACAGCAGCAGGCAGGAGATGGTCCGGCCTCGGTCATTTGGGTGCTGTCACCCTGTAGACTGCTGGCTTTTAGCACTCGGTGTTGCTAATCCAGTGTGTCCCTGCATTTCTCAGTGCAGGGAGATGGCTCCTTGCTTGTCCCCTTCTCTTGGCCGGTGCCCTGCAAGCTCCACTCCTGCACCTACCTCGAGACCCTGAGCTCGTGTCTCTTCTCTCACCCGTTCCTCGCTGCAGAAACCTCCCTAAGGCCCAAGGAGCTGCGCTGCCATAGCCTGGACATCAGCCTCCACGGAAATGAGAGGAGCTGGTAGCCAAATCAAGGACAAGGCTGGGGACCCTGCTGTCACCCGGACCTCAGGGCCTGCCCCAGCAGCATCCTGCCGCCCCTCCTCCCCGCAGCCTCCCTGTGTGCTGGCATCACACGCTCGCCAGGCTTCATGCCAGGGATATTTTCCTAATGGTTCCTCTCCCTGCTTTGCTTGCCGCTCTCCTCGCCTGCCAGCTGGCTGCTGTGGTCCTCTGCTGTTGCACGCAGCTGGGGAGGGATTTCATGGGTATGCGGGACGTGGGAGCCCTGCGTACAGGTGGCAGAGCAGCCCCGGTGGTGCCCGCCCCTCCCTAGCAGGACACAGGGCACTTTCAGTGTTCCCACTCAGGGCAAAGGGATGTGGGAGGCTGTGACGCGGGAATTCCTGGTCCCCAGAGCTTGCAAGTCCACATAGCCCTCAGAGACCTTCCTACAAAGGTGTTGCAGAGAGGCGTCTGTAGGTAACTCAGGGTTTCTCTTGCAACTGGATGCGCTGTCCGAATTATTTTGGGGAGGGGACAGCAGGTGAGCAGGTACGACTGGGCACCTCTGAACCTGCCTGACCAGCCACTAAAGTGCCACATCAGCTGGCTTTGCTCACCTGGTCATCCATACAACTTAGAGGAAAAAAAAGTCTCTTACTTTGCAAATGAGCAGCACATCCATGCCTGTCCTCTGTTGGCCATAGGTGTTGCTTTCCCCAAAGGTTCTCTGATCATCCTTGGTTCTGTCTGCGTGATATCTATTCCATGCTGGAGCCAGATCTTCTTCTGACCTTTTCTTTTTCCCCATCTTTTTTCTGATTGCCTCTACAAACCTGATAATTCCTCGCACAAATGTATTTGCTCCTACCTGCACCTCCCCAACTGGCACAAGTAGTTACGCCGATTGCTCGGCAAATTAGATGCACGAGTGTGTGTTAAATGTTCCTGTGACTCTAAGTCCTGATAAAAAACCTAACCTCCAGGTGACTTTAGTACAGCTTTAACAAGTAGAGTGCCTTAGTAAAAGGACTTCATCTCAAAGGACTTTCACTGAAGCCATCTTCTTCTTTGTGTGCTCCTCCCTCGCAGCGTGGGTAATTAAAGGACCAGCCATGGCTCAGAAGATGCCTTAGCTTTTGCATTTGAGGATATCTTTCACTCTATTTTTTCCCCTCTTCTCTGATGGCATATTAGATCAAGCCATTAAGCAACATCCTCTGTCTCTCCTGAGAATATTCATCAATGATAATGAATAGTACTTGCTCCAGGGCTGCCCCCTCCTTGCCCAGGAATATCGCTGGCACATGATACAGCCCTGTTGGAATGACTCTGGCATTTGTTTTTATTTCTGAGATTCGTTTAATGTGTAATTTTTTTCTCTCTCTCTGGGACAGTGGAGGCCCCGCTTTGTTCTGGGTTTGGAAGCAGAGAGTTTGGAAGCTGAGTTTTTCTCTGATCCAGTGGGGAGAAGGGTTTACATCAAAGTCACGCACAAGTGGAAACTCCTCAATACTGATTGACTGCCCCGATGTACCACTGCCTTGCCTGAATTACACGTGGACTCAGCCGTCTCATTGCATATCTCTTTTCCCCAGTACAATATACTTATTTAGTGGGCTTGCATGGCAGCCGAACAAAGCCGAAATATTTCGAACAACGTTTCTTCGTATTGGGTTTTTGTCCTAAACCCAGGCGGCAATCTCGAAGTCACGCACTGCACAGCCTGTAAAGGGGCTTTGTGGAGGGATCGTCCTGCTCCTCTTCCACATGACAGATGAAACCTCGACATAATAATTCAGTGAGTAAAATAAAGGATTGGATTCAGGAGACGTGGACAGCGTTCCAGAATTAGGGATAGAGGCACAGGTCTAGAGCCTCTCTGAGCACCAGAGAATCTTGTGCTGCTCTGCCTCTGGTCGTGCACACCAATCTTCTTTGCCCGGGTAATTTTCCAGGCTCAGTCAGTCTGTGAGCAATGCAGATCTCGCTTTGCGCCCTTCCAGCGTGCCTGTTGCACAAGGGGTTTTCAAGGAAGTAACTACATCAATTACACAAAGGGAAATCATTGTCGACAGTACCTCAAACTCCATTTGCCTCATACCGCTTATTTCTTCCTTCTCCGAGAAGTTAATCAAGAGGTTTAGTTCATTCATGTTGGTGAAGTTTTTCAGCCGAGCTAGAACATGTGCAGCCGCCCATCACCGGGACAGCCCGTGTTACTTGTGGACTTGCAGGCATGAGGGGTGCAAGAACTGCCTCAAATTCCGTCGAAACCTGCTCGTGCATGTAACTAAGCTCTTGCTCCTGAGCTCCCGTGTTCGTCCCGGTCCTTGTTTGCCCGTGGTATTGCAAGAGCTGCTACGTTGCAACCGTCCGTGCTTGCTGCAAACAAGCAACTCCGCCGCTCCCAGCCTTGTTTGAGAATCAGGATCGGGCACTTTGAGCTCTCTGGGGTTTCGTTAGGTTGCTATTTTGGCATTATTTTTTCCGAGCGCAATTTTAACTTTTGCAAGGTGAGCACTTGTCCCCGAGACGATTATCACCACGGTGAAGGGCAGAACCCCCCTCTGGTGGGGGAGGCTCCGTCGCTGCTCTCGAGAGCCTTTGCGCGTCCCTCCTTGCTGTACCGCTTTCATGCGGCACGGCGCCTCTTGATGTGGGGATGTTTATCTTCTCTCTGTTCTTACCCATTGGTGCATCTCTCAGCTAAAGTGCTTTTACTCAGAGTGTGAAACCCGCTGTAGTCCTGTCTTTGTTAAGAAGATAAGCTACAGCAGGAAAGCAGCAGCAAAAAAAAATAAAAAATTCCTCTAGTGTGTTCTATCTTTTTCTCCCAAGGAATATCACACAACTTGGACAGCTACTGTAATGCTAATATACAAATCAAAACTCTGAGGAGCAAAATAGAAACAGCCAACCATATTAAGTAAGGTTTTGTTGTGTGTTTGAAAGCTCACAAAAAATCTAGATATTAAATCGGTGTCCTGGTACTCGTGCGGTGTAACAGGCAGATTCAATTAAAAGAAGAAAATATGTCCAGCCTGTAGTGTGGGCTAAGCAGCAATAAAAAAGCAAATCCATTTTTCAGGAGTTTCAAAGCCTGGTGCAGATTTCCAGAAGGCAGAAGCCAAAAAATATATTTATTAAAAAAGACCCTAGGGGCTCAACAGTGTCATTTTAAACTACTGCACCTTCAATGTGACAAACTGTCGCTGTGTTTGGAGAAATACTTTGTAAATAATCCATTTATATGTATAGATAAAGCATGTTATGTATGGATGGATAAATGCATATGCTTATGTTGCACCTGTTCAATGTCGTTGATTATCTGATAGAGGTGCAATGGTATACTGCAAAAAAACCCCACAAATCAAGCGAAGTTATGGTCATTTGTGTTCTCAGGTACCCAGAGTAACAGTACGGTGTGGGTTTCTGCGTAACATTCACTTAGGGAGCTGTGTACGCAGCTGTAGATATACATACATACGCCTGAGTGTGTGTATATAAAGGGTGTATATATGTGTCTGTTTGTATGTGTGTGCATGCATGCACATACATTTAGATACATGCGTTGATGGATTATTTGCAGAATATTCCAGCTCTAACTGTAGCAAAACTCCTGGTCTGGGGTTCTTAGATTTGTCCTTGGTGTTTTCTGTAAGCGAAAGCCGCGTACAGCGCTGCTCAACGTGCAAGACTGAAACCAGAATTTATCCAGCCAGTGCAGTGCAGTGCAGAACCAACTTCTACCAAAAAAAATTATTTCGAGGGATCCGTTTGAGCTTTCGGTCACTCGTTAGCTGGATCAAATTTAGAAATCGAGAACAGCAAATCCTGCTGCCGGCCGTGGACTCAGCCTGCTTCTGGTTAATCCCTAACAACTTCTTCCGCACGCTCGTCTATGCTTTGCGGCAACAGGGGGGCTCCACCATCCAGCCAGCTTCTAAGACTTGCATGAGGGATTTTTACTGCCTCTTTTCTTTCCCCCTTTGGTTTTTTGTCACCGTTGTTGCTAGAAACAGGTGATCATAAAATGTTTCACCGTGTTCAGGCAGCAAACTGAGAAAAAATAATTTTCTCTTGTTACACCGAGCCACGGATTTATTTCCCTGAAGAAACCTAAGTGTGACTGCAAAGATAAAAAAAAAAAAAAAGGGGGGGGG
>VZSC01012187.1:20497-42048 GCA_013398225.1 Steatornis caripensis | reverse complement strand
AAAAAAGGGGGGGGGGTGGGGGTAAGCAGCGATGATTAAGGTGCCCTTCCAAGAAATAAATAAATAACCCCAACCTCCTGGCACCTTCGCGTAGGTCTGCATTGCACCCTGTGTCATTACAGGGAAAGAGTTCAGCACAGTGAGGGCCTCCCATTTCAGACCCTCGGTGCTACAGACAATATATACCCAGCTGGCAGGATGGATGTGGTTTTTATTTAAAACACAGACAAACACGCACAGAGAGGGAAAGAAACCCCACAAAGCCAAATTTGCTTCTAAATCTATTTACGTTTGGCGAGACTCAAGATCACCTTGAACCATCTTTGCTGTTTCCTTTCCTTTTCCCTTTGAAGTTGCAAGTTCTGCATAAGCCCTTCAGGAAAAAAAAAAAAAAAAAGAAAAGAAAAAGGAAAAAAAAGGGAAAAGGGGGAGGAAAAAAGGTGGTGTATAAAGAAGCTATTTGTGATATGTGTTTTTTAATACTGACATTTTAAAAGGTTGAAATGTTGTGGCATCTTGTGCAAAGTTATGCCATTTAAACAAGATAACATGGCATTTTACCATTAAAGAAAAGCCCCTCTTTTTTACCCGTACCTTGGAACAGTTTATCATTTTGCAATAATATCCTTCAGCTACGTAGCACTCTGTTCTTTTTCAAATGGAGGACCAACATCTCTTCTAATTGTGCTTATGATACCAGTTAGCATTGGAGTTTTCTGCTTTTATTAATAAACAGCCTTTCGAAGAGCGCCATGGCTGTCCTAAATATTTTTTCTCCTATATGGGACTCAGGAAGAAATTGTAATTAATTCCTCTTTTCGTGAAAACGCAAAGCTATTTTTAAATCGCGTGCCTGGTTGAATTAACAAAGTGTTAGACAATTAACAGTCTTCCTTCTTTATTTTTATGTTCTTTAAAATGCAGATGCAATGTAATACTGTTTTCCCCTTCATCCTTTTCATGTGTCCTAATTGTTAGCTAAGTAGTGTCAGGGCTGCGTGTTATCGGCCAAGGCAGGTGTCAGATTTAATATTATTAAAGATGCAATTACTCCTTTCTCAAGTGCAGCTTGTCAGTTTAGCTCATCAATGTATATATCAATACGCTTTTGAATGAAAAAAAAAAAAAATTTGCCTGTTTCCCATCCATAATCATCTCCTTGGTATCTTGTGCCCTGGTTTGGAAATGTCCCTCTAACCTTAGTACGCAGGAGTCCTGGGGAACATCATGAGATCTGACAGCCCTAAGGAGCTGCACAGCCAAATTCTCCAACTTAGAATCATGGAATCATTTAGGTTGGAAAAGACCTTTAAGACCATCCCAAAACCCGGCCTGCGAGTCTCCGAGGATGCTCTCTACTGCGTCATCTCCCAGGGTCACCACTCGGAACGGCGAGGCGTTCTGCCACTTTGAGGGAGGGCACCCTTGAAATCTTGGGGGGAAAAAACGATAACTGAGCTGTTGACTGATCTCTTGACATTGCACCTGCGTCGTGTAAGGGCAATAGAAAAATTGTAAGGGAAAGTGTTGCTTTACGGTGGCAACACCCATAAAAGAGATGAGAACGAATGAGTTTGCGTGCTGCCGAGCAGAACTCCCAGTATCTGCTCTGGATGCATTGCAGGGGAAACCCTCTGAGTTACGTGGAGCCAGGAGCTGAATTCCTCCACTTCTGTCCTTGGAAAACCGTCGAGTTCAAAACATCGCCATCCCCGATGGCAACTTTCAAATTTGGGTTCTTCTCCAACCACCATCGCAACCAGCTCTCCCAGAGAATGCACTGGATGGACGGTTTAGTCACCAAAAGTCTGATTCAACATTAATCAAAACTGTTCCCTAAATATGGCTTGAATTCATAAATCATTTTAGCTGGCAAAGGTGAAAACATTGACATGGGAATTTTTTTAGCAATTTCCTAAATGATATGCTTCCAAAATTTCAAAATCGTATTTTCTTTTCAGCACCGGCTAAATTTTATCTTAAAGGAAGGTTTAGGAATCAGACATTTCATTTTAGATTGACTCAAAGTGCAGCACACATGCACACATCCCTGCAATTTGGCTACCGTTCAAAAAACCAATTATTCTCAAAGCTTACACTGTGCCCCTTGAGAGAAATTGTTCTCTGACCACTCCTGGTCAGATGAACCATGTTCTGAAGGGTATATAAGCCATGAACAGAGAACAGTTTAACAGATCAAGTTATGGTGTATTCACACATAGCCTTCCAGCATCAGCACACCAAAGGTATTTTCACTCTGACACTCTCCTTTCCTATTAGTCTGCAGCAAGCTCTTTTCCAAGACGGGTGCCCAGAAAAACCACAGCCCACATTTATTACCATCCCGACTTGCAACTTGCAGACTGATCGTTTCAGCATGAGGATGATGCACGTTGCCAAGCCAGCTTCCATTTAGTCTGGGAAGTTGCAGATGTTCTTTGCTGCGGGACCTAATCTGCAGCCGAAGAGCTTCCGAGCAAACCCAGCTGAGAGTTCTCCAGTTTAGAAATATATGTGAAATGCAATGGGCTGTTTTACTGAAATCTAAATGCGTATGGAAAATACGTGCCCCTTCACTGTTTTCTCTCAGAATGTCGTGATCGGAAAGCATTTTCAGCAAAGGAAACTTTGAAAGCGATTGGCCAAATGTGTGAAAAAATAGCAAATGCCTCCCTCCTCCCCCAGCTCTTTCCACTTCCCAGTGATGAAAACTAAAATGCAAAAGCTTTGCTCAGCACTGGGCTGCTTCGGCATGTGCCGTTCCCTCCACCCTGGCAATGCCACAACAGATTTCGGTGCCGCAGCTGTAAATCAGCTCATCCGCTTGGCCGTGTTGCACATCAGCTGGCTGCTTTTGGGCTGGAAGCGCAGTGGGAAGAGAGAGCCTCAAGTTTGGGATCGTTACTCAGTTATTTCCGGGTATCCTTGATTAATGACAGTGGTTCCCGGCTCCAGGGGGTCACGCGTGTCCTCGCGTGGGCTCTCCACGCTCTGGCGAGCGTGCCGGTGGCTGCACGGCAGCCGGGTCGCTCCTGCAGCGGCTGCGGGATCCTCGCTGCCGGCTCAGCGGTGCATGGCTGGAGACTGACAACTAATGGTTAGTTTGCAAATAGCTGCATAAAAGATCAGAGGATAACGTGTGAGGGGCGGGAAAGGACGAGGAAGGAAGGGGAACGATTGGTAGTACTTGAAATTGATTCCTGTTTAGTTTTTATTTAGTTTGATACTAATTCTCGACAGTAGTGTTCTTAATGCAGAATTTCGCCCAGCTTCCAGGCGGTAGCAGGATCCGGCGGGGTGGTAGGAACTGTGGCTGTAGCTAAGAGTGCCACACATTCATCTCAAACTTAAATTCTCTGGGCTTAATTCTCTTCTGAACCCAGGACAAATCAGAAATAACTTCATTTCCATTAATACATTTCCCAGCCGTGTGAATCTGATGGAACAGCATGGCCGTTCAAGTCCTCCTTTCCCCGTTAAAGAGAAGATATGACGTGTGCGAGGCATTACTGAGAACAGGAAATCTGAGATCATGATATCAAAGTGATGGAGCTTTGGTTTAAGTCTTTGAGAGAGAGAATAAGGGAAAAAGAGCGAGACAGACCCTGTCAATGAGAGCCTTTTAAAGACATGGCAACTTGGGAAAATTTACCTTTATGCATGTAGAAACTCTGATCAGCTCTCATATGGTTATAGGCAAGAAGGGAAGAAAAGAGAAGAGTGGGAAGTCTCTCCGGGGAGGTCTCCATGGCTCCTCCTTGCACACTGCCTGGGATGTGTGAACATCTGTGCACCCGGTCAGGTTGGCCAGATCCTTTTAGCCTGTCACCTACCACCCCTTCCCTGCAGGAGAAGCTCCTACAGGTACCATGGCCCGGCCACCTCCCAGGAGATCACGTCTGACCACCTGCATCTGCGGGTGGCCGTGGGGAGAGGGTGGGGAGTCTCCAGCGGAAAAGCCTGTAAAATGGGACTTTTGAGAGAGCATAGGTCATTTTGGGAAGGCAGGGCACAAAGAGCAAGAGGTCCCGTGTCTGCGGGCTGGTAGCAGAGACTCTGTGTCCAAGGAGGGTGATGGAGAGGTTAGAAAAGGGGGGACCTGCTGCCCGGAGACCCTCCCAGCTTGTGCAGCGGCGTCTGAGAAGAACAGCCCCGTGCGTGCTGAAAGGAGGAACGTGGAGGATGAGGAGGCTCTGAGACACTTAAAGCATTCATTTCTGTGGGAGCTTCCTGGCTAAATCCTTTCCTCGCCTTTGAAAATCGCCACTCGTGAATTTTAGGTCTGAAATTTGCTGTCACGAGGCAGTCGTGTTACTGCTCTGCTGTAAGAGCCTTTGCCTTATATTGGCAATAGCATTTGATTGTTTCACTTTGATATAACTGAATAGGTAATCAGACCACTCTTTATTTTAGCCTGAGGATATGCCTTTGATTGGTAGAGGTTGGCCATTTCTTATCTGAGTTTGAAAATAGGATTATTTAAATGTGTATTGATGTTTTTCATGTGGTCTAACTGTGCAGTTCAACATGGTAATTCAACTCATAGCTATACCAGATTGTTATCTAATCTGATAAGATATGAACAGCACAAAGCCGAGATGATGAAACAATCAGGATTGTTGACTCACTGGGGTCCTGCTAAATCCAGTCTGCTTTCATACTTAATTATCCTGTCAAGTTCCTCGAATCTTAGCTCCTCCAGCGCTGCGATGGTGAGAACGATGGTAGTGACACCACTTGGTGAATACGTAAGTTGATCAAAATAATTTCAGCAGATACAATGGCTATTTATGCCTCAACCGCAATATGAAAAGCTACTGATTCAAATACCCTAGACTGCAAAATTGTCCCTCTTAGCATTTCTAGGATCACTGAAGGCCGTTATTAAAGGCCTCTGGAAGTTAACGTTCTGCTAACATGAGCTGCCACCTGACTGTCTCATACCAGAGCAGGAAAAAGTGCAAGAGAAAATTCAGCCTCCCTGATTTTCTTCCTAAGCTGGTCTTTTCTAGCTACCTGTACCAGTCACTTCACCTGACTCGGAAAACTGCTGGAAACCTACAGCCCATTTCTCCTGATGATGCTTACATCGTATTTTATTTTTATTACGACTGCCATTTTTATTAAAAGATAACTACGCTGTATTATTTAGATCTAAAAGATATATAGCTTGTCCAGTTTTCTTGATCATCTACGGGAGTGCTCAGGAAAGTAAGTGCTGTATCACGAGAGGTGATGGCAGAGGTAACTGTGTCTATAGCAGGTGAAAACAAGTATTTCGGGTATTCAAGAAAACAAACATTAAGGATCAAGCAGAAGTAGTGGAAATATTTTAATGGTCTGAATCAAAATCTTACCCCTGTAAGTTTTACAGGCATCTTTTCTTCGCTGTTAATTTGAGGTCAGCATTTTGCTGTCGGGCAGTATTTGCTTGTAGAGTAATCTAGGTATGAGGGAGGCCCATTGACGGTGATGTTTTAAATGGCCAGAGAAGGAAAAAAGGCCCAGACATGCTCGCGGAAATCCCAAAGATCAAAATATCACTGTGTCAAGCGTCTTTCGCTGATTAACTCCCTGGCAGGTTCACCTGCAGATCTGTCTAGAAGAATCGTTAAGAGCTTTGTTACGATATAGAGCAGCCAGTCAAGCATCCCTGTATTTAAAATCGACGCTAAAAAATACCCAGCTATTGAAAGACGCTGCTTTATCTACGAGGTGTATTTTAAAGGGGAAACCACTGCTTCAGTTAAAAGCACTATCAGCCATGAGACTCATTTAGATCAAAGCCGTTAATGTTCCCTTCAAGAGGTGGCACCAAGCAAAACCACACGATTTTCAGGGAGCTGAGCACCTCGCCTTGAAGATCGGTACAACCACACTTCTCAGCATCTAGACTGGGGAAACTTCTGGTCACAAATGGTACAGGGGCCTCCATCCGGTAGCCTTTCCTGTTGGTCCTCTTGAAAATTGTAGCTATTATGTTTAAATTAATTATGCTATTTTCTGTCGAAATTGCGGAGTGCTGTGCGAGAGGGCCTTGCCCAGGCCCGGTGCACACGGGGTGACGGGAGGCCCTGCCCTGGTCTTTCAGAAAGGCTGTAATTAGCGTGGAAAGGAAAGACCAACTGTTGTTTGAAAATGTTAATGCTGAAGGTCTTGTTTAAGCCGGTGTCCCTCGTAGAAGTCCGTGTCTCTTCAAGTAAGCTGCCGGAAAAAAAATGTTACTTTTTTGCTCTAGCTTTTTCCTTGCCCGCTGTGGGGAACTGTGCCTTTCAAGGGAGGTGGGTTCGAGCGTGCCCTCCCACTCAGCCCTCTCCCTGGCTCCATCCGTACCATTTTTCCAGCACATTTTGGTGCAACCATGATGCCAGGAGCCTTTCCCAACCCCTGCTGCTGACCATCTCCCTTCCGTCCCCTCCTCAGCCCCGCTTCATGCTCCACCCAAACACCCCAGTGGTGAAGGACGCGGCTTAAAGCCAAGCCCATCTCATGGGAAAAATCAACGGGGATTGATCAATGGCTGCTCTGCAAAAAAAATAAGATGATGGGGGAAGCTCCCTGCCTGGGCACATATTGAAGCTGTGTGCCAGCCCCGTCCTGCACCCCTCCGCTTGAGACTGTCCCTGCTGATAGGACCCCGACCGTATGTTTGTCCGTAAAGCTATGCCCACGCATTCAACAGACAGACAGCAAAGCAGGCAGATGCCGCGGCTGCAGGAGAGAGTGTTTTCTCCTTGCTGTCTCCGGGGATTACAGCCTAAGAAACCCAGGTACGTGCACATACGTGACAAGGTTTCCGAACTGGATGGGCAAAGGTGTGCGAGGGGACGGGGTTAGCGACGTGCTTTCCTCTGCTTGTCTGTATTCTTTGTGCACACCTCCGGGTCTGAAAGCTGAGAGTTGTTCAGTGCAGGGTCCGGGTCCTTAACTATTTTTTGATGTAGCAGAGCTAGGCGAGCTCATGCCCCTGGAGCATCATCCCTTACACCTCCCTGGCTTGCAGACAGATGCCGAGAGCATCAGACCACAGCGGCCACATTAGTGTTCAGGCCGACCAAACCTTGCTCATTTGGGAAAGTGTTGAGTATTTGTTTCCCTCTTTGTAAATACAAGCTCTCTCCTCCTCGGGCTCATCTTCCACCGCGACAGCTCCTGTGCGTGGCTGCCGCCACCCAGGGCTGCTGTCACGTCCCCCCCGTGCACGTGGACCTGGTGCTGACCCTCATTCCCCACCACACCTGGGCTTGCTGATGAGGTTCAGAATGCCTTAAAATAGGTTAATTTGTAGGAAAGTGACAGAAATAAATTGCTGGCGCTTTTGTGTGCTGATAAGTTTAACCTTTTTTTTTTTTTCCCTGAGCAGCTAAATTGCCAATCATCCGGAAACACACTGGAGTTCACTCATTACATAAAGGAAGCTGTTAGTCTCATTTAAAACAATATTGACCTTTTTCCCGTCCTTTCCATTTTGACTAAATTACAGGGTACATTTTTTGAAATGTGGCTTTTGTCTGACTGTAACCAGGTGACCCTGATTTTTCCTCTCTTTTTTTCTTTTCCCTCACTTACAGCTTTCAACCTTTCCTTTCTACTTCTAACGCAGTTCTTAGTGTAACCGCTGAGATTTCCAAATCCGGAGACATTTAAAAAAAGCGTTTGCATGATACATGTATTTTCCAGTGACAAAAATCTACACCTGGAAACTAAAGCAAGCTTAGCTGGTGTGCACTGAAATACGTGGTGTGGGGGTAGCGGGGGGCACCGTGAAACCGAGTGAGAACTGTCTCTGTTCTTCCAGATTCGGATCAGTGAGTGTGTATGAGCTTCTGGTTCCGCTCAAAATTAATTTCAGGTGCAGCATTCGCAATAGATTATCTTCTGGGAGCAAAAATATTCCTGCTAGCAAAGAATCATTTTTTTCCTTGTTTTTAACTTTAAATCAGGCTGTGAGTACGTATGACTCCACATAAAACCAACATAAGCCATTCTGAGAGATTTTTTCCTGCACAGAAACGTTTTTTAGTTCATTGGGGCCTTGGGCTGAGGCTCCAATGTCCGCTTCTGAGGACATTACTACACAAGAGCGGAGCCCAAATTGTTTTTCTTGTGCCCGGGCCCTCTGATAGCAGCATGGCCTTGCAGATATATCCTACTTACATTTCCTTCGTTATTTCCGGAAGAAATACAAAGAGACAAAGTCTCCCTGCTCTGCCTTCCTTCCTTCCTTCCCAGTTAATGCCAAGTGGCCGCTTGGCATCGGCTGTGTTTCCATAGACTGAGCTGGAGCCTCAGCTGGGGTTTACACCCCTGTATCTCCGTTGCAACAAATGACAGAGGCGTAGTTACGTCAGCCGCGGATCTGTACGTTCATGACTGTGCTGGTGGCATTTGTTTCTTGTATTAACTTTTCCTGGAGAAAAACTAAAAATATTCCCGTGTACATTCTGCTGGCTCTTGGCTCATATAGAAATGTGTCTTCTAATTAATACAAGCATTTTTTTTAATTCAGGCGTATGTTAGTTCTTTATATTATTTTTTCTAAATCACTGAAGTGGGGTTTTTTTCCCCAGTCAGTCCTATTTCAGTAGTTTGAGTGCATTTTGCAGGAATTCTGAGATGCAGGAAGCTTTAAGAAGCTTTAAAATTCCCTGGCAAGGGAAGCATTGGTATTTCCATTAAACTTAGGAAATACAGGCCTCTTCTTTGGGAGCACTTATCCCACAGGTTTGACGCCACAACACTGAGAGCTCAGAGAGAACGTGGTATCGTCCAGCTTTAACCCTCAATACTTGATTAATCTGAATAAGTGGCGTTGAAAATGGCTTGAAATGTTTAATCGTATTCTCTAGAAAAGAGATATTCAGAAGCTAGAGTGCCTTTCAAATCAAACTGCCAACAGAGAAAATCATTTCTTCAAATTGCTTACTGGTACAATGTTCAATCCATCTGTGAAAATATTTGGGTTGCGTTGCTGACTCTCCTGCCAACACCAGCGTTTTAACAAGCTATGAAGGGACAAATTATTCCAAGCACCGTATCTACGTTTTGTGACCGGGCTTTGGGAGGAAAGTGAAACGCTTGCACTTGATTGCAGGTGCAACTGTGTCGCTGCGACGGCTACGTGGGCTGCAGGCAAACAAGTTCACAGATTAACTAGTGCACGCTCCTGCGGTGTGTCCTTGCCTCCGCTTCTCCTCCTCCCTCTCGTTCCCGGGAGAGGAGCAGCCCAAAGCCTCCTCCTTCCTCCGCAGGGCAGAAGCATTACGTTTTCCCTTTGGGCTGGCAGAGCTGCAAATACGCTGCCTTGCCAAAGCTTGCTGGGTTTGCGTTTAGCTCTAGTAATGCTGGTAGAGCAATTTCTTACCTTTTGGTTGTACTGTAGAGCACGGGATCCAAACATCCTTTTAGAAGCACACGATGCAGTGTCGTGCGTGCTGGACTCCCACGGCGATAGGGGTAACATAACCCTACGCGCTGTATACAGCCTTTAGATTACCCGGTTTTACTCAGCATTAGTATGTGCCTGCGTGTCAAATTGCCCCACACAATTATTCAATCTCATGTCAACTATTCAGTTTGCAAAGCAAAAATAATCATGTGATTACCCTGTAATTAGCTGATAGTTACTAATCAATTACATCTGCAGAGTTTGCCTTCCATTGAGGAGATGCTTCGTGGTGATTTATGGGGAAGGCACGGTGCCTGCCCCGAGCGGCTTACAGGCACCCGGCTTGGCTTTGCTTAATGGCTGAGCAGTTGCTGGGGCCGGAGGAAGAAATACGGGACTAAACTCTTCATCAGAGCTGAACGGCAGGAGTCAGGCGTTTCGCGTACCAGCTACAGCATCGGCGGGGTCTCGGTGCGTAATCTCCTCCTGGGGGTGTTAACGCTCAACAGGTTGGCTGCAAAAGTGGGTTTGAATGCGGCCTGAGTGACGGAAGCAAATGTGTTCCCAAAACATTCGGATATTCTTGTTGTCACTCGTCTTCTCCAGGCTGAGCACAACCAGGGCTGCTTCATTCGCTGGGGCGGTTTGACACCGCTGCAATAAAAATAAGCACAAAGTAAGGCGTATTCTACAGGAATTTATTTGCCTTGATAGTCCTCCTTTCCTGAAAAGATGAGTGTTATGGTCTACACCCGGGCAAAAAGTAAATTTTAGTAGGTACGTTGCTCTTCTGGAGTGCAGCTGGAAACGGGGCACTGGGCTTACCTGGACTTTCCCCACTTAGCGACTGTGTCCGAGTCTGGAATATTCGCAACCGGTGAGAAAACTGGCTTAGCATATACCTTTGAATAACAACAAAACGCTGGTGCCGTCCCTAACCGCTGGGCACGCACTCCAGAAGCTCCCCCAGAGCATCCTTGGTTTGAGCTTGAACATTCAGGGCTGCTCGGCGCACGGAGGGAGGGCTGAATTTGCAATATAAGGAGGAGGGCTGGGAAAACTGAAGGGCGTCGTGAAGCTGCTGGCAGGTTTGAAGAATGGTTTCAGAAATACTTCTGCTGTGAAAGAAGGAAGGAAGAGATGACAAGAATAGAGATGTGTCCGTGTGAAGTTAGGCGGGAGTTTAAAGGGAAGACGGAAGAGCTTGAGCTTTATGCTGCAGGAGCGAAGCTTATTTTTGAGGAAGATGGGGGAAGAGGGTGAAGATGTGATGGAGGAGGGAGAGGGGCAAGCCCTGAGCGTGCAAATCAGGAAGAGCCGTGCTCAGGGGAGCAAGAGGGGGGANAGATGGGGGAAGAGGGTGAAGGTGTGATGGAGGAGGGAGAGGGACAAGCCCTGAGCATGCAAATCAGGAAGAGCCGTGCTCAGGAGAGCAAGAGGGGGGAGGGTTGGGGACCTGTGGGCAGAAAAATGTGTGGTCAGGTGCAAAAACATGCCACCTGCCCAGCCAGTCATGAAGCCTGGCAGGACTGCACCGTGGTCCCATGGCTCTGATCCCAGGCGGCTGCTTCCAGCTCGGCTCTGCCAGTGCCGAGGACTGTGCACAGGCCGGGAAGAGCCTCACTGCTGGGGAGCGGAGCTGGATGCGTGCACGCTGGTCCCTCGCACCTGCACAGCGTGGGGGAAATTCGTCCTCCTCACCGACGTGTTTCTCCCTCCCTTTCTATCATCCGAACCTCCTATTAAGAAGGATGCCGACAACACCATTAGAATGTCTTGCGTCGATTGAAGATTCATTGTTCGCTAAAAGCTAATCAAAGCGCTGGTAAACACAATGGCCCCCTTCTCCCCCAGCCTGACGTTTCATTTACACAAGAGCTCAAGCCCTCGCACCGGCGCTCTGCTCTGCCATGCAGCCGTCAAGCATTGATTGTGCTATTCAGCAGGATGGCTCAATAATTACAGCCCCGGATCTCCAAACCACACCAAAGAGCAGGCTTACCACTGCTAGCCTTTGTTGCTAATTGTCCTTCAGGATACTTGAGATGAATTACCGTGGCTTACATTTTCCTGGTTTTTTCCTTTCTCTTCTATTGGGTTAGAAAAAAAAAGAGAAATCTTTCCACTTAGCGGAGCTGGACGGATCAGACAAGTGTAGCGTTGACTGTTGACAGCAATTCATGAGAAAACCCTCTGACTGCAAACTGTCTCATTGATATGTTCAGCTTGACACGTCGGATTGATTTTTGATTGTTTTACCAAGCTCGCTTGGGCATGTTTTCATTATCAAGGCTGGGCAGTTTTCATACTAACACTTACAAAATGTTGGAGCTATTAATATAATTTGAGATCATCTATACTGCATCTAATTGTAACAAGTAATCCAACAAATTAAGCCTTTTTCACCAAGGCTCTCCAAAATGGATTGCACGTCTGGTTATTCTTTCAGTTTGTTTTGTCTGGGGGCGCGTGAAACAGTAGCAGAATTATTTTAGTTCTAAGTTTTTAATCCTGCTAGTTGTGAAGACAGAATTAGGGCTGAAAGTTTTAAATTCAAGACAGGCGAATGCAGTCAGCGCCGAATCCATGCTCGTTCCCAGCGACTTCATCGGGAATTGGATCAGCCACTGTGTGAACTGTGCCGGGCTGCGGTTCGGGGGGTGATGGCACGTTTAGGGAAAGGACGCTGCCAAACATTCCCCACACATATGGACCGGTTGGGTCAATGCTTGTCCTTCATTTATTAAATCTGCTGTCCCCAGCCATCCCTGCAGTCACCCCCTTGATCCCATTCCCCACGTCCGGCCCCCAGGCTCCGATCCACCCTTTCCCCTGCTCTTTCTCATCTTTCTCGGACAATGCCAGTTCATCGCAAGCCTCTCTCATCCTCCAGAAACCCCAGAAAGGAGGCGTGATGTTGCTTGGTCTTTTCCATACAATCGTTGGGCTCCTGCTGATGACCCCAGCGAGGGTTTTTGCACAGCGGTGGCCTGGAGCCGATCCGAACTCCCCAGAAATTTAGGAGAAACTTTCCTTCCTCCTAAGACAGATTGAAGACACGGGTTATGGTTGAGTAACACGACTGCAGTGGGTAGGTGGCCCACATAGAGAGTAAGCTCCTTCTGCTCGTCCTGCTCAGCAGTTGTCCCTTGGAAAAAATTACTGCCTGCACTGCTTTCGCCTTTTTTTAAATGCGGTATGTCAGACGGAGGAACGAAACCGTCTAAGCTGAATTTCAGAAGACGGAGGCCCACAGTCCATATGCGAAACTGCAACCGGTTTTGCTCCTGCGTTCGCTGTATCTGTGCGCGCAGCCGGCGTGATCACCCACTCAGGGAGCCGAGCAGCGCACAGTGACCAGGCGTTCTGTGTTTCACGAGATTGTCCTTTTTTTCTCCAATCATAGGAGAAAAAAAATAAAGTCATTTCCCGTCACTTTTTCCCCCCTTCTTTTCCCAGTAATGAAATTTGGGGTGCCTGGGTGCCACATGCCATTTTCCCGAGCCCAAGATACAACTACCCTTGGGCAGGGGCTGGGAATTTCCGCTTGTGAACAAATGCCCGTTTTGGTTCTGTTTTAGAAAAAAGCGTGGCCCTAAATAGTGTGTAAGCACTCTCCTGCGACTGTGCTCCCTCTTCATAACCCTTCCACTCGAACAAAGTGATTGTCTGAACTAAAATCGCTTCACTGAGATGATTAAATTAGTTCCTACATGTCAGAGATGTACAGAGGTCTTGACATTTATATTTGGGTACTGGAGTCTGACATTCAAATGTATTCGTGTTTGAAAACAGCGTAATTTAAAAAGTAGCTTAAAATCCATTAATATAATAGGGAGAGAGGGCAAAGCTTTAATTTGTTTGGGGCTGTGCAAAATGATCGTTTCCAGGGACTGCGGCAAGGGCAGACCGGCGCTGGCAGGCAGGGGAGATGTGCTCTCCCCGCCATCCCCCAGACACACCAACACCCCGTGTGCTGGGGGGAAATATTAAACCCACACAAGCCGGGGTAAAATCAACCTTGGTCTGCACACGGCTGAGATGTCTCTCGTCGCTATAGGTTTATTTTGGCGTGATGCGATCCACTATTTCTTCCCGCAGCTTGGGCGCACACCTGTGGCTGGGCTGTCCAACCAACAAGCACACACACAGGCTGTATCTCCAGAAAGGCAAAGCAAACGATTAATGACGTTCTCGGGGATCCCAGCAAGTGAAAAGCAACAACACATATGCAGGCAGCTTATTCCAAACTCAGCAGGCACCCCTATAAAGAGAACGCGACCCCGCGTTAAGCTCTGTATTACATGACGAGGATGCCGTAGGCTGTTGGTCGCCGCTGTTTAGAAATAAAAATTATATGGCTTTTTTGAATCATTTTTGGCCCGATGATATACCTATTTGACACATATATTAAAGACCTCTATCAGAATCCAAATCCCATTGTTTTATCACGGCGTGGAGACCCAAGCCGAGAGTCTCTTTTACCTGGAAATAGGGTTTTTAACACAGAGCAGCATTGCCGCTTTTCGATGCTGCTCTGAATGAGTGAATGCAAATGACATTATTCAGTCTGCAGAAGCGCTTTCATTCATGATGTGGCGTTAACATCTGGTACCTAAAGGAAGCGTTCTTCACCAACTAAAATAAAAAAAGTCTGGTTGATAAATTCCTGAGAGCAAATTCCCCGCTGCGCCAGCGGCAAAACAGCCCCGTGGTTTCATTCTTTTGCATCGAAAGGTAACTCTGTTGGGATATTCGTGTTTTTCCCAGGATGTCCCTCAAATGCGGCGGCGGGGGGGGGAAAGAACTTTAAAGATCTAGGCTGGAGCACGTGAGCGTGCATGACCCAGCAGAAAGGAAGGAGCCTGTGCTAAACGTGCGTGCCCGCGTTTTGCTGGCGTGTCTGCACGTATTTATTATTCTCATCTGCAATATTGATGACCGAGGACCGATCTCACGGCACATGCGTCTTTCTCCCCGCATCCCTTTTCCTTGACTTGCGCAGCTGAAAAAACGCTTGCGTTTTTTTGTTGTTGTTGCTGTTTTGTTTTTAAGCAGTGAGCGAAATGCCCTGATGTTAACGCCAATTCATTTTCCCAGGTGGGGGAAAAAAAAAAAAGAAAGAAAGAAAGAAGAGAATCAAATCAACCCAGCAAACAGAGGAATCGGGGCAGGCCGTTGCAATCAATAGCGAGCAGGGCTGGGAGACGTTGTTTCGGCGGTTGGGAGCAGGTCAGTGGAGGGGAATACATTGTGAGTGCTAAATATGAGGATTTTATTATGCAGAGGAACCAAGATTTTAAAGGGGCAGCATAAAACCGCATTCAGGATCAAGATCAGTCTTCAGGATAGTGACAATTACTCACATGGCTGGGACGACGGGTATCTCTTTTTTGAAAAAACAACTCTTAATTAATTGGGAAAAAATTGGCACCAGAGTAAGTGAGAATATACATATGTATACACGGGTGTGTGTACATATACGTAATACACTTATTTATTATGCACGTGCTGGAGTGTGTGTGTGAGCGTGTGTACGTATGATAAGAATAATGAGCTATAACAAAAATGAGGGGACAATTATTCTGATCTTTTGTAACCCATCTCGGCTGCACAAAATTATCATTTTGAGCAGTCTGAAAACAGAAAACTAAGCATAATAGACTATGGGGAGGCATATTTAAAAAAATAAATTAAGGAATAAAATGCACAGAGACAGAATGCCATGTTTTGTTATGTCACTCCCTGCCTGCCTTTCTTCAGGAGAGAGATTTCAAATTAAATTCAAAGACTCTACTTCTAAATAAACAATGACAATTGAAAACAGGCTTCCTTGTTAAAATATACATCTCTCTAGTTCCTCTATTATTTGGGTTTTTTAAGTAATGCAGTACTGTGCAACGGTAAAAAAGAAAAGAAAAAGGAGGGCATTAGGTATTAGGATTCCAAACGGGATAGTACATCTTTAATGATACATATGATAATTAAAGAATACAATAAACACAATTAGCATATGTTTTAAACAGTTTATTAGTGAAGCTTACCATAAAATCAGAATATATAGAGCTCCAGGGTTTGTTGGGATAACAGCTTCTAATCCTTAGAGTCATAAAATCCCTGGCTTGGAAGAAATGGGCATCTTTAAAATGATTGAATCAGCAGGCCTCGAGTGAAAACACACAAATTAGCAAACTCCAGCAGTTGGGCACTGTGCAATGCTGCAATGCACGGAGGTGAAGTCATCGCTGACACTGCCCCAGCAGCTCTGATAGAGCACAGCGGGGATGTGGTGCTGCTGTGGACATCCGAGGAGATAATTACTTTAACTCCTTCCAGACCAGGGATACCCAAAAAATAAAATTATTAATTTTTTTTTTTTTAAAGAAGTCACCTTTAATTTGCAAATAGTCGTAATGGGGAGAAACAAATGTCTGGGTAAATGATGGGTATAAAGGAGACCACGGCGTTCGAAACGGAAGGGGGGCTTGCTGGGTTCGGTCTGTCCTCCCTCCCTCGCAGCCCTCCGGCGGCGACTCTGCAAGGCGGTGGGTGGCGGTGGGTGGCGGTGGGTGGCCTCCACCCAGGTGTGTGCGGGCGAGCTGGAACCCAGGGGACTCACGGCAGGAATTACTGGGAGTTGAAAAGTTGAATAATCCAGTTAACCAGTCTGGGCAGAGCTCTAACAGCGCTCTTGCAGAGCAGACAGGTAATACTCTTGGCAGTGGCGCTTTGCATTTCTTGCGCTTGCCTTTTTCCTTTTCCCGATGTCCATTTTCTCCCTTTATCTCTCTTTCCTCCCAACCTTAGGGTGGTGTGAGCAGTTGGGATTTTTTTTCTGCTGATGGTTAACATATAAGCTCTTTACGTTCATCGCCCTACTGTAGAGATAATTTCTTCCCTCTTTTGTTATTTGTTTGTTTGTTTGTTTGGAGGGGGCAAGGATGGGTTTGATCCTGCAGCTCAGATATTTTTGGTTGCTTAAGAGCAGCAGGGAAGGTTTCGGATGAGAGTCGGTGTGGGCTGAAAGGAACGAAGCTCTGCTGAGTTTTTTTGAAGGGAAGGGACAAATTGTCAACTTTATAATGAATCCTCATCAGACGTGATGACTTCCCAGCTCTGCAGCAAGGGAGAAGGACAGCAGTCAAGCAGTGTTTGAACACATTCTTATGGGGAAATTGGAGTGTTTGGATCCTGAAATTAGATCTGAAGACAGCCAAACATCTCCATAAAAATGGGAGCTTCGCTCAAATGAAGGCGTTTCAAGTTTGCTCCGCTCCTGGCCTGAGCTGAACAAATTCAATCACAGCTCAGCACAGAGCGAACATTTTGCTCTTCCTGCTGCATGGCAGAATTGGTGGGCACGGCGCTGCTTTGCACAAAAGAGGCTGCCTGCTAATTTGGGTGGTCGGGAACAAATTCTTCCAAGCCATCTTAAACATGCAAGGGATACTGAAAACACACGCTGTGTGTGTGCGTGCACGGAGACGGTATGTTGCTTCGCATTTATCCCATAGCTTGGAATACTTGCGGTGATATTATCTTCCTTAACTTCTGCCTGAGACCTCAAATCCAGGAGACAGACGCACTACGTAGCAGCAACGCAAACACACGGCATGAGCCGCTCTTTGCCCCGTGGGTATTAGTTTTATCGTTGCCCCACATTTGTCCAAATACAAAAGAAACATACTGGAGGAGAAGCAAAGGTCCGAAAAGATGAAGCGGCTTCCCCAAGGTCAAACAGCAGGACAGTGGCAAAGGCAGGAATATAAACATGAATTATGTTGTCACTCTGCTAGAGGAAAAGGTTGAAATGCAGCTCATTTTTTTTCCTGTAGTTTAGACCCAGCTTGATGCGTTTGACCTCTGTTCAGCTGGCCAAGGTCCAGGGAAAGAAATATGAAAAGTGGGATTCTCGGTCTACGCTGGGGAAAGAGATGAAGGTGAACTGACGTGTGTCATGGGTTGGCTCAATGGCATTGCCTGGTTTAAGCAAGCCAAGGCGCGAGTCGGGGTCTAGTCAACTGGTTTTTCCGTTGGCTTCGTTAGTTTTGAGTTACATTTGGAGAGAGAAGGAAATTTGGCCTTACAAGCTGGGAGGAGGGGAGAAAATGTAATGTTTCACTATTGACATTTCCACGCTGATTAACAGCCGGCCGTGCTCGCCAGACACAAGGGTCGGCGCAGTGCAAGGAGATTTGATCGCAAGACCTGAATTTTAGCCCCATCTCCAGTTTTTAGCAGGGGAACTCAGCGTCTGGTGGAGCGTTCTCAGCAAATTGACAGGGAAGTGCAGAGCAGGAGCAGCTTGGCGTTCTGCTTAGGGTGGTTATTTCAGCCTGTAAAACCCTCACCCGGGGCTGTCCCTTACCTGGAAGAAGGTTCTGCAGACCTCCATCCCTGCCTTGGCTTTACGCGCTCCTTTGGGGGAAAAGTGTATCATCTGGGAGGTGTAGCGTTGTATGCAGCTGCCTGATTATGGCACGTAAAGCCTGCTGGTACAAAAGTGTTAAAGACTAATATATGTGCCAGGCGTAGCGCAACCGGAGCTGGCTGTGCCGGGGGGTACCACTCCCCAGTGCCAGTGCCCACCCACGTCCCCTGCGACGGGTAAAGGGGCACGAGGGTAATGTTGCCATACTCAGGGGCAGAATATCCTTCAGAAATGAGCAGTTACACCGGTAATAATGAATCTGGATGAAAATCAGAACCAAAACTTAGTGTCAGCTACCTCTCTCTGCTCTTGCCGTTACAGAGAAGGCCATGACATTTTTGAAACCTGAGATTTTAAAGAAAACATTTTAAATAACAATGTGTGCGCTGTTCTCTTTTTCATTCAGCTGTAAGCATTAATACACTTCATTTTTTTTAACCAACTGAATACGTGGCACAAGCATTTTTGCGTTCTGAATATAAGGTCAATTCAGCATATGCAGAATATTTTCCTGTTCACTTTCCGGTAGCATTTTATATTTATCAGTGAGAAACTCAGAAATGGTGGATATTGAATTCAGCTACAAACTAATTCTGCACTGAATATTTGACCAAGACATTGACTTTAAACTGCGTTAGTTATTTTTATAGGTATTCTTAAAATAATACCATAGGGTTCATTACCTAACCCGTATCACACATAATTTGACATTTGCATGTTGAGGGCTCATACACGTGTTAAAACAGTGAGAAAATATGCACAGACATTTTTCAACGCTTCTTTAAAGTAAAAACTTAGAAATCAGAAATTTATGATGCGCCCCAACTACATTGCAAATTGAAAAATTGACAGTGGCGGGTAGCCTGTGCACCGATGTTTTTAGCTGGGTTCCTCTGCACAGAGTTTTAGAGTTTTGCTCTATCACGGATTCGTGTCTCTCAGCAAAGAACGTGCTATGAAAGAATAAGGAACGCAGCTGATAAAATTAATGAAACAAATCATTGTTGAAAAGCATTTGGTGAGGTGTGAATTTGAAAGCTAGTTTCCTAATACAATATTTGTAAAATAAACAGAAATTAGTATCCATTAATATTAACATAATTATCTTAACTGAGAATGTTGAACTGTTGCCTGTTTTGTTCTTTTCAACTGCGGCGTCTCCCTGCAACTGTTTTTGTAGCTGGGGAATAATCTACTTGTGTACGCTGTAATGACACAAGAAACAAAACTCAATAAAAGGAATAAAATCTGAATGCCCATCTCAGCAAAGAGTAATTCCACAATCCGTTTTTTTTTTTTTGGTGGCTTTCCTATAGGGTGAATACTTCTGCATCGCTTGATTTCCTAGGCGCATTTTCGCTGCTGCCTCGAGTCAGGCTCACGTGAGAGCCTCATTCTGCTTAGTACAAAAACCTTTCCCCAAACCTTTAGATCCCCATCTAAAATGGCTCTGAGTGATCCTAAATTTCCCGAAGGCCGCGGAGAGCGGCGTGCATGGGTACAAGCACACGCTGCCCCTGCTCCCCTCCTTCCAGCCGGGCTCAGGGGCTGCGAGCTCCCGCTGCAGCTGTGCCTGCCCCATGGGAGAGCCCCTTTCCCACCGAGGACGATGGGTTTCCAGGTGGGCATCCCAACCTTTGCGCGCGCATCAGAAGCAAACTTCAGATCTTCACAGCTCTGTGCATAGCTGCCTTTCTGACCAGCAAAAATGTGAAAATTATCTCATTTTCCATGAGAAATGGCTTATTTTTAGTTCTGCAGATACCGCAGGAGCTTGCTAGTGAAACCAGGCACCGTGCGGACTGAAGTAAAAATACCCATGCCTCACAAAGTTAAACTACGGCCAGAAAAAGGGGAATTTGTTCATTAATTACCAAAGCAATACGACACACGTTCACATCCCACTAGTTTGTTAGGCTGCAATTTGCCGAATGCAAACAACGTGGTGCCAGACAGTGCCGATGGGTGAAGGGACGACGCGTCTCCGGCAGTCCAGGAGGCAGGACAAGCCAAATCCATCTCTTTGAGTTTCAGACATCTACAATGTGAGAGCAGCCAGCTTTACCGCGAGGAAGCCTCAGCAGGCAGGATGGGGGAGTTTTAGCTTTGGCTTCAATAAGACTTCAGCTCCAATTTGCAGTTTGTTAGGTCCCACGTTGGTGTTTGCACGCCTGCCCACACAAAGAGGGTAACATATGTTTTATACGGGATCTTTTCTTTGAAGCGAAATGAAACGCTGAAGATTTTCTTCGCAAATACCTCCTTTTCAAAAACCCTTCCTCGTCCACCTCGCGCAGGCGTGCGTTAGCGTCTGTCCACCGCATCGCCGCGAGTCGTTGTGTAAGGTCCGATCCGGAGAGGCTGGAGTTACGGGAATAACTGCCTTTTCAACTCATTGGCTTAGCGGCCTCATTAGTTTGGCCTTAATCAAAATATTTCATCCAACCTGAAAAAAAATAGATTATGTTTTACCTAGACGTTTCTTAGCTGCCTCTATTATTACTCTCAAGATTTCAAATGTTGTTTTGAGGGAAAAAAGCTCTGAAACATTTTGTTTTGGAACTGTGGAAGTGAAACTTTTTTTAGTCTCTTTTCCAGCCTGCCACATTGCCATATTTACCACGGCACTAACAGTTGTCAGAGATTATCTGGCTGAGTCACAGCTTTTACGGGCTTGACTCCGGTACTAGAGACGTGAAGCAGCTCCTCTGCAACCCAAGGTTTATGTTGGCATAAGCGAGATCAGAATTCGCCCTTCTGTTTACCATTTAGCTGAATCACCCCATCACAGACCAACTGTCATCTGTCACTCCATACTTTTAATGGTACATTGCACTGATGTTGTCTATTTTTTCCCCTTCCTAGCAGCCCTGTCACTCTGGTATGTGCTAATCTCTTCTTCCAGGCTTCTGTTGGATCTCTTAATGACGCCGCCACTGCAANCCAACTGTCATCTGTCACTCCATACTTTTAATGGTACATTGCACTGATGTTGTCTATTTTTTCCCCTTCCTAGCAGCCCTGTCACTCTGGTATGTGCTAATCTCTTCTTGCAGGCTTCTGTTGGATCTCTTAATGACGCCGCCATTGCAATTTAGGGTTGGGGTTTTTTTAAAAAAAAAGGGCAACGGAGACTTTGGGGAGCTAGAGGCGGAATCTGATTTGCCCGGTAACTCAGGCTGCGGGCTAAAGGGACCTCGGTCTTTTGGAAAGTGCCTCCCGAGATGTGCTTCACCCCTACAGTCCCAGGCATCGCTGTAGCTGGGGAGCGGAGGAGGTTCCCCTCCCACAGCCAGAACGGGGCTGCGTCTCGCCGACGAAGTGCGTTGCAGAGAATTAATTAATTTTAAAATTACATTCTGTTCTTAAAGCTAAGGCCTCGCTGCAGCCCTGCATGCCTACAGCCAGCGCACCAGAAACCTTTACCCAGTGCTTGGGTTCCTCGGGGCCCCGCTGGTGACAGCACTTCAGCGCTCTTAACCCGTGCGCTGACAAAGGACTCGCGTGGCCCTGGCGAGCGCCTTTGCACAGCGTCTGGCACGCGGTTCGCGTCCCCGGGTGGGGAGGTGCTTTTCTAACATCTGCAAGATGAATCACGTATTCTTTTTGTATTGCAGTAAACAAAACGGGGAGCGCAATGCCTCGCAAAAGGCAATTCAGCTGTGGGAGGAACTGCCCACCCCGGGCAATAAAAGATATTTCAAGGTATTAATATTATTTCCTAACCTCACA